>JAOTON010002167.1:0-431944 GCA_034440635.1 Lepas anatifera
TATATGGAGTTTTTAAAATCTACCAAACCAAAATATCGAAATACCAAATCATTCCGGTAGATTTTTGCCAATCTTCCGAGCCGAATAACCCGTTTTCATCCTACCGAATACCGATACTACTGACAGTAAAAATATACCGAATCAGCTCTGAATGGAAACACATTCCTTTAAAAACTCTATATATGGATGCTGACAAGACAGATAGCTCTTCGACTTCGAAAAAACTGATGTTTTAACAAGTTGCAGCTTATAAGCACTACAATTATAAAAGTAAACTTACCGATCACTCTGAGCAATTAAAACCAGCACACTCCGTTACAACATCATGTCCAACAAGCCCTTCAGCATATCCTTAATCCAGCCAACAACTCAACCCAACAGCTTCTCTACACCACCCAGTCCCAGAGCACCCGGTCTGCCATCATGAGGGTCTGCTGGTTCTGGAAGACCCTCCAGGATGCAGACGGCCGTGATGTCGCGCAGGGACTGGCGCAGCTCGCCCAGGGTCTCGCAGGCTTTGGCGCGCCGGTGCAGCGCCTTGGCGTAGGCGGCGACAGCGCCACCGCGCGGTCGCAGTCGCTGCGAGCCGCCGCAGGGTTGTTCTGTGGGCGGAGGAACGCAGTCAGACGGCTCGGTATGAAGGCACAGGTGCGGCCTGTTCACACCTGTGTTTTTAAACAAATAACAATTCTATAAGACAAAGGTATGCAAAACAACGGTGAAACATATGTAATTAGTTGTATTTTCATTTTTGCCATGTTAACTTAAAATAAATAAATATCTGCCTGTGGATGATGTCATGATCTGTCAACCACTAGGTACCATACTCGAAACGCTTCAAGAGCTTCGATTGGCTGATGCTCATCGGGACGTCAGCATATGTCGTCACACCATCAGCTGACAACAATGGCCGCCTGGCGAGAGGTACATGAGAGGTACATTTCGGGTAGGTTTTAGCTTTTCTACGGAAATATCGAGTTCCAAGACAAATGATATACAGAGTACCGGGTTTTCCGACTTGCTTTACAACTTGGCTATTTCAGTTAAAATCACGTTATAAAGGTGCCACTTTCCCTTTAAATGGCCGCGCATGTTGCAACCTGACCTAACCAGGCTCGACATGAGCAGAGATGACCGATCGGAGCCCACTTGGTCTGACCGCAGTTTTATAAATAACCTTAAATCGTTTCCCGATTTCGGTCAATAACTGCAGAAAATGACGCTAAGGCTTTTATTTTGATCTACTCCAAATTTGAATACGGGAAGACACTTAACGTCCGATTTTTCTTTTCAGTCGAAAGATTCAAAGAGATTCAATATCTGCCTGTTTGATGTGTCATTCTGTCTGTGAGGAAAACTGGAGGCCTGATTGTTTGCTATGGCAGAGCTGTTAAAGTTAGATGCTGAACAGAGAAATACAGGACTCATGCCCACGTCTGAGAATCTGGACTGAGCTGGAAAAACTTACCAGCTGCTCGTGGGCAGCGGCACGGTTCTGGTAGAAGGTGGCCAAATCCTGCGTTTCTTCCGGCGGACACAGCTCCACTGCTGTGTTGTAGCAGCGGATCGCTTCGCTGTACTTCTGGGCCTTAAAGTACTTGTTCCCTTTGTTCTTGGCGGCCCTGGCCTTCTCCAACGGTGTCTGAGGAAAAAACGAACAGTTTTGGATTGATTTTAAAAGTTGGTGTTGTAGTAGCCTGGTTTGGTATACAAATTTACTGGTGGGATAGAATTCCGTAAAATGAACACATGGAGTATGCTCGACTCATGAGGGTTGGAAAAACCCAGGTTTTTTGGTAAAAAAGAAGGTAGTGGGTTTTTGTGGATTTTGACAGTCCTGCAGGGGGGGAGAAATTCGCCCCCAGCTCCTGGTTTTCCCTGAATAATGCACAAACAAAAAATGAAAAAGACAAAACTTAGCCTTTTCTTTCCTCTCATGAACTTCATGTCTCTTACCCAGTTTTCTTTTAGTTCAGGTCAAGTAGATATTTAATGTCATGCGACCAACATCGAAACGCAAAATTAAAAGTTTGAAGTGGCAATGAAGGAACACCTGTAAAACAATCAGCTCAAAAATTCCAAGATGTCATGATGTCTTAGATGTCTTGATGTCTTGGGGCTGTAGCCGGGTCCGCCGGGTGTGTGGCCTTCGGCAGGGGGCGGCCATATGAGGTGACAATTTTGAATGCGATCGCGAACTGTGAGTAGGTACCTGTTTTTAATATAAACATTGCCGAGATGGTCATCCCGGGATTGGCGAGCCCGAATCGCCTTGCGGACTGTGAGCCAATGCGATGCAGCCGGTGCTAAAAAGAATTAGAGTGTATGTTTCGGCCGTGTGCGGAGTGATGGGCGTGGGCCTGATGTTTAATTTTGTTAATTTTGCTGTGTGTCGCGGAAGCGGCATACGGGTAACCACCGTGTCATGCTGTCAATGACAACAATTTCGTTCTTGCGCTCCGCTGGCCAGATGCCCTGTTTCTTTTGCTTTTCTTTTCGGTCACAGGAAGCGCCCAATTTTGCGTTCAGTTTACTACGATCAAATAGCTTACACACGTTTAGCGTATTGGCCTCGGTCATCGAAAGTGTTGGCACCTGGCGGATTGTTTTGGAAACGCCAGTAGAGGGACTGATATCTGGCGCGGCTGCTTCATATCCGGCGCATTTGTAAAAAAACTCCTTGGTTCCTACACGGTTCCTATGGTAACGGATTTTCAGTCGTGGTAAACTCGTGAAAGAGCGTGGTTATACGTGACGTTGGGTGGACGTGAATATTGAAGACTGGCGTTATTTTCTTGTTTGTTATAATCTTGGAAAGTTCAAAGAAAATGGAGAAGAGACGGATAACCATTAGATCCAATCAGAAATGCTGCGTTCCTCAGTGTGTATCCTTCCGAAGAAAGTGTCGAAGTCTCAGCTTTCACAAGTTTCCTCAGGATAAGGTGCTGTCCAAGCAGTGGAAGTTGAAACTGAGAATTGGGAAGAAGATAGGCTCAAATGCTGCTGTCTGTTGCAGACATTTTCAACCATCTGACTTCCATTGACATCCACCTGGTAAGCGGCTGTGAGGCCAGTGTACAAAGTATGGCATTTTCGACGAGATCTCGTCGGCGCGAGTGCCCTTGGAGACAGGACCGAGTGGTGCGAATTTTATCAACCTGGTGCGAATTTGCAAGGTTAGTGACACTTAAAATAAACAAATAATGGCTGAATGGCTATTAAGACACGGGAGGGGCCTTATAAAAGCCCTTAATTAACTGACTAATGATTGAGATAGCATTGCATTGCAGGGGTAGGAATGGGTGCATTTTTTCCCTGGTATGTGGCATATTGGTGCGAATTTTTGGAGGATGGTGGTGCGAGAATTTTAGATGGCTGGTGCGACTCGTCTGGCCTGCTGACATACTTTGCCGACTGGCTGTGGGGCGATCTCCAGTTCCGCTTATGCCTCCTTCCACTCCCTTGAGCCTGCTTCTAGCAGGAGTAGGCCTTTATCCTTGGGCCGTCATCAAAGGCGGATCCAGGATTGCCGATCGGGGGCACCTTCCGGGGGGGGCGAGGCGCCATTCTTGACCGAGAAACCCTATCGGATGGGGAGCAAAACCCTATCGGTGGGAGCCGACTTTCGCATCCTGGGGTGGAGGGTGGGGTGGGAAGCGAAATTTCAGGGGCGTGGCCATTTCAGGGGGCGCCGAGGGTCAATGGCGGGGGCACATACTCCCTTTGCCCCTGGATCTGCCTATGGGGGCACATGCCCACTTTGCTGTCCCCTTGGATCCGCCTATGGCTGTATTCCTTTTAGCCCGGGAAACTGACATCTTGAAATAGTTCGGTACATATACGCCTTTATTCGTTTCAAGCTGTCTGAAATTCTAGTTTGAATGTACGATGAAAAATGCGTTTCCAAACATAAGCGTCGCCACCGGCAAAAAGTGGGGGGTTGCAGCAAACTTTAACCTGATCCTAAATGCAAACTTTGCTCCTTGGGACTAAAAACTCCTCAATTTGGGCTCCTCACTGCCTTCTGCAGCGGCTGGTTATAAGCCATTGCCACATACCAGGCATAAAACACGTATAATTCACCGCTTACTATGCTATTCCCGGGCCCACTAACGTTGTTTACCTTACGGAGTCCTCTTTCGCGGCCATCTTGGATGGCACACTAGCGCCACTGGTGAGCGTGACCGGGGTCAATTATTATTCAATCAGCTCAGGCCACCACGCGGAAGTGAAAGGAGTATTCATGAGATCTCTCACTCATACACACACACACGTACAAGCGGTCCATTTTTTTATTTTTCTGCGGGCTGACTTGCTGGCGCCATCTGGCGGCCGCGCGGATGCTGGTGGGTGGTGAGGCTGGCGCCGCCCTGCCATCGGCCGCGCTGCCGGGCGTCGGTGGGGCCGGGGTCAGTTCCGTGGTCTTTGGAGCTGCACGTTATTTCTTATAAAGTAGATCACGAAAGAATTCGCTGCGCCCGCCCTATACCCGCCGTGCCTCTCTCCTGCATGTTCCGATGGTA
Source organism: Lepas anatifera (assembly GCA_034440635.1). Classification (NCBI taxonomy): domain Eukaryota; kingdom Metazoa; phylum Arthropoda; class Thecostraca; family Lepadidae; genus Lepas; species Lepas anatifera. The sequence goes on from JAOTON010002167.1 coordinate 4,524, forward strand.
CCTGTGTCCCGCAAGCATGCAGGGACCCATTGTACATGGGCCGACCTCGGGTCGCGTGTGAGCGCGGGCCTCCACGATCACATTTCGCATATGCCTCTCGTCGCGCTTGTGTTGTGTATTCTGTGTGTTGCTCAATAATCGTGAATGTTTCTTAGATCATAAGGGTCTAGAAATCTGCTATTTCAGGAATTTCTACATTATTGACCTAAGTTGAGGTCAATGTTTTGGCCACCCTTTCATAAGCCTGTCATGAAAACAAACATAATTAAGTCCCTTTACAGTAAAAACAGGATAGATCAAGTTGGAAGTCCTCCTACCATGTATTCTTAGCATGTTTTGCATGGTTAAGTTGAGAAAACATCATGCACATTGAGAGATGCAAAAAACAAGGGGGTTTTGTTAATAAAAACAGAAACAAAAAACAAAAGAATCTGAGTAGTGAGTACCTGCCTCCTGAGCCCCAGGTCATAGGCTCAAAGTCTGGCGGGTTGTTTGAAAATGTACCCCCTCATTCCCAAAAAGTCCTTTCAACCGAATGGAGTGGGTGACATCATACAACCTTGGTAGTTGATGCATTGTTAACTGCATTTTATTATTGAGATGACCACTTGCATAACTGGAGGAGAATCTTTAACATGCCAAAGCAGGGGGTCAACATTGGTATTTCACAACTGGAGGTTTCTGGAAGAAAATGGGGTAGGTGTCTTGGAGCCAACTTTTCATCTCAAAACATGTTCTCACTTGGCTACTCAACTACCTACATTTTGTACATACAAACTGGGCACAGTTTTGGTCTCCAGCCCCTCCCCCTCTCCAGGAGGGACAAGCCCTCCCAATACCAAATAACTGCAGATATGTTCCTCATTTGACCAAAGTTTTCATACATCTCCCTCAAAACTGTTATGTCCCTCAAACAAGGTGTACTGAGCAGAGAGGTAAAACAGCACCTGCCAGAGAAAACATGAGTGCCTCTTTAAATTTTAAAATTTACTCCATGAAGCCCTAAGAGTGTAATTTCATATCTTTGGTCCCCAATAAAAAAGATGTACATACCCCCTCCAAGAGCAAGGGCCAGTCCACAGTGTGACAGCACATGCACACCCATCCAGGCAGTATCAAGGTGCACTCACCTGATGGGGTTCCCTGCCGGGCCATGTTAGGAAGGTATACCAGGACAGGGAGGAAACATGTATATCACAAGACGCTCCAGGCCGGGAAGTAGGCCCAGACCAATATTGTGTGTCTACACAAGATTTGACAAAAGTTTATCAGATGTGATCATGTACACACACTTTGTGTCTCTCACCTAATGTCACAAGTTTGGGTCATATTCACAAACTGGGCGTGCATGTCTGGGCGGGTAACTATACAATCTGGTGTACCAATACTATCTGGAATATTCCCAAAAGACATCCATATTCAGAAACAGAATGCTTTATTTCTAGGTTTGGAAAAAATTGAATTCTTATTTGTGTTCCCTCCCATTTGCTGGCAGGCATAACAAAATTTGGAATAATTACAACAGATCCAGCAGCAGAAAAGTACCTACCTTCACACCTGTGACTACACTCAGGCATGAAGGAATTCCTCTTGAATTTACATTTAAGTAAAGTTGTCTTGCATACTTCTAATGTGTGCAGTATGCACTTGACCTTAGCTGTATGCTTGTTTTTCATCTTCAGCCCTAATAAATGTGAATGGCTCCAATTTAGTATTTATCACATTCCAGATTTCAAACAAACTATCCCACCATTGTCATGACAAGGATAATGTTTTAAACACAACGTATCATATCCAATGTCTTAGAACATGTTATGTAGTGTAAATAAAATTCGATACCTACCTCAGGTTCCGCGGGAGCTGGTTCTGCGGCATTTGTGGCGGTCTTCTCTTTGGTTGCCTCAACATCCACATCCAGCTTCCCTGACACTTTTGACGTCTTCTTTCCATCCTTAGATCTATTATATATGTAATAGCCAACACCAAGTGCAACTGGAGCACCGACTGCTAGTGCTATTTGCCATTTCGAGACAGACACTGTTTCTGCCGCAACCTTACTGGGGGCCGCCATCTTCGAAAAAGGCCGGTTTCTGTCATACCCAAATCAAGCCTAAACCCAGCACTATAACTTACTTTCACCAAATTAATACCAGATTACTACATTACCATCAAATAAAGTAAAAATGGATAGCGAATACAACATTAGCAGAAGCAGAGACAGAGGTAAATTTTATCTCTCTTAACCCTCGCCCCACCGGGGGCATTGATGACCCCCTAAGGTTTTTTTCGGGATAGCTGAAAAACGACGAGACGCAGGACCGGGGTGCTCTATCTCTCACCACATCATTTTCCCGCCATCCCTGAAATTTTTTACCCCGGGTCACCCAAGGTCAGGCCACCAGGCGAGGTCAACCAACGTCACCTCACTTCAAATTTTGAGCTCTAGAAGAGCTACGTTTCTCAGTCGATCGTTTTTAAACTTCCTACAATTCATACCCTTACCAGGGTCTGCAAAGGTGTATATCCGGGATTTTTCGATTTCGTGACCTGAGGTCAGGTCACGACGTGACCTCTCCCATTGAAAAGGCATGGGAAAAATCTGTCTTATAATCCATGCAAAAGCCACAAAAACGATTGCAAATGCTCGGCTTGCTCAGAAAAGCGTTCTTGGACACCCTTTCACGGATCCCAGGGGTCATTTTTGCCCTTTGACCTCTCCGAGGTCATCCAAGGTCACCAGGGGTCAAAAACTGTATTTTGGCAATAGCTTTTGACCTAATTAAGCCAGAACGCTGAATCAAACACCATCGTGTATGTCTCATCACTAGCTTTCGTTTGATATACGGCAAGGTCACTTTTGACCTTTGGTGACCTCACGTCATATGAGGTCACGAGGTGACCTCTGGAGGTCAAACCACTGGCGGGAGGTCATTACGTTCCACATAGCGGAAAAAGGTCTGGTATTTTTCTATCTAATGTAGCTAACCAGATCTCAATAGCTCTGATGGCATAATAGTTAGGCCCGGTTTTCTCAAGCATTGCATATTTGAGTGAAAATAGCCTTTCGTGACCTAACTTGGCCTCTGAAGGTCAAACCATTGACCTGAGCGCTTAAACATGTGAAGTAATTTCTTACTGAATTCTCGCGAGCTTTCTAATGCACTTTGCAGATTTGCGCTAACCCCCATATTTTCGGAGTTAGAGGGGGCCATCGATGCCCCCGGTGGGGCGAAGGTGGCGCCGGACCCCCGGTGGGACGCGGGTTAAGAGCCCTCCGGTGACACCCTTAATTAGGGTGTCACCGGGGGCTCCGGTATTTATCATATTCTAAGCACACCCGATTAGGTCCCGTGCCTAGCTCATCACTGCTGCGCTTTTCTAATGAACTCAGTTATCATTCCCTGCTGCTCATGTGTACCAGTCAAGCCCTTCTCTCCAGCAAACCAAAACCCCCTCCTCCACGGGCGGCAGAACTGGGGGGCACCGGGGCACGGTATCCCCTTTAAAACAGAAATTTTAACAATAACCCTATGGCGTTGACTGGAAAGAAATGGGTTGAAAAGTCCATAGCGCCCCCCCCTAAATTCGGACGTTCCGCCGTCCAAGCCATCGGCCCAGTGGGGGACCAGGGGGGGAAAAAAAACCCCCCCCCAAAAAAAAAAGAAGGCAGAAAAAAAAATTTTTCCCCCCCACCAAACCACCCCCCTCCCCCTCCCCCTCCTTTTTTATTTATAAAAAAAATTTTTATACTTCAACTCTTAAAAATTAAAAAAAAATTAAAAAAAAAAATATAATATTAGAAATAAAAAAAAAAATAAAATTTATAATTTTATTTCTTTTACCTTTTTTTTTTTTTTTTTTTCTTTTTTTCAAAAAACCAAAAAAAAAAAAAATAAAAAAATAATTTTTTTATAATTTTTTATTTTTTTATTTTTTTTTTTTTTTCTTTTTCTTCCCCCTTCATAAACAACCACAAAACGGCCAGATCGTTTATGACACCAGCGGCGGATCCAACTATGTCCCCAGAGTGCCAACGTGAGATAAAAGGTACCCAAACCTTCAGTCCCCCTACCCCCACCCTAGGAAAATAGTGGTCGTGTTCGTCAGTAAAAAAAGCGTTTTGACGTTTTTTCCTGTTCGTAAGATGTATTTTGATTCAGTGCTACAGTTCAATCCTGCCGACCACCAGCCCCGCCGCTCAACGTCTTTCTTTGTTGCTCGCTGATAGGTAGGTTATGCCCCCCCACCCCACCACCACCAACTGACTGGATCTGCCCCACAGGGGGCGTAGCCAGGGGGCGGCAGGGACAGCCGCCCCTCCTGAGGGCCGAAGGGCCCTAGGACGAGCCGCGGGGGCTCCTATGTCTGTGGCCAATTTGGCATTTTATACCAGACAGGGCCCTCTTAATCCTCTTGCACTTTCTGTAACAAGGAGGGCCTTATCCATCAGGGCTTTGGTGCTGTTGGGGCCTTTTGGGGTGCCCCCCCTGGCGAAACCCGCCTGCCCCTTGTGTAGCACCCTATGATCATTGGTGTCACTCCAATTACCATCCCCTTGCTTCACTGTGGCCTCCGTCCTCGCGTATTGTAGGCACTCGCCCTTCTCCCAGATTAATAATTACCGCCTCTGTTTATTTACCGCCCCAAAACCAAATATATGAGGTCCCCTGTCCATCTGGCATGCCGTGATAACCTTGTTTGTATTTATCTTGGATGCTTGTTCTCAAAACAATCTGAGTTTCCAGTTCCCGAGTGCAGCTCATAACATGAAAATGTGTGAACACGTCTCAAAACCGTGTAACTACGCACAAACTGGATACCCCAACTGTCTTCCGGGCAGACCTAGTCACCCATATTAACACAGACTATATCACTCTTCTGTCAGGACCTCACCTCCAGCCAAGACTACGCTTAATCGCGATATCAATAATATCATACTGATACCGCGGCTAGAATACGCCACCTGTTATCGCCTTGCTCTCCGAGCGCAGCCTGAGCGTTCTGCTCGAGGTCAGGAGTTCAGTGCAACGCGCGACGCGAGGCGGCGCGATGATCAGCAGCGACCCGCAAGCCAACGCACCCGACTCTGCCCACCGGTAAACTGAAACCAAAGTGACTGTGACCACATCAAGGGATTCGTGCCCGCGACGTCTCTCTAGTCGGGGGAATGACGCCAAAGCCGGCGGCTGCGGCGTCAGCGCCGGGGCGACTCGTCTACGTCCTCACCTTGTTCAGCGCCATCGGAGGCTTCCTCTTCGGGTACGACACAGGAGTGGTATCGGGGGCGATGCTTCTGGTGCGGGATGACCTGCAGCTGGACGATTTCTGGCACGAGCTGATCGTGTCGGCCACCATCGGCACCGCCGGAGTGTTCGCCTTGGTCGGGGGCGTCCTCGCCGACCGCGTCGGCCGAAAGCCCGTCATACTCAGCGCGAGTGTGGCCTTCGTGGGCGGCGCCGTGATAATGGCGGCCGCCGGCAGCAAAGAGGTGCTACTCGTCGGGCGGCTCGTGGTCGGCGTCGGGATTGGCCTGTCCAGCATGTCGGTGCCGATCTACATCTCGGAGGCGGCGCCGGCGACCGTGAGGGGCCGCCTGACGACTGTCAACAACGCCTTCATCACCGGCGGCCAGATGGTGGCCTCAGTGATCTGTGGAGCCCTGGCTGGCGTGCCGCAGGGTTGGAGATACATGCTGGGACTCGCCGCCGCTCCGGCCCTGTTGCAGACGCTCGGGTTCATCCCGATGCCGGAGTCCCCGCGCCACCTCGTCGCCTCGGGTCGACGCGATCAGGCGCTGGCCGTACTGCTACGGCTGCGGAATGATGCAGCGGCAGCCGAGGAGGAGATCAATGACATCGAGCAGGACTTTGAAACGGAGAAGGCGGAGAGGGCGCGTCAGCAGGAGCTGACCGGCAGCAGCAGCAACGCTCTTGTCCAAGTGCTTTGCTCGCCGGTGATGCGTCGAGCCTTGGTGGTTGGATGTTGCCTGCAGATCTTCCAGCAGTTTGCCGGCATCAACACAGTCATGTACTACAGCGCCAGCATCATCACACTAGCAGGGGTCCGTGATGCCACGCTGGCCATTTGGCTCGCCGCTGCTTTGGCGGGCGTCAACTTCGTCTGCACCTTCGTCAGCTTTGCCCTGGTGGAGAGGGTAGGACGTCGCCCTCTCACCCTAGCAAGTATGTTAGGTTCGGCAATTAGCTTGCTGGTCCTCGCAATTAGCTTCCACATCGGCTACATCGACTCAGCCGCGGTGACGAGCCCGGGAGTCAACAGCCCAAGCTGCAGCTACAGCACCTGCGACACGTGCATCGGCTCCCGCGAATGCGGCTTCTGCTTCATAGATGCAACAACAGGACCGAGGAACTCCTCTTGTGTTCCGATAGTGTCCAAGTACGACACGTCGGCGGCGTCAGGTCGCTGCAAAAATGCGAGCTCCCTTCACGAAGATGGACTAACCTGGGCGCCCGACTGGTGTCCTTCAGATCTCTCTTGGCTGCCGGTTCTAGGCCTAAGCCTCTACCTTCTGTGCTTTGCCTCCGGAATGGGTCCTATGCCTTGGACGATAAACGCCGAAATATATCCGCTGTGGGCTCGAGGTGCCTGCAACAGCGTTGCAACTGCTTGCAACTGGTTCAGCAACTTGCTCGTCTCGCTGACGTTTCTTACTCTAACGGACGTTTTGACCAAGCACGGCACTTTCTACCTGTACACTGGGCTGACACTGATGGGCTTTGCTACCTTTTACGTCACAGTGCCAGAGACGCGTGGTGTGCCATTGGAGAGAATGGGAGAGCTGTTCTCACTACCGTGGGGGCTGCACGCACCCAGAAGAGAATATGTCGCCACGGAAGATGGCAAAAATCATGCCACGGCGCGTGTGTTTGAAAATAAAGCGTACGATGGCGAAGTTAGCTGAAACCATATCTTGACGATGAACGATAAATAGGACAAACTTGTTATACAACACTGCGCCAAGTCCTTTTGCTTCCGACGAAATAGCCGAGTCAAAAAAACTGTAGGCCACCATCATAATTCGTGCATTTTGCAAACACGTGTAAAACACCGTGGACACCGTTGGAGTCCAGCATGTGGTTCCCTCGCGCATTCGTCGAAACCAAACATAAATCCGTTTTCAGTAGTGGTTACCAAAACAACATTATTCTATAATAAAAACTAATTTCGAAACTCGATGCTTTACCTGTTTTTAATACCAGCATAACACCTTATCGACCGTCAACAGACGCTTCTTCGGAGTCATTCCAGCGAGTATGGTGTGGCTGGGCGACCATTCCGCACGGCTGGTTTATCCGCGTTATAACCAGCTGGGGAATTGGGAGGGTGGGAATGGAGTTACAGTACTCGAGTCTAGTCACTGCATATTAAGCCATACTCACGAAAAATATTATGGATTCAACAGGCATATATAACGCTTTCTTACAACTGCATATTTGACGGCGCTACATAGCAATAGTAGGTAGGCTCTAGGAATCAAACATGCCAAACTGTGGGCTAGAAAATCCCTAATAGGCGCGTTTCATAGGCCCTATCTGCAGCCCAAAGCTCAAACCACCCATGTTGAATATGTTTTGTCGTGAGACGTAAGTGGTTTCACCATCGGGCTGGAAATGTGCTGGAATGCTTTGGTTACAAAAGCACGGAGAATGCGCTGAAGTGTACACATTGCCTTAACCTGCCCCACCGGGGTCCGGCGCCACCTTGCCCCCCGGGGCTCGTGGCCCCTCTACTGAAATATGGGCGTTGGAATTGAGTGCATAGCTGCGTGAATTCGTATTACTTGCATGTTTTGGTCGGTCATGGTTTGACCTCGGTCATTGGTCAGATCGGCTATTTTAAATATGCATGATTGACTGGGCTACTCTTTGTCTGGCTTTGGGCCTGGTAGTACATTTGATGAAATTGCCGTCGTTTCGCTGTGGACGTGGACCTCCGCCGTGGTTTGCGGGTCTCGTGCCTATATGCCTGGTCGGTGTGATGGTTATCATGAGCCGGACAAATAGTGGTGCTTTTTCGTCGTATGGTAGTTTTGTAAATACTTTTTGCCTCTGGTGTGGATGATTAAGTAGGGATGCCCGGATCGTGGGTGTAAACGTTGTTTGGTTGATTTTTGTGCTTTTTATTCATTTCCTGTTTTCCATGGGTCGCCGTACTACCTGGCAACACCGAATCCTTTCCCTGTTGTGGTATCATTTTGTGGCCTCTGGTGTGGTCTTGTTCCTGTTCCTCCTGGTCGTTTTTTGGTTCTGGTGCTCCTTTTTAAGATTATTAAAGGAAGTAGGAATTATTTATCAATATTTCAGATTTAGCATAAAAACATTAAAGATAAAATAATATATCTTCAAAGACTAAATTCCATGGGTATGAGCCATTATGTGGCCCCAAAAAAGATGTCTTCTTAACATAACCTAACCTTGGCGTTTGGCTGGATTCCAAATTAACATTCGCAGAACATATAGATAAAATCGTAAGTCGAGTACGGAAACAGGATGTTAGGTGTGATGATTCGGTCGCTCCAGACTGGCCATCAGTTGGGAAGAGTGAGAGCGAGCTCGAAATTGAAACCCAAGCCAATTTTGACGGCATATTTTTCCAATGTTCCTTCAATTCTTGAGTTTGGATGCATTATCTGGGGTGGGTCTCCCCAAAACGCATCTGGAAAGACTGGAAACAATTCAGCATAAATTTCTTTTCTGGCTAGCATCCGTTTCTACTCAACCCTCCGTAAATCTAGGATAAGATGAAGTTCTGGCCCATTTTAAAATCCCAAGTCTAGCCAAGAGAAGACTGCAATATGACATTACTTTTGTACACAAAATTCTTACGGCCCAGATTGATTCCGCCTTTCTGCTTGGTAGCTTTCCGCTTCACTTGCCAGCAAGAGGAACACGTGCAATGGCAGGCACTTTGCTGAGCGTACCACTGTACACAAAAGAGACTGTGAGGCGGGGTATGTACTGTCGGCTGCCCAAAGCTTTTAATGATTTTATGCTCGCCTGTCCATTTGCTGACCCATTTAGATTATCATCAGGTCAGTTCAAATATAAGTTCGGATATATATTAGGCAGTAGGAACGCACCATTTATTTTATTTCATTGTATTTTATTGTTGCCCTTAACATATGTATTTTTAATGTTTTTAGAGTTTTATTTTGTTTTTTTATCTTTTTATTCTTACCTGGTATTTACTTTTTGTCTTGACTTGTTTTTTAGCATGTGTCTTGTATGTAATTTTAGGGAATCTGGATGTTATCCCTGACTTGAGCTTTTACTGGGGGCAAGCCCCTGTCGCTCATATGAGATGAATAAATAAATAAATACTTCCGGTAATAAAATATTGTTTTGATTAATATGTTTACGGCAAAACAAGGAACATGCCCTTAATTTAGACTAGTCCCTTGATAACAGAAAAACAACTTATCAACAACTTTAGCCATGAACCTCACTTATGAAGGCTAGTTGATTGACAAACTATACCTGAAACATCCAAAGAGGTAGTCAGATGAAACAAGGAAACAAAATATTTCCTTTTTCAGCTTCAACGTAGCGAGGATAAGAGAATCACCCGTGGAGGGTCACTTCACCTCAAGTAGGCCCGAGATTAGAGGCGATATTCTGTCCTCAGCTTGTGAAGCCAATGCCATGTTCGAATTTCGCGTGAGAGCCGAGTACTTCACTGCTATCCAATCAGGGAGTGGCAGAACGCGCAAACATTCAAGTGATACGCGATTACAAGCACTTCTAGTTTGTTTTCTACTACATAATCGATATGCGAAAAATTCGTTCTGGCTGTTGATCTTGCGGTTCGGCAGAAGCGAGAGAAATGGTACTGGATAAGGGAGTTCGACTCAGTGAAGAAGTCCAACTCAAATAGAGTTTCATACTCGAGGATATGATGTCCATCTTCCGCATGTTTTCTTGCCGAACCTCGCCTCCAGAAATTTCCGAGACAGACGTGAACAATACGAGCAGTGTATTACACAAGCTTCCCCCCACCTGATGGCCCATCACAAGCCTACTTGGACGCCGCCATGAGGCCCGCCACCGTCTCAAAGTCCACCTTCTCGCGAATGTTTTTGGTTTTGACACTCTCGTCCTGGTTCCGGATAAAGATGGTGTCGCCTTCGTCGGTCCAGCCGTATTTCTGCACCCAGATGCCCAGCTCGGAGCCTGCAAACGGAGCACTGTCAACCACGAGCGCGCCTTCAAACCCTGGAGTCGTTTGTGTCAATCTGTCACAGGTGAACTCCTCGGTACGGTTCATAAGCAGTAGACGAAATTGGCGCCCCGAAATTTGTGTATGTTGTAATGAGCCGACCATTTCTTTGATTTATGTTTAGAACCATTGAATATCAAATATTTATTGAAGATATTATTGTTTTTTTCTTTCGGTTTACAGAGCATGCATCTGGAGCATTTCAATAACTTTTCCACATGAACACGGGGCCTCAAACAATGCAAAAAAAATGCACAGAGACCCCAGAGGAAATTATTCTACAAAGTATGTGGAAGCATGAAAAATAAACATGCATATCTTTACGAGCTGCCGCTAAATGGAAACATCCCTGGCGATCTACGCGATGGAAGAACATACCCCAGCCTAACAATATCCTTTCGCTACACCAAAAACAGTCAAAACAGACACAGGTGGATACCGACTCACTGGTAACGTTCAAGTTGGACAGGACCATTTCTGTGTCGATCCTCTGGTATGTGATGTTGAGCACGTGGCAAGCGTATCGCCTCACCGAGTCCTCGAAACCCTGCGCCAACACAAGTTCCGTCAACGGCACTATGTGTCAGGTAGCTAATAAAGTTACTAAGGGCATGAGAGGAGGTCCCGGGTATTGAGCGGTGTCAGGATGTTCTGAACTTCAAGCGCTCGTCGACTTTGTATTGGCATGTCAATGTGGAATCACCACCCAGCCGCTTCACGGACGCCGATGAGTGAAATACATGTGGATTCGGTAACACTACAAAGTCAATGCCGAAAAAGTGCAATTGTTGGGGTTTAACGCAGAAACTGCCAGGGTTATACGGCCTCACCAACTCTCACCCCGTTCGTAATGATTTGGGGGATCAAATCGACTTATTCAGAGGCCCCACCGGGACCTAAACCCGGGGCCGGTGGCTCAGTAGACAAACGCGCTATCCACAGGGCCGCCCATCCCGCAATAAAAATGGAACGACGGACTTCATTCACAAGTGTTTTGTTATAAATTATTTTAATTAAAAAGTTTCCAAACTTCAACCCGGAACACATTTATGCCAATACCTGACCGGACAGGGCCGGACCCAGGCGAAGCCCATCCAGCCATGCCCTCCCTCCTCAAAGCGGCCAAAATGTACCCAACTTTGGCTCATTTTCTGCCAAACACTATGTTTCCATCATTTTTAACGTTTCTCTCCTACGTTTGGTCTAGATTCGTCCCTCCAATAGGGAAAATAAAATTGCAAGGCGGCGGCGGATGCAAAGCATCTGATAGATCATTAAAGAGCATGCGGAAATACAGTCCGGCACATTCACGGTACACGGCACTTCACGACAGATCAGAGGTCTACACACAAATATTTCCCAAGCTTTACCGTCACGCCACTGAACCGGTCAAGGATGTCCCTGAGGCATGGAGAACAAAGCACCCCGCTGGGGGCACCACTGGCGGCTTCTCGGCCAAATAACTACAAGCCATGACATCACCTTGCAGTGGGTCCCAGCCCACTGAGGTCAGGATGACAACGAGCGTGCGGACGTCACGGCTGAGGAAGCATCAGGCCTGCCACAGAACATCCCATTCGACGTCCGCACCATCACCAAACCTGTCTTCCACGCCGCTAACAAGGCCTGGCGACGGGGGTGGGCAGGGGGAGGGGACAGCCTATTCAGGCGTACCTGCTGTCGAGACCGGTCACGACAACGGCCGGGGGTCTGGCTGGCGCCCGTCTGACCTTGCTCCGACTGTCTACGCCTCCCCAAAAGCATCACAACCTAAGACGCAGGACGGCAACATGGTCGCGGCTTGACCCTTGACTATACACCGTCGGGAGCCCGTTTGGCTACAAGTGCGCCCAACATCCTAAGGGGGACAACGACAGGAGGCCCCTGTCCGACAAAATAAGGGACATGTGGAGGCCCCGCTGCGTCATCCGTAATTAATTCGTTCCGATTTCAAACCCATGGTGTACATAAGAGGGCCCCTGACTTATCAGGAAGGACTTAGACGCAAGAATATTGCTTACAATTGTACATATGGCAAAAGTGAGCATTTGAACCGCTTCAGTATGGAGGCCCCCAAGGACAAGGGGCGCTTTAGAACATGGATAGGGGGTCCCCTTGGTATGTGGCCCCAATGGAAATACGTTCGTGGCAATGTTCCAGAATACACCCCATGGCATGTTAAGCTTACGGAGTAACGCTGTAAATAAACAACTTCAAATTAGTTTCGCCTTATCAGTCGATAATGGCGATGTCGGCGTCAAACCTGATGACGATACGCGCTCATAGGAAGCCTCATGCCTTCTCGGCAGGATGGCGGGTTTGATCAAGGGTTTCGGAGCCGGTCAATTTTAAATTGCTCCACACATGGAGCAACCATTTTTGTAAATAGAAGGAAAATCATGTATCTAGTCATGCACAAGGATCCACAAGTGGCCAAAAAGTAAAAACTAAATTCAATCATTGTATGATTGTGGTATCTACCAGACCCCGTTCAGTTGTTTGGCAGCATTACTCATCATGGCTGGAGAGGCACTACAGTTACTATGCAGGGCATTGAGAAATTGCACTTTTTCAAGCTCTAAATAACCTGTTTTAGAACTGTATCAACAAAACTTATATGGTTGAACAGAAAGCTAAAATATTTTATTTGTGAAACCATCAGACGTTTTGCAAAACTCCAGTGAAGAATATTATTTTTACAAATTTTCCAGAGCGTGTCAAAATAAGGACATGTTCACACTAACAGCTGTTTGCAGTAAGACTAATCTCGATTTTGATTGGCTGTTGATTTCGACCTTTGATTGGCTGTTGGTGGTACCTGCAGCAGAAGACAATAAACACCGGTGATCTCTGGAGCGAAAGTAAATTTATTTCTCTGGCTATTAGGTAGGCCTGAGTTGATCAAATAAATGCATGCCCTTTCAACAAATTCTTTGAAGTGTTATAATTTTTTCATTAGATTTACGTAAAATACGCTGCTCGCGGTTGAGATCAAGGTTACTGTCAAATGGGTGAAACAAGTTGATTTCGATTTATACTAGATTGGTGCCAAATACGCCCAAACTTGTATGTTTCAGCTGATCCTTCCAAAAACTTAGTAGAATCTCCTATAACTTAGTAGGAAAGGGCGGTGACGTCATCATGGAGGACTATATTTAGTAGGAAACTTGGTTTACCCGTAGTTAAAGTACCCTGGTATCTACCTGGTCAATTGTGCTTAGCGTTAGCTCATAGCTTCTTCTCCAACGTTGAAAAGCAATCTCCGTGGTTTACTACGAGAACCCTTCATAGTCAGAAAAGGGAAGAAGACAGTACATCTTGGACCTCTCAGAGACCATATTGGAATTCACTATTCTTTTAGGGTAGATGCCTCAGAAGTTATCGGAAGTAGAAAACCTAGAATTTCTGCCGAGCCGCGTCTCTGTTTGAAAAGCGGCAGCCAGAATAGTCCAAATGCGGTCTACAGCTAGCAGTGAATGGACTACCAGCAATGAAGGGGTTGCCAACAACGAAGGGACTGCCAGTAGTGAAATGACTGCCAGCAATGAAGGTTGCAAACAATGAAAGGGCTGCCAACAATGAGGGGGGCTGCCTACAGCGAAAAGGACATGCCTGTTATCGAGGGAGCGGGAAAATGGGGCTACTGTAGCCGAGCCACACTCTACTTTTCTTTCAGGCACCTATATCTCAGTTTCGGCATTTGGGGCATTGGGTGGCCGGCACGGGCAGGTAGCACCTTTCCACTGAGTAAGGTCGCAGAAGAACAGGTAAGCCCGGTAAACCAGCACCTCGATTTAGCTCCATTGCATGAGCTTTGTCACCGGTGGAGAGTATCACGTACCACGATGTCCTGGAAGAATTCGGGCTTTTCCATCGCCGCCTTCCAAAATGTCTGGAACTGGCATGTCTCCAGCAGACTTGCGAACCGCAGAATCACCTGGATACGCGGCTCCGCCATCTGAGGAAAACCAGAATTATATGAAAGCCGGCGTATGAATAAAAACAATGTTGTAAATACAGCCACACACTAGTTTGTGGTCTGATCGTTTTCCACAAGGAACGTCAATGATTTACTATTACTGAGACGAATATTACAACGTCTGGTACTCGTCCAAGACGCTCCCCTTCCTTCGCCAAAGTCTGCGTTCAAGAGCAAGTGAAATGATAAAAACCTCTTCAAAGCGTATACCCATTATCTTGAGTCACCTGCTCAAAAGTTCGTCCTGAGGAAATGCCACTGGCATTGACTCACGTTTTCGGGCGCGAGCAGACACTTGCAGAGGACGAGGTCGCTGTGCGGCAGGTTTGTGATGGCCTTCAGCAGGATTCTCTCTGTGACGCCTGAGTCGTAAGCGCTGGGGTTGAACTGGTACAGCTTCAGCACCGCCAGGTTGGCCTCCAGGTCGTATGTGTTGTCGGTGCACTGGCGCTCCACGTACTGTTCGAACATCTCCAGATTCTTCGGGTTGTACCTGAGCACACAAAGTCGAGTATTCTTCGAGGGTTAACTGAGTGTTTTACCTACGAACAGGGGGTCTCCAAAGTTGATTGCATTCCCTTTATAGGGCTAACTTCAGTATTAAAAACACATCAATCGATGCATGATTCCTAAAAGGCCCAAAAAATCAAGACAATATTTTGCTGACAACAGCATCAACAGGTCTCTGCCTATTGCAATCATATTTCGGTCAAACCGGTTGATGCTTTGTCAGCGAAATAGTGTCTCAATTTTTGGCCTGTTTGTACCTAATATAAAAGTAAAAATAAACTGGCATACTAATTAATGATCGACCCCTACGACATCCTTCTTTCAATAATGCTACCACAAGCAATCTGCACAACCAAGACATCATAGTTCCTAGCTGAATATTAACATCGGCATGAACACCACACACAAATTTATCGTTTTCATTCCAAAACGAGTCAGTACTGCACTCGTTGACGCTCCAGCCCTCTTACAGATCCGCTACTCCATCTCAGTTTGGGGCAACAGAACGCCTGGAAACACCTCTCTAAGATTCAAAAGTAATCAATTATTCGACTTAACCTGTGCCCCAGTGGGCCTCCAAGCCACCTTCGCCCTGGTGAAGGGAGGGGTTAACACCCCCTCAAACTCGGCCCCTGTGTGGGATATTGAAAAGCGTAAACGCAATGATATCAAAATAAAAGATGTATCATAATTTCTTGCAAGGTTACTGACCTAAGTCTGAAAACTGCTTGAGTAGCCCCAGTGAATTCTCAGAGGTCACAGGTCACAAACTGCAACATGAACCTGGAAAGGGGCCTAGTTTACTACAATTTGGAGAATATGAAGGTATTATCAGACGTATCTACATAAATACAGCCCAATATCTGTTTTTCCCATGTATTTCCAAAGGAGAGGTCATGGTCTGTACTTGACCTTAGGTCATTGATATGAACATACCAGAATATATGTCGTAGCACTCGGTGGGCCCATTATATGGTTAAGTTTCACTCTGATAGATTCACCCATTTCTTACTTATGCTACCTTAAAGTGAGATAAGCGAAAAAAATTGTATTGGCTGGATCAAAAGGTCACAAAAAGTTGTTTCAGGAGTCCTATTCTCATTTTTGCGAATTCAACCTGCAAATGCCTTAAAACCACTCTCAAAGTCAACATTTCTAGACGACTTTACCGGTACACCTCTTATCAATTAAATGACGTACCCTCGGCAAAAGCTATCAATTTTTCTAAAAATAGGTCACATTTGTCCTAAGCAGGGATTTAAAACTTTGGAACTGTTACAGAAAAAATCAATTTAAAAAAGCTACATCCAAAAATTATACTAAAACAAAAATATCGGACTGAAGAACTCACAATTGACCAATCAGAAGGTATAGCCACCTCATATGGGGGTCACATAACCTTTCTGACACAAAAGTTTCGTCATCTTGGGAATTTTGTAGAAAACTATTGAAGATCAGAGGGATGCAGTGAGACATATATGAACGAGAAGAGACGTATTTTAATCTCTGTTGAAATAAAGAAGAAACAGTGCAAACAAAGGCATAGCAACACCACTGCGGGATTTCGAAGATTTAGTGAATTTTGTCACTTTTCTACTGATATTATCTTCGACAGGTAATGGTTCTGCAGGTAGTATTGTGCAGCGGTGATGCAGTAAAAATGGAGTCTATCCGTCGTGGCACCATAGTTTGTTAAAAAGTACTCTAAGGATCTATCATAAAACGTTTTTCAGTCAGAAAATGCCAGTAATTAGAAGATCGGAACAGACGACATTAGTCTTATTTCTTGGTCTGTCAGTTTCATGTATGTGATGACCTTTTAACTAACACCTAAATATTACAGCGAGAACAAACAGTGTAGCCTTGTTGATACTGGGGCTTTTTAGGACAGTTCATGAGTAACTGAGTAAGCCCAGTATGTCATAGTGATGTCCTACTAGGCTGCCAGTCTACAAAGTATGGCACTTGCACTTACACTTACACACACACACACACACACACACACACACACACACACACACACACACACACACACACACACACACACACACACACACACACACACACACACACACACACACACACACACACACACACACACACACACACACACACACACACACACACACACACACACACACACACACACACACACACACACACACACACACACACACACACACACACACACACACACACACACACACACACACACACACACACACACACACACACACACACACACACACACACACACACACACACACACACACACACACACACACACACACACACACACACACACACACACACACACACACACACACACACACACACACACACACACACACACACACACACACACACACACACACACACACACACACACACACACACACACACACACACACACACACACACACACACACACACACACACACACACACACACACACACACACACACACACACACACACACACACACACACACACACACACACACACACACACACACACACACACACACACACACACACACACACACACACACACACACACACACACACACACACACACACACACACACACACACACACACACACACACACACACACACACACACACACACACACACACACACACACACACACACACACACACACACACACACACACACACACACACACACACACACACACACACACACACACACACACACACACACACACACACACACACACACACACACACACACACACACACACACACACACACACACACACACACACACACACACACACACACACACACACACACACACACACACACACACACACACACACACACACACACACACACACACACACACACACACACACACACACACACACACACACACACACACACACACACACACACACACACACACACACACACACACACACACACACACACACACACATATATATATATTCAATAATTTTTTCTCCGAGTGACCCTCAAGGCTATTTTAAGTGCAGCAAACTTTGGAGCTAACAAAATATACACATGGCGAGAAGGGTTGTTGAATGCATGGGAGCCGCACCAAAATATCGACCCGCCAAATTATAGAATCATGTCATAGAAAAAATAATTACCCATTACTTTTTCTTGTTCATAAACTTTGCGCTAGATTGCCCTGATTGCACTATTAGTCATTGCAGACTGGGCAAGAAAGACATCAGAGAGTGCCTGGCTAGCATCCTTTCACATATAAGTTATTTGATGTAAGGTAAGGCTTGTCTCATGCCAGTGTAACATACTTTTAACTGCAAGAAGTCAATCTTATTACCATGTTTTCTGGCTGGTTAATTAATCTATTTTATGCTGTTTTGGTAAAAAAATGTTTTGGCATGATTACCTGTATATTATTTCATCAAAGGATTGCAAGAATAGCAAAAATTGTATACTTGCATTAATAGTAGTTTGATGTTGCCAAAAGGAATTTGTTTGCTTGTAGCATCATTGAAAGATACTAAGGAGGTTGGTTGCATTTACAAAACTGTGCTAGAGTAAGTAATTAATTTAGTAGCTTTTTCTCTTACTGCTGAAGTTATCTGTTTCTTGGGATAGAGGCTTAATGATGTGCCTCTACCTCCAATACTTTGTTTCAGAAGACTACCTAGCCAAGAAACTTAAGAGGCTCTAAATGTTAAGATTTAAGGCTGTGAAGGCTGCGTCATTTAACAAATACAAGCCGTTCTCTTGCTCAATGTACATCCAAATTTCCAACTCAGTCTTGAACATCTTGAGGTCTTGTGAAGTGGCAGTATCTTCTGGGAAGTTGCCCCACATGTTTATTTCCCAGATTGTGAGGTGACTTAGATCCATACACATTTATGTTAGCTAATAAGACAGGCATGGGCATCAAACAATTAATTATCAGCAATTTACATTGCTATGCTACAGTTTGCTGCCTTCTGTTTTAAAAATAGGTGGTAATGTGATATCCCATTGCATTATGAGTTCCAGTTACTGGCTTGATAGTACCTGCTGTTACTACCTGTTTGATAATCACTCCTGCTTTCATTTTGTATATGGAAACTACATCCCCTCTTTTTCCTGTATATACTAATTTGAGTAAATTTTAAAGTTTCATCCTCTCTGTGTATCGCAGATTTCTGGTGTGTCTCACAAGCTTTATGACCATAAATTGCATATATGCAATGTTTGTTTAAGATTTAAGGCCAAAGTGATGCATCATACAACTGTATTTCACCATGCTATGGTTTCTCCTTGGCCAAAATCTTGCAAAAATTTGGCATTAAAGAGATGGGTAGGATACAGTCTGAAGGGTTGTTGGTATCAATCACATGAATAAACATTTTGGTTTAACATGCTAAGGCTGTGACAAGTAGCCAACAATTTGGGCCTGTTCCCACATTCCTACAAAATGGTGGAGATTATGATGTCAAATTTATCTGCTGGAGTTAGCAAAGACAAAACTTGAGGGCCTCAGTATTTCGTTTCTGCGATCTTAATAAACCACGATGCACCGATGCACACACGGTGTAAAATCTTGTCTGTTTTCAAAGTTTTTCAGGTTTTGCTTTGTAAGTCTTGTAAGTCATGTTCTGTCATGTAAGTCATCAGACAGGTAAGTCCTCCCTTTACAGGTTGCTACTGAAGCACCTACTTATGTGCCCTCCTTTTATATTACGATGAAAACAATCGTATCCTCCCACTCGCCCAACCTATGGGAAATTGTGTACAGAGTGTTTAAATATATTTCTCTTTGCAGTCTTTATCACAGTGCAATATGTTTTTGATATTCAGGGCTTCTTGATGCTGCTCGTCCGTGTACCTAGTAGTGTTAAGAAAGTTGCACCATTCTTGCAGAACCTTCTTGGCACTTCAATGAAAATGCGTTCTAAATAAAGAACAGCCTACCCCAGCAGGCTGACACACACACACACACACAAACACACACACACACAATAATCAGCTTCTACCCCTTGACAGGAGCCATCACTAATTACGCCTGTGACTAGAAAGCAAGATTCACAGGGCGAGTAATGGAATCCTTGAGCTGGCAGGGTACCACAGCCAGCAGCTTTTTGCACTGAACATGAACGCTGCTGAGTGTACATCGGTCGCCTGCCTGTGTGCCCGCCGTATATCTTAATGCCTGTGTGTAAGTGGTTTTTATTGCCTTATATGAAGGCACGCCCTCTGCGAACCTCAGTAGAATATGCTATCAAAAGTATTTTCTAGCTTCAAGGTAAGCCAACTCGCCATGCGAAGCGTCTTTATAGTCCGTAATCAATTGGTCAGCTTTTGCCGGTGGTTGTGCGTGTGTAAGTCAGCGAAAATTATAGGTGACACCCCAGGGCTCAAAATATCGTGGTGTACATCTATCCAACTGTGTGACGCATTTGTTAAATAAATTTTGTTCAAGTTGTTTCCAGTTTGGTTTCTGTAGCCGGAGTCTCACTGAAGTCATCAAGGGACTCAGGGAGACTTCGCCCCCACCACCCGAACGAACAACTCCCACAATGAAGAGTTAATTTAGAAGCGAAAGTTAAATGTCCCACAAAGCACAGGGATGGTCGGCATGCTTGGTCACCCTCTCACCAGTCAGTTGCCTACCGACTTATGTCGGTTAAAAATTGAACGCCGGATCTTCTCAGGGGAACTGATCACAGGCTTCCACGATGTGCACTGCCTGTATCTTGCTTAGCAGTGGGCCGGAGCCCGACGCTCTACCAGCTGAGTTACCGGGCGGGAATATTGCAGACATATTTAAAATTTGTCAGGCTTTCGTTGCATTCACAGTATATGACTCGATATAATAATAATCTTTGGGGCTTATCGACGCACCAACTGCCAGGGTCATATGGCGTCACCAACTCTTTCCCCGTTGGAAGGTTTCTCGGGAGCCAGCTTGCTCCTTGTTCAGGGGAAGCCGCCGGGCCTTGAACCCGGGTCGGCTGAATGGAAGCCAGCTACGCTGACCACTCCACTAAAACCGCACCCCCTATATGACTTGATAGCAGCCGGACACATTGGTTAGTGAGATAGGAAAGATGGAGATAAAGATAGTCAGAACTGTGCCAATAGATACAACCCCCGGGCCCGGAAAAAAAAAAAATAATGCCGGCTCCACACGAAGGCTTGCTGACAAAGAAAAAGTAAAACAGGCAAGATACATGGAATACAGAGGATGGCGGGAGGGAAAGGGATATTTTAGGAGTGTCCCATCGACCTTTCAGTGGGCGCCGTGACCCTTTCAGATGGTATCCAGGGACGAGAATGAGGGATGGCAAGTGTCCCTGATTGCCCCTGGATCCGCCTTTTCTCTGGGATGTACGACGGAGGGAGTTGGGACCAATAATCAGAGAACAAATTAATCAGAACTAGGAGCAATCACCTAATTGTTCTACACAATCTCTTGTTTGCGCGTCTTGGATGCCTTTGTTTTTCTTCCTACTTTTTCTCTTTTGTCTTTTTGCACCGCCGAAGGGCAAGTATCCAGGATCGGTAAAAGCGACATGTTTCATTTGTACAGCAGGGCGCACAATTACATATGAGGTCAGGGGCGCAGGAAGTTTTGAATAATCATCTGCTGACCTCACGGTGCCTCGGGAATAATATTCAACGTCCTGGATAGGTTTCAACAGTGACGCCTCTTCGGACCGAATGGCGCACTTATTTACCGAGTGCCTCCACCCCTCCTCGATGAAAAATTCTGGATCCGACTATATTTTAGGGAGTTTCAGGTCGTACTGTGGGAGCGCCGATAGCGATGATCAGGAGGGCTCCTTGCATATCGTGCAGGGTCCTGCTCAGATCCGTGCAGGATTTGCTGCAGGATACTGTATAGGATCCTGCAGGACAACTGTTCCAATTTAACTATAGGATCCCTCATGGGCTGTCCTGCACAGTTGTGCAGGAAAATACGGTAGGATACTTTTACTAGGGGTGTGATGCCAGTCTGTCCCCAACCTGGTGCAGACAGTGAAACGTTTTCCTCTAAAACCAAAAACGGAATCAGATTTGGGTTTTTATGCGTTCCACTTGGTGGTTATACGTTAGGGTGGAGTTAAAAATTTAAACTATATGGATCGTTCCTTAACATTGTTTTTATATTGCGCTACACTTTACGAAACTCAGAAGTGAAAGATTTTTGGAAATCGGACCACGGGAACATGAGCAATATCGAGCATTTATGCATGGATGTTTCAGAAACTTTTGCGTTGCAGTCTCCATTGGAAATCTTTGGTGCTAGCGTACGGTGGTTTAAGCGCTAGCTGTTAGAGCAGATCACGTGCGGTTTGAAGCGTGGGGATCACCCCAAACACATGTTGGAGGTGGAATATAGATCCCAACTAGTGGATTGGTATATTTTGGTTGCAATGGCGGATGTAAGGGGGAGGGGAGCAGGGGCCCAAACCCCTTCCCCGAAATGTCTGAGTTCCTATAGTAAATGCATCGCTGGAGGATTTCCGAGGCAGTGACAGATTGACGGGGACTCCAGTACAATTACAAGACACAGCAATCACTCGACCGATGTTTATTTCATGGATAGGCTCATGTCATGCTTCGTATTACATGTTGGCACCAGTTCGTAAAACTTGATCCCCGCCTTAACACGCGCACTGGAGGGGGCCTCGGAGGCCCCCCACCTGTTTTTCCGAGGTGGCCGGAGAACCGCTCGTAGCCGAAAAACGATACTTGGCCACATTTAACAGAATTTAATAGCACGTCGATTGGTGAATGAATTTTGAAAATCGGTCGAAATATTTTTTTACTTATAGGCTTTTAAAGTCAGACCTGCATTTTGAGAACGCCGTAATCACGCGATCGGACCAGTTAGCTTGCATTGGAGACCGAGTGGGGAAGTCATAACACCATATAACCGGGATTATATATCAAGGTCACCTCACATGAAAGTCAAGGTCAAGATCAAAGGTCGCAGGTCAAGGTCATATCTGCACTTTCAAGGTCACTGACCACAGTGCTTCCGGTCAAATGATGTTACCCGGGCTGACGTACGTTATGCTATGACGTCATGGATAATGTACCCCAATACCAAAGTCAAGGTCAAAGGGCAGGGTCAAAGGTCATTTGCAAAGGTCAATCCTCATTTCCCGCCAAATAGTGGCTATAGTGTTAGTCAAAGTGTACATTATAAGTAGTATACTATATTGCGACCTTAGAGGTCAATAACCTTGAATGACCTTGACCCCAAAATTGAAGGGAAGGCTCTTTGAGACCTTTTCTATATGACCCTGGTCCGCCTTTAGCTTATTCCCGCCAATTTCCCGCATAATCACGGCATTTACCGGTCGGTACCCAGCATGGCCAAGTTTTGACCTTTATGGCCTCATTTGACCTTGAAGATATTGACTTAGGTCAATAAAAATTGGTCGTGATGTAGATCACCATAACCCCCACCCACCTTCCAAATTTCATTTTTCTATGCCCCTTAGTTTCCGAGATCTTAGGGGGGCCTACCAGGCCCCCCTCCAGTGCGCGTTAGTGCCAGACCACCCTCCAGTGCGGGTGTTAATGTACCCGTCGCGCCTCTCAAACCCTAGCACGGAATGTGACGCCTCGATCACTAGTTTAACCCGCGCCCCACCGGGGGTCCAGCGCCACCTTCGCCCCACCGGGGGGCATCGATGGCCCCCTCTAACTCCGAAAATATGGGCGTTAGCGCAAATCTGCAAAGTGCAATAGAAAGCTTGCGTGAATTCAGTAAGAAACTACTTCACATGTTTTAGTGCTCAGGTCAATGGTTTGACCTCCAGAGGTCAAATTAGGTCAAGATCGGCTATTTTCACTCAAATATGCAATGCTTAAGCAAACTGGGCATAACTCTTATGCCATTAGAGCTATTGAGGTCTAGTAAAGTACATTTCATAGGAAATTGTCAGTACTTTTTCCGTTATGTGAAACGTAAAGACCTCCTGCCAGTAGTTTGACCTCCAGAGGTCACCTTGTGACCTAAGATGACCTGAGGTCACGAAAGGTCAGAAAGTGACCTTGCCGTATATAAAATGAAAGCCAATGACGAGACAAACACGATGGTGTTGCTTTCAGCGCTCTAGCTTATACAGGTCAAAAGTTATTGTCAAAATACTGTTTTTGACCCCTGGTGACCTTGGATGACCTTGGAGAGGTCAAAGGGCAAATATGACCCCTGGGATCCGTGAAAGGGTGTCCAAGAACGCTTTTCTGATCAAGCTGAGCATTTTCAATCGCTTTTGTGACTTTTAGATCATAAGACAGCTTTTCCCATGCTTTTTCAATGGGAGAGGTCACCTCGTGACCTGACCTCAGGGCACGAAATCGAAAATTCCCGGATATACACCTTGTAGACCCCGGAGGGGCCATAAAGTGTGGGAAGTTTCAAATCGATCGACTTCGAAATGTAGCTCTTACAGAGCTCTAAAGTTGAAGTGAGGTGACCTTGGTTGACCTCGTCTGGTGACCTGACCTTGAGTGACCCGGGGTAAAAAATTTCAGGGATGGTGGCAAAATGATGCAGTGAGAGGTAGAGCCCTCAACCGCGGTGCTGCGCCTCTTCGTTTTTCTGTTATCCCGGAAAAACCTTAGGGGGGCCATCGATGGCCCCGGTGGGGCGAGGGTTAAAGAGAATGTGGCACCTTGGTTCCACGAATTTAGTGTATATAGGGTCATTTTTAGCCGAAAATAATAAAAACATCCTTGATTTCTCTGGAAAATGTACAATGAGCTCAATATTTTGATTTTTAAATGCTCTTCTAGGGTGAAAAATAAACCTCTGCCTGCGGATGACGTCATGATATGACAATTACTATCATATCCAATTAGGCTTCAAGGGCTTCAATTGGCTGATTACTCACCGTGACGTCAGCGCTATCGTTACACCAACAGCTGACAACTGTGTCCGCCTGGCTGGGGTAGATTTGAGGTACATTTCAGGAAGGTTTTTAGCTTTGATCCACGGAAACTCTGAGTTTCAAGACAAATTACATATTGAATACCGGGTCTTCCGGCATCCTTTACAAATTAGCTATCTCAGTTAAAATCTCGTTATAAAGGTACCACATTCCCTGTAATTGCAGTGCCGATACATATCAGGAGTCATTTTTCTCACAAATCCCACATGCTATTTTCTGACGCTCCATTCGGCTGATCTCTCTTTCATCAGTCGACCTTTCCGCAAGACATCTCTCAATGTTGGAAGCTCTGAAACGGGAAGCTCGGCCGATGGGCCAATCAGATATCTGTCCCATACTTCTCGCCTGAGTCGTCTACTCCTATTCCTCAGCATTTTAGGTTTTAGACACAGATGGTTAGGAAGTCGAAGAAATACTTATGTTCTCGCTTTTTTAGAGCGACGGCACACAAGTAGCACCTTCCGTGTAGATACAGAAAAGAAACACACAGACGTCGATTTGCATTTCCGACGACCTCGTACGTTTTAAAAACTGTCTCGACACAAGATCACTTTATATTGCCTCCCCCGTCTTTTCCCAGTGTTTGGGTGTGGCACAATCCAAACCAGCGAAAATGTTGTAGTGACTTATGTGTTGCGAGCGGTAACCTGTCTCGGCGCCAAACTTTACCTTTCTCATCCCTCCAATTTGGGGATATTTCGCTACGGTGTGCACTGAACATGAAAGCTGTGAGCACCTGGTGGCAACTTAAGCTGCCATATCTTCTGGGATAGTGGTCGTTGAACCAGTGGTATGCCGTGGCAACTCATGCCAGCTTCTGGTAACTTAGCCTCAGGCAATTACAGTTGCCATTGACACTCGCCTTAACCGGCGCCCCACCGGGGGTCCGGCGCCACCTTCGCCCCACCGGGGGCCATCGATGGACCCCCTCTAACTCCCGAAAGTATGGGCGTTAGCTCAAATCTGCAAAGTGCATTAGAAAGCTCGCGTTCATTCAATACGAAATTATTTCGCATGTTTTAGCGCTCAGGTCGATGGTTTGACCTCCAGATGTCAATTTAGGTCAAGATCGGCTATTTTCACTCAAATATGCAATGCTTAAGCAAACTGGGCATAACTCTTGTACCATTAGAGCTATTGAGATGTGGTAAAATACATTGGATAGGAAAATGTCAGACCTTTTCCCGCTATGTTGAACGTAATGACCTCCCGCCAGTGGTTTGACCTCCAGAGGTCACCTCGTGACCTAAGATGACCTGAGGTCACAAAATGTCAGAAAGTGACTTTGCCGTATATCAAACGAAAGCCAGTGACGAGACATACACGATGGTGTTTGATTCAGCGCTCTAGCTTATATAGGTCAAAAGTTATTGTCAAAATACTGTTTTTGACCCCTGGTGACCTTGGATGACCTTGAGAGGTAAAAGGGCAAATATTGCCCCTGGAATCCGTGAAAGGGTGTCCTAAGAACGCTTTTCTGACGAAGACGAGCATTTGCAATCGTTTTTGTGACTTTTAGATCACAAGACAGCTTTTCCCCATGCTTTGTCAATGGGAGAGGTCACCTCGTGACATGACCTCAGGTCACGAAATCGAAAAATCACGGATATACACCTTGTAGACCCTGGAGGGGTCATGAAGTGTAGCAAGTTTCAAATCGATCGACTTCGAAATGTAGCTCTTACAGAGCTCTAAAGTTGAAGTGAGGTGACCTTGGTTGACCTCGCCTGGTGACCTGACCTTGGGTGACCCGGAGTAAAAAATTTCAGGGATGGTGGGAAAATGATGCAGTAAGAGGTAGAGCCCTCAACCGCGGTGCTGCACCTCGTCGTTTTTCTGCTATCCCGGAAAAACCTTAGAGGGGGCCATCGATGGCCCCCAGTGGGGCGAGGGTTAAAAGAGATTCGTTGGTGAGTCTCGCACATGTGTAATACACAACAGAAAAGGGGTAGATCCAGGACCATATTTTGGGGGGGCTAGGGGCTCGGGCCGCCCCCGTCGCTATCTCGGACAGCCTCCAGCTATGCATCTACTATAGGCACTCAGATATTTCGGGGAGGGGTTTGAGCCCCTGCCCCCTCTTGCATCCGCCACTGCAGCTGAAATATACTTATCCACAAGCTCTGATCTATTTTCACCTCTTGCATGTGTTCAGGATGATTCCCACGCTTCAAAACGCACGTAATCTGCTCTAAAAACCAGCCCGTAAACCACCGTACACTAGCATCAAAGATTTCCAATGGAGACTGCAACGCCAAAGGTTTCTTGAACATCTATGTACAAGTGCTCGATATTACTCATGTTTCCGTGGTCCGATTTCCAAAATTCTTTCACTTTTGAGCTTCATAAGGCCTAGTGCAATAGACAACAAGGTTAAAGGGAATGTGGCACCTTCACAACATGATTTTAACTGAGATAGCCAAGTTGTAAAGCAGGTCGGAGGACCCGGTGCTCCATATTTCATTTGTCTTGGAACTCGATATTTCCGTAGACAAAAGCTAAAACCTACCGACACTAGCCCCCCTCAGCCCCCCGTCGCCGGCGGCCATTGTTGTGAGCTACTGGTGTGACGACATATGCTGACGTCACGATGAGCATCAGCCAATCGAAGCCCTTGAAGCGTTTCAAGTATGGTAGTGGTTGCCAGATCGTGACATCATCCACAGTCTGATATTTATTTCTTTTTCTAGAAGAGTATTTCTAAAAACCAAATATTGAGCATATTGTACATTTTTCAGAGAAATCATGAGTGGTTTCATTATTTTTGACTAAAAGTACGCCTAATTACACTAAATTCCAGGATTCGACCAAGGCGCCACATTCCCTTTAAGGAACGATCCACATAATTTTGGTTTTTTCACTCCACCCTATTATACGTATTCCAATTAGTTATTTCAAGTCTGTTTGAAATGGGAAAATTTCCGGAAGAAAGGTGGTCGGGGTGCACGCTCCTTGATCTCCCGATTCTGACGCATATCAATAGTGATTATTCAGTATTGTT
This sequence comes from Lepas anatifera, assembly GCA_034440635.1. Classification (NCBI taxonomy): domain Eukaryota; kingdom Metazoa; phylum Arthropoda; class Thecostraca; family Lepadidae; genus Lepas; species Lepas anatifera. The sequence continues at coordinate 32,176 of JAOTON010002167.1, forward strand.
TCACACTCACTTATTCTCCGGTCAGTAGCACACCCAAAGGGAGGGGGCAGTGGGTCCACCGTCCCCCCCGCCAACGCGTCAACTCCAAAGTTCCTTCCCTCCTCATGTCGAGGGCTGAATATGCCTGACATGATTTTGGTAATAATTGACCGCTGCAGGCTCCCATCGAGGGCAGAAATGAGCATTAATCTGGCTTTTTTAGTACCAGTTCTACTCTCATATTTCCGCCCATGCCCATAACGTGCCACCATTTTAAGTGATAAGTACCCTCTTCGGTCACTTTTTCCCCTCCAATAACCTGCGACCCCCTGTAAAACATGACGCTTCCCCATCAGCCTGCCGCCACCTCCCCCTTCCTCAGCCGTGCCCCCCCCAACGAAAGTCCTGGGGAGCACCTGTCTCCGGTCCACTACACTATTTTTCAAATATGTTCTGGTGAATTAAGATATCACCCAAGAAGTAAAATTCGGTGCTTCATGGGACTCATTAAATTTCGAAGAGTGACCCCTGTTTTCTTTATCGGTTCTGTTTGTGGTTCCTGGCTGGTATAAATACCAGTCAGGGATTCATAATGGTCTTCAGCAAAGGGCACAAAAGGAATTTTTGAAAGGCGAACAACGCCTCAATGCAATAAGAAAACAGATGGGAACTGGTTTCCAATGGAGGAAAATTCGACGAATGGGGCATAGGCGGATCCAACGGGGCAAAGGGGGCACGTGACCCCCGATCGACCTTTGGCACCCCTGAAGGTCGATGGCCCCCTGAAATGTCGCTTCCCACCTCCCCCAGGATGCGAAAATCGGCGCCCAGAGATAGGATTTTGCGCCAACCTGATCGGTTTTTCCGGTTAAAAGTGGCGGCCCCTGGTCTGGATTGCGCCTCCCCCGGGAAGGTGCCCCCGCCCCTGATCGGAAATCCTGGATCCGCCTATGGGATGGGTCGGAACTGAAGATCAAGCCATCGCCATCGGAGATCGGAGATGAAGATCAAGCCGGTACCAGTTTGCATGTACAAATGCGCTTCACCTGTCATGTTATAAAATCTTTGGGGCTCATATCCCCCCTTCATCTACGTGGGTGAAGGTTATAACCAGAAGAGTTTGGCCCTAGAATAGCTCCTCCATCTACTGGTAGGTATATAACAAGTAGGCAAGCAGAAAATCGGAAATTGGCTTGCTACAGTAAAACTGCACCTTCCTGGAGTCAAACCCGTTTTTTTATTTTTACAGCAAGCCAATGGAAGATTTTAAGACTTTTTTCTTTTATTTTTATACATATATACATCGTACATCTCATACATCTCAGAGGGTCTAGATATTATGGATCAGAGCCAGGAGCGTAAAGGTGAACAAGATCTTGTCTCTAACCCCCCAGCCCGTCTATTTTTGAATGTTATTCCCCTCAATAATTATGTGTAACCTATTCATTATCAAGAAGAAAAAAGATACGATATTTCTAGCATATTGCAAAAATGTGTCAGGGGATAATTCTTGCGGCGCGAGGAATCTAGCACACTAATGCATTGCTCTTTTACTAAAGCATAGGTTGAAGAAACTACAAACAAAATTTGCACAATCCCTAATAGTTCTGGATCAAAATTTGCTTGATAGTGTTTTTGAAGCCTTTCTTTGACGATGGGACCGCATGCAGCAATGGTATGTGAGGGACTACAATCTCATTCCAGGTTTTCGGTATTTCAATTGAGAAAGCAAACGTCTTATAGTGTTTCAGCCTGTTGTTGTTGAAAGTGTCGGTTCTGTCTTGTTAGTCTGTGGCGCTCATGATAGTGGAAGTGCCTTGAATACACGTCTGGTAGCGTTTTATTTATAAAACTATGTAAGATAAGCAATTTCTGTTCTTTAATTGTCTTGTAATTTGAGCAGGTTCAATCTCTTGAAAATCGGGGAACTTGGGGTCATGTAGTGCACTCCTTCAATGAGCCTCACAACTCTCTTTTGCATTTTGAATAACTTTGCTATGTTTCCGTCAAAGTTGCTTCCATAGATGTGTCTATCACTAACCCATGAATTTATTTTACTTTTTTCTTATTTTACCCCTGACCACATATTTTTCTTTTTTCTACGAGGGTTTCCACGCGCAATGCATTATGCAGGATGCAGATGCATCACTCATCTTGAAACATACTGTGAAACTGTGGAGTACTTGAAACTGTGGAGTTATCGCATCTGTTCACCTCATACCCTGCCAGCGTTTTACCAGTTACCTGCTCGCATTGTGTGTGATCCATTTTTACCTGCGTTATGAATACATGTATGGACTGAAAGCACAGTAGCTCAAGTAGGGCTAAATCAGAGCGTGGTATAGCATAAGGAGGTGCTGTTTTCCCACAATATGTTTTCTCTTGCAATTAATCATGTTTGGAGGGTGTTGAATTTGTATATGTGTTTAACTTGTGTTGTGCGATATTTGAGTTTGCCCTTGAATGGTGAATTTATTACGATGTTTGATTGGTGATTGAATATTTTGGTATAGTTTTGTGGTATTTAGGGTTTGTTTTTGATCGGCATTGTTTTATATGGTGCTTGGCTGGTGATTATTGGGAGGTGTGAGTGTTTTGGTGTCTCATTATTTATTTTGACTTGTGCACGAGCAAATCTTTCATTTACCTTCATTTAGCTATTATTATAAGGTTCTGATTGTCCTGCAAAAACATATAATGGACCATTCAAGCAGATGAATATTCAGAGTCCACGAACTTACTGTTGCGAAATTCATCCATGGGCGCTGCCATCTTGAGCGGGACTGCCTTTTCTATTCCCACCGTTCCGCGCGGAATGGCGGGAACATTCCACGTGGAATCCCGGGAAAAGTTTCAAAGAACGGCTGTGACGTCACTGTTCCTGGAATTCCAGGCTGGAATATTTCAAAGAACGCACCCTTAACTTTACTTAATGTTGGACCAGAGAACAGTAGGGCCGTATCATCTGCAAACATGTAAAATTTTGCAGCGTCTGTGCATCTTACAATGTCATTAACATAAATATTGAATAGGAGGGGCCCAAGCAAAGATCCCTGAGGGACACCGATTGTTACTTGTTCTGGTTTTGAAAATACTTGTTCAAACCTAGGGATTTGGGATCTATTTGCCAGGTATGGTTTAAATAAGTCAAGAGCACCATCCTGAACACCAGATTTCATCATCTTTCCCAACAAAATTTTGTGGTCTACTGTATTGAATGCCTTTTTCAAATCTAAGTATAGACCTACAGGTACCTGGTTCTTTACAAGGACGGACGTGATGTTTTCGTGCAATAATGATATTGGCACATAAGTTGAGTGATTTTTTTCCTGAAACCGAATTGGGAGTCCGTTAAGATGTGTTGTTCAAGCATATACTCCATTAGTTGATTATATATCACCCATTCTAGAATTTTAGAAATCAGGGGTAGAACAGAAATGGGTCTGTAGTTGTTCAGCTGTACATTCGTTTCCTGTGTGAGGCGGGGATGATGGCCACTATACTACAGCTGTCACACATGACCTACCCATAATTAAAACTTTCTTGAGTACTTATTTTATGCTCCAATTTTTAGGTCACTGACTCGTGTTGTAGTTTTAAGGTAGCATTGAAAATTCTTTCAAATACAAATACGGGATAAAAAACATTTTTATTGAAAAAATTATTTCTTTAAAAACTTGAAATAGTTTTCAAAATCTCAAAGGTGAAGAGATGGGTTTAGCCTGCTATCCTTACCTTAGATACCTTAGATGATCGGGACTTTATAAGGCACGGAGGTGCCTGTCTTGCCCGCACTCATCGAGCTCGTGTCATGATGTGTAGCGGAAAACAAAGTCGGTGCACAATATATATATACCCTGACCAGTACTTGTCTATGTTATTCTTGAAGGAGTTAGTTGATGTAGACTCCACTACCCATGCTGGAAGGCTGATCCAATCGAGACAGTGCGAACTCCAAGTGGTTCCTCCTGGTTCTTGAGATGGCACGAGGCTTCCCCACCTTGAACCTGTGGCCACGGGTGGTGCCTACTGGTGGATCTAGGAAGAACTCATCCCTTGATACCCCCAGGTGACCCTGCATGAGCTTGTACATGAAGACCATGTCACTCTCTTGCGTCTGTACCAGAGGGATGGTAGCTTCAGACTGCGGAGTCTCTGCTCATAGTCGAGAGAACGGGTAGGGCACAAGTCTAGTTGCGCGGCGTTGGACTCGCTCCACCAGGAGCTGGTCTGACTTATTGAAGGGTCCCCACACGATATTGGCGTACTCCAGGTGTGGACGCACAAGGGCCTTGTAAAGAAGTGGAAGAACATGCTGATCGATGTGGACGAAGGACCTCTTGATGGCACCTAGGATTTGGCTGGCCTTAGAGACAGCAGCGGCTACATGCCGTCTAAACTTGAGATCCTCATCCACAAACACACCCAAATCCTTTTCAATGGCCCATGCAGCAAGATCTCGACCCTCCATGCTGTAAACCAGGTGTTGGTTAACACGCCTGAGGTGGAGAACACTACACTTGGAGATGTTGAAAGGTAGAAGCCACCGGTCAGACCAGGCTTCAAGACGGTAGAGATCGTCTTGCAAGCTTCTCCATCCATCTTGGCTACCCACATCACTGAACAGCTTTGCATCATCAGCAAAGAGACGCACGCTGCAAGTCAGTCCCTCGGGCAAGTCGTTAACAAACAACACAAACAGTGTGGGGCCCAGTACGGAACCTTGTGGTACACCGCTGGTGACAGGTGCCCAGTCAGAAAGCACTCCATTGACCCTGACTCGTTGCTTCCTTCCAGAAAGGAAGGCCTTAATCCAGTCCAGGACACGGCCATGAACTCCAAGACTGAACAGTTTCCAGATGAGACGCTTGTGGGGCACTGAGTCAAACGCCTTAGCAAAATCAAGTAGGCAACGTCAACTGGCTTCCCGTTCTCAAGGAGCTTAGTCCACATCTCAAGGGAGCTAAGAGCTGGGTAGTACAGGAACGCTTGGGTACAAAGCCGTGCTGTGCATTGGTCATTAGGCCGGTTTCCTGCATATGAGCTAGCAAAGCATCCCTTAAAAGAGACTCCATTACCTTAGATGGAACGGATGTGAGGCTCACAGGCCGGTAATTGGACAGGTCACACCTGCCTCCCTTCTTAAAAACAGGGACCACCTCAGCAACCTTCCAGTCACTGGGAGCTGTCCGCTTGCAAGCGATTTTCTGAAAACTGAGCAAAGCGGAATGCTCAGAGTTGAAGCTGCCTCTTTCAGTACACGAGGATGGAGCCCATCCGGTTCAGCAGAGGAAGAACATTTCAAATTCTGTAACTTGGTTTCAACCATGACTGGGGTAATGTTAAAGTCCTCCAAAATGTTCACCTCGTTATGAGCAAGGATGTTTGGGGCTTCTTCACTGGTGGGCTCGACAGTAAACACACTGGAGAAAAAGCAGAAAGGATCGCAGCCTTTCTGAGTCACTTGTAGCTGTTGTACCATCGGGTCGCTGTAGGTCTTGTACCTTGTCCCTAGTTTTGATCTGGGAGCGAGAATAGGACCAGAAGACTTTAGGATTTTCCTTCACTTGACTGGCAACCTTCTTCTGATACTCTTTACGCAGTCACCGTGAGAATCTCCTCAGGTCGTTTCTCCTCCTCCTGTAGTTCTCCCAGAGTATCTCGATCTCTTACTGTAGATGCTACCTTGTAGTTGTGCCAAAGCCTTTTCTTCTGTTTAATAATCTGCATGGCTTGGCTATTGATATATGGTCTTCGATTCTTGCGTTGAGGTAGCCTGGTAGGTATACATAGATGTGTCATTCTATTCACTTGGTGACAAAAATGGTTATATTCCTCCTCCATCCCAAAGTCATGAGCTCTCTGCCAGTTAACCTCCTGAGCCAGGTCCCTCAACTTGGAATAATCTCCTCTATATAATGCTAACTTGGGATGGACGACTAAATTCCTGGACTGTTTTCGGCAGGAAAGCTTCATTTGAAGGCAAAGGTGATCGCTGCTCCCTAGACCTGGGAGGTAAATCAAATCTTCAATCATGTCTTCATTCAGTGAGAAAGCAAGGTCCAGGATGTGAGGAGTTTCACCATGTCTATACCTGGTTGGTTTGGTAACATGCTGAACTAAGAAGCTGTCTCTGATGGTTTCAAGAAAAGCATGTGAGATGTGGCTTGAGAATCGAGAGACAAACCAACTTCCCAATCAATATTTGGAAAATTGAGGTCCCCAACAAGTAGCAGGTGCTGAGGTCTTGTTGCAGCTACTGCTTCAATAAGGTTACAGAGAGCAGCATTGTTCACAGGAGAGCAATTTGGACTCCTATAAATGCACCCTGCCAGTAGTGACTGACTGCCAGTAAGTCCAATCTTCACCCATAGCTGTTCGAAAACTCCACTTCAGAAAAAGAGACCTCCTGGCAGTGTAGAGCTTCATTAACAAGATAGCCAAGCCTCGGACAGAAGAAGGGCCAGATCTTGGTTTCGTAGGGTCAAGTTGAGGTGCATGACATAGTTGGGTAAACCAATACAGGCATGTGCAATTGGAGCAGTACTTGCTTTTGGAAGAACTCAGATATCATGATCAAGTCTGGCTCTTTTTGGGAAATCAGCAATAACAGTTCATCCCTCTTGTTTATAAATTGATCTGCATTGGTGTACAACACCAAAAATTCCCACCATACTTATGTCAATACTGGGCCTGTCGAGCACCGCGACGAGAGCCAGGACTAACTGCAGCTGGGGGAGGTTCTGCACCTCCGTTAGGGGCTCCGAAGTAGCCTGGCTGGCCTCACCAAAGCCTGTAGTGACTGTAGAGAGATCCCCACCAGAGCCGATGGCAACCTCAACAGTCTTTTTTTTTTTTTTTTTTTTTTTGGGGCTTATCGACGCACCAACTGCCAGGGTCATATGGCGTCGCCAACTCTTTCCCTGTTGGAAGGGTTTCTCGGGAGCCAGCTTGCTCCTTGTTCAGGAAGCCGCGGGCCTTGAACCGGGTCGGCTGCGTGGAAGCCAGCACGCTGACCACTCCACTACCGCCCCTAACCTCAACAGTCTTTGGAACTGTGTTGGAGACTGGATCATCTCGACCTACCCACCTAGAAGACTCAACTGAGGCACCTGATGAAGCACCAGCAGCTGTAGTAACTGCTCCAGGGTCCCTACAGCCCTGTTATCCTCCAAAGGGATGCTCCCTTGATGAGGGGTACCAGAACTTCTAATACCTATCTGGGAACTGGTAGCAGCCTGGAGGGATGAGGGAGATGGGGGACATTTGCTGGCCATGCCTCACATTGTTGCGGCAACGTAGATCAGATCCATCAACAACCACAATCTTGCCGCTTCTAATGGCCGGTCCTCTCCCACTGGCTCGTCTTTCCTTCAGTTCTTCACGGGCTGTCTGGCAGCTTCCTCTCAGTTTTGGTAAGGTCAGGCTTGATATATAGACTGCCACATTCAATACTCTGTCGAAGCTGGGGAGCTGCTCGGATCCATCACTTTACTGCCTCTGAGTCAAAGGTAGCAATAAGCAGCCTAGACTTGTTCAGTTGTTTCCTACCAATACGACGACATGAGACGATCCTGGCATGGATGCGCAGTTCATCTTTGAGTATGTTGGTCACAGTCAGGGAGTCCTTGTCAGAGCATTCCTGGTGGCTGTTGGCTTGAGGTTCAGGCAGGTTGTGTATTACTGCATTGTACTTTCGCCTTTCCTTTTCCAAAAGGTCCATGCCTACACCAGGTTCCTGTCGAGGAAGGGTCTCAATCTTGCTGCTCAAGGTGGAGATCACCTCTTTACAGGATCCCTTCACAATGTCAGAGAAGGAGGCTTTGTCAGGGACCCGAACAGCTGAAGCCTGGTGGATCAGATCAGTTTGTTGACCAACAACCCCCAACACTCTTTCCTGAGAGGTAGAGACCAGATCGAGGCACGCTTCTGCTCAGAAACAAAGGACCTTAGAGTGGAGACATGCTCTGCAGAGATGGTACAGAGTTCATCAAGCTTCTGGGTCACAGACTTGCTTGAGAAGCAGAACCAGCATTGGGCAACCCGTCCCGGCATTTACAACAGATCCAGAACAGACCCTTGTGGTTTTCAAGGCCCTCAGAGCTGCGAGTTGCAGAGACTGACATTTCGCATGGAACCAGTTGCAACATATATCGCAACACACCCCATCTTCATTGAGAGTAATCGGGTTACCACACACCTTCAGTGGGCCACCATGACAGTACGCTCCATCACTACTGCTGGCATCGCTAGAAGAGCGGGAAGGTGTCCCAAAAGGTTTGTACACACTCTGGACAAGTTTCCCTATGGCTTTACCAGCATCTTCTGGGGACAATTGGAATCCTCAAATTCTTGCTCATCATCTTGACTAACTGCTTAGTCCTGTTCAAACCAGGAGCCCTCACCAGAGTTGGCTACAGACTCGCCTAATCAATGGTATGGTCTTTTACAGGGCCGTTATTTAGACACGTATGGTGAGGCTGGATCTTGTACTTCTTACCTTGCACTTGCGTCGACTTACACAATCTACTTCTTCCGATGCACGGTCATTAGAGCACTACCCGACGCATTCACACTGAGACTTTCATGAAACTGTTGCCGCCGCCATTATCACGACTGCCACTCGAGGAAGGCGCGTCTTGTTGAGACGAAAACTGGCGCTGAGCTTCGGTTCTCCGCCGTGGAGGCGGCGTTCGTGCAGCAAACATTGTCCGAGACTAGCGGTCAAAAATTATATTTTACTTTTTTCGAGATTTTCCTTGAAACGATGGTTCAGCTTCGTAATTTTAAAATAATATACAACTAGGTCCTATACTTGTGACTAAAGTGTGTGAGGCTCGATGAGGTAGGCAGGACAGGACAGAGGAACGGACGATCCGCCCCGGCGACACCTCGATCCCGAATCTATAGGCATTGTTAAAATTTTTGAAAAAATAGTTATGAGGCCTCCCAAGATTTTTTCTGAAGATAAAAAATATTGGTAGTTTCATAATCAATATTTTTTAAATAACAAGAAACCACAATACTTTTTTAGCATATCTCCCTTTCAACATTTTTTAAGGTGGGTCACTTGACCTGCACTGGTGATCTGACCTAAGATGACCCAACCTTAAATTGTTATTTAGGCATGAAGGGATATTCTTCTGTTGGGTCTTTGGAAAGTAAACCAAATTTTGTGATGCTTTCATGCAAATGTGAGAGTATCCCATGGAATCAAAATATGTGTGGATGTAAAAGAAAAGTATTCTGTCTGAAAATTTTTGTATCTTTTTAATATTTCAATCACATTAATTTATACAGCTTGAAGATAAGCAAATGACATCACCAAGGCAATCAGGAAGTTCTTAAACATACCTTTACATAAAATTAACTCAAATCATGCATCATATGCATGCAAGATATCTGCTGTACATAAGTTTCTATTGATTTGGTACATGGAGGGTTGTGCATACATGGTCTTCCAGTTTCCTAGGGTAAGATGCACAATTTTATTGCTCAGCATATTATTCAAAACAGAGTAAATACAACCAAGTATAGGTAAAAATAGTACCCCCAGCTGGAAAAAGTATGCCCCAACAACCAAACTTCTGCCCCATTAGGGGCAGGCTTTGGCTGCCCCAAAACACCTTGTTGAACCCCCTGCCAGCCGGAAAAGTATGGCATTTTTGACGAGATCACATCAGTGCAAGTGCCCTTGAAGACAGGAGCGAGTGGTGCGAATTTTATGAAGCTGGTGTGAATTTGCGAGACTGGTGCGAAGAAGGTGACAATTAAACCAAACAAATAATAGCTAAATGGTTATTGTGGCAGAGGAGAGGGCCAAGAAAAAGTCTGTAACTAATAACAGAGGTAGAATCACATTTTGTGGGTAAGAATAGATGCATTTTGGTAACGAGGTAGCTGGCTTCACACATGTTGCCAGATAGAATCACAGCAAGCTAAATCCACATCATAAGTACCACAGTTCAAAGCTCCTATGAATCAAAACTTCCTTTCAAACAAAAGCACCACAGGTTGATCCAGAAAGCTCCTATGAATCAAAACTTCCTTCCAAACAAAGCGCCACAGGTTGATCCAGATCGTAAGTGCCACTGTTCAAGCTTCCTCCAGTGAAATATTCCAAGTGGTCTAGCTGTTTTTGGCGTTGCTGAAACATCCTTCTTTGAAATGTTCCTAGTGCCAAACTGCTTTTTGCATTGCTGAGTGGAACTTTTTCAAAAACCTTTGGTAATTCTTTTTAATATTTATACATGTAGCACAATGTAACCAAACCTGACCTAATCTTTTTCGACTCAGCAAGCTGGCCTGTGGCGACCTAACCTCCTGGTGGCACTTTTGCCTTCATCAGCTGCTGTGGATACGCTGTGTGCCCATAGACGGATCCAGGGGGCAAGGGGCACGTGCCCCCGATCGACCCTCGGCGCCCCTGAAAGGTCGATGGCGCCCCCTGAAATGTCGCTTCCTACCACCCCCAGGATGCAAGTCGGCGCCCACCCGATAGGATTTGGCGCCCACCTGATAGCTTTTGCCGGTCATAAGTGGCGCCCCTGGTCCTGATGGCGCCCCCGGTCTGGATGGCCCCGGAAGGTGCCCCCGATCGGCAATCCTGGATCCGCCTTGTGTGCGCCTACTTAACCTAACCGAGCCTAACCTAACCCAACCTGACCTGACCTGACCTGACCTGACCTGACCTGACCTGACCTGACCTAACCAACCTAACCTAACCTAACCTAACCTAACCTAACCTAACCTAACCTAACCTAACCTAACCTAACCTAACCTAACCTAACCTAACCTAACCTAACCTAACCTAACCTAACCAACCTAACCTAACCTAACCTAACCAACCCAACCTAACCTAACCCAACCTAACCTAACCCAACCTAACCTAACCTAACCTAACTCTAACCTAACCTAACCTAACCTAACCTAACCTAACTAACCTAACCTAACCTAACCTAACCTAACCTAACCTAACCTAACCTAACCTAACCTAACTTCTAACCTAACCTAACCTAACCTAACCCAACCAGTTGTGGTCAGGCCAGTTGTGGTACTTGGAATATTGCACTGGATGAAGTTTTGAACAGTGGCACTTATGATATATATTAACCTGTAGCAATTCTAATTAATGGAAGTTTTGATCCTTGGAACTTTTGAACTGTGGCACTTATCTACAGATCAACCTGTAGTTATCTGGCAACATGTGTGAAGCCAGCTACCTCATTACCACATTTTCTCCCTGGTATATGGATTATTGGTGTGAATTTTTAGGTTGTCGGTGAGAATTTTAGATAGCTGGTGCGACTTGTATGGCCTGCAGCCATACTTTGCAGGCAGGGCCCCCTGCCAAGTTCTGTGTACTGGGCTCTGTATGTGACCCATATTAATTCAATCAAAATTTACAAAATTGTGGATCAATACAAAATGTGAATATGCTTAATGGTAGACAAGCCACCAAAACCAAATTCTCTCTCATCCAGCCTGCAAAGTATGGCAGCAGGCCAGACGAGTCACACCAGCCATCTAAAATTCTCGCACCACCAGCCTCCAAAAATTGCAAACCAATCTGCCACATACCAGGGAAAAAATGCACCCATTCCTACCCCTACAATGCAATGCTACTTCAATCATTAGTCAGTTAGTTAAGGACTTTTTATAAGGCCCTCTCCTGTGTATTAATAGGCATTCAGTCATTATTTGTTTAGTTTAAGTGTCACTAACCTCACAAATTCGCACCAGGTAGATAAAATTCGCACCACTTGGTCCTGTCTCCAAGGGCACTCGCACCAACGAGATCTCGTCGAAAATGCCATACTTTGCACACTGGTCTCTCATGATAATGGCACAGCAACTGCTGAGTAACAAGGTCATATCAATATGGCATCACCCAAAGCATCTCAACAGCACTAAATAACCTTACCTGTCAATTCCTTTCAGCAGAGCCCCAACAGCAGCTTTCATGGCGTCCGCCATTTTAACCAGGAAATTGCGAAAAAATACAAATTCTATACCGCCGTGAAATCTACTAGAAGTCTGTTCTCACTGACCATGACAGCACGCAATCAGGATATTTACACACAATAGAAATGCTCCCACCAATCTCAGCTAAAAAATAATTGCACGCATAGAAACCAGCCTTATTTTTACCGAGGCGTCGACTGCAAAATTCCACACCAGACCTCTCTACAGCTATAATAGAGTTTTGTTGATACAAGCATAAAGAGCAGCGGCGGCGCGGCGTCTCTTATGCTTTGATCAGAGGCACCATCTGGACAAGCACATATTTCTTGGCTTTGTTCTGTAGAAGTAAAAAGTATGTCAATAGCAATAAAAATGGATTTTGATTACTTTGTTGAAACATAATGCCGAATCAGCGCTCAATATTTTGCTACTGTTATTCTAAACACTAAAAGAAACTAGAATTTTCTCCATGCTTGGCCGGGACGGCGAAACACGCTTGAGTTTGTCTCTCTTGCGCCATTCAAAGCATTAAAATAAACGTTTATCACTAAAGTTCTGCTAGATCACTAAAATGTGTAAATTCTTGCGCTGACGCATGAATTGTTGAAATGTAATGACTCACCATAAGATCTGTGCCCATGTGATTAGGTAGCGTCGCAGGATGGCCTGGAAAAAGGTTACCCACTTTCTTATCGCAACTCTCGTCGGATTCTGTCCCGGGGTGCTCTCTCTGCTGGCTGGGTGTGCGGCGCAGTCAAAAATTAAAAACTCAGTGGGTTTGGGTCGTACGTTTTATTCCGGTGAGTCCAAGGCCATACATACCGGTGAGTCACATTTCCGCTCGATTAGCCGAAGCTTCACCCTACCGGCGTCGTACACGTCCCGCCTCCATTGAACGTGGGGCGGACTGCCTCACCGTCTTCAGCCTTACACTTCAGCCTCCCTCACTTACAGTCCGTTGTGTGCTGTCGCCTGCAATGTGTGTATAAAAATAAAACGTACGGTACCAATTGCACTAATCCTTAGCCCGCTAACTTTGCTGACAATGCTGCGTATCTTTAGCACCCAAAACAACCGGCTGGATCCGCCCCCAGATTCAGCTTTCATCCCGTAAAGAACCACTCCTTTCAAATGACCCAATCAGGAAGTTAGCCTCTCCCTTCCAAGGGAAATGCCGGTTGTGCCACTGAGCCACTCATACTGCGGTCCGCGGCGACGGGGGGAGTCCGGAACGAATCAGTTGGTTCGGCATAGCATTGGGCGCTAGATATGGAGGTTTTTATTTTGCAAGCTGGCTCCACTTATTCCAGTTTCAATCAACTCACGGTTGTGTTCCTTTTCACCAGACTGGTGCACAACACGTGGATCTTGTTGTTGGCTACGACAGCAGCCAAGCGTGCGTGCGTGGTGCGGTAGTTGAATGTGTGGTTGAAGAAATTGAAGCCATTCACGTTTTATTCACGACATAACGCACAGACATAATCTAAAATACTGTAGAGTCTTTTTGAGAGAGAGAAGGCAATTGAAACTGTGGGTTTGGAGGGACGGCCAGGGTTTTAGAGAACGGAACGGCCATTTTTAATCACCAATTCCAGAATTTTCTTTTCAATCAAGCTTTTGTTTCAATGCCTTCCTGTACCTATATGCAAAAACATTTTTTCTTCAATTCAAAGTGATTTTGATCCCAGTACCCACCATTTTTGGGTTGTATTTTGGTTGTGTCACTGAGTTGGTTTATAGTCAGGTGAAGGAATAAGAATTCCATCTGAAAATGTGGTTTCCAAAGAATGAAACTTTGAGAGAATTGTGCTATGTCAATGTGTGTGCAACATACCTTAGATACCTTACCTTAGATGGTCGGGACTTTATAAGGCACACCAGGTGCCTGTCTTGCCCGTTCTCATCGAGCTCAGGACGTGTTTCATTACAGAAGGCTAGGTCGGGAATGTGTACATATGCTCTGCCCAGAACTTATCGATACTGTTCTTGAAGGAGTTCGTCGAAGGTGACTCCACCACCCATGCCGGGAGGCTGTTCCAGTCCGAGATTGTGCGTACTCCAAGGTGGTTCCTCCTTACTCTTGTGACTGCTTGAGGCTTCCCCACTTTGAAACGGTGCCCTCGAGTGGAGACTTCAGGAGGGTCCAGGAAGAACTCCTCTCTGGTCACCCCCCAGCAGGCCGTGCATGAGTTTGTACACAAACAACATGTCACCTCTCTTGCGTCTATACCAGAGGGATGGAAGCTTCAGAGCACAGAGTCTCTGCTCATAATCGAGGTTCTGTAGAGAGGGCACCAGTCTTGTTGCACGGCGCTGCACTCTCTCCACCAGGAGCTGATCAGCCTTATTAAACGGACCCCACACCACATTGGCATACTCCAAGTGTGGGCGCACTAAGGCCTTGTACAAAAGTGGGAGCACCTGTTGATCTATGTGAACGAAAGATCTCCTAATGACACCCAGAATTTGGCTGGCCTTGAAACAGCTGCAGCAGCATGCCTCCTGAACTTGAGCTCTTCATCCATGAACACACCCAGATCCTTTTCAGTGGCCTGTGCTGCAAGTTCACGACCCTTCATACTGTATACAAGGTGTTCATTAGCCCGCCCAATGTGCAGGACACTACACTTAGATACATTGAAAGGCAGAAGCCACCTTACAGACCAGGATTCGAGTCGTTGTAGATCTTCCTGCATATCTCTCCATCCATCTTGACTGGCTACATCCCTGAACAGTTTGGTGTCATCAGCAAAGAGACGGACATTGCATGACAATCCCTCTGGCAAATCGTTGATGAACATCACAAACAGGGTTGGGCCCAGCACAGATCCTTGAGGTACGCCACTGGTGACTGGTGCCCAATTGGAGAGTGCTCCATTTACCCTTACTCTCTGTCTTCTTCCAGTAAGAAATGCCTTAATCCAGTTCAGGACAGAGCCTCTCACGCCAAGGCCACACAGCTTCCTGATGAGTCGCTTGTGGGGCACAGAATCGAAGGCCTTTGCAAAATCAAGATAAGCCACATCAACAGGTTTCCCTTCCTCTAGGAGCTTGGTCCAGATTTCTAGGGAACTAAGCAATTGAGTGGTGCAGGACCTCTTAGGTACAAAACCGTGCTGTGTGTTGGTCATCAGGCCAGATTCTTCCATGTGGGCAAGTAAGGCATCCCTGATAATAGACTCCATGACCTTGGAGGGTACAGAGGTTAGGCTAATGGGTCGGTAGTTAGATGGGTCACACTTTCCTCCTTTCTTGAAAATCGGAACCACCTCCGCAACTTTCCAATCGTCCGGCAGATTGCAGGTCTCAAGGGATTTCCTGAACACAGAGCAAAGTGGAATGCAAAGGGTGGCCGCTGCCTCTTTGAGCACCCGAGGAGGCAACCCATCAGGTCCAGCAGAGGACGAGCACTTTAGACGTTGTAGTTTGGACTCAACCATAGCTGGGGTAATGTTGATGTTTTCAAGAATGTTTCCATGTCCTTGTCCATCCATGCCAGGAGCCTCCTCGCTAGTGCCCTCGACAGTGAATACACTGGAGAAAAACGTGGAGAGGATCGCAGCCTTCTCTTCATCACTTGTAGTAGTTGTTCCATCTACTCTGTGTAGGTCCTGAATCTTTTCCCTGGTTTTGACCTGGCTACGAGTATAAGTCCAGAAGGCCTTGGGATTTTCCTTTACTTGACTGGCAACTTTTCTCTGGTGCTCCTGTCGCAGACGTCTGGAAAGTCTCCTAAGGTCATTTCTTCGCCTCCTGTAGGTCTCCCAATGAATAATTTTTCACTCTCAGTTGATGCTGTCTTGTAGTTATGCCAAAATTTTTTCTTTTGCTTCACAATCCTCATAGCTTCTCTGTTCATATAATGTCTCCGGTTCCTTCGTTGGGGTGGCTTAGCTGGAATACAAAGACCTATCATTCTTCTTACTTCATGAAGAAAATGATCATACTCTTGCTGCATCCCGAGTCGATGCCCAAACTGCCAGTCAACCTCCTGCGCCAAGCCCCTCAGCCTGTCATAGTCACCTCTGAAGAGAGCCAGTTTGGGGTGATCAACTACTTTTCTAGTCACTTTTTGGCAGGAAAGCTTCATGCTGAGGCAGAGGTGATCGCTACTCCCCAACCCAGGGAGGTAGTGGAGCTCCTCCAACATGTCCTCGTTCATCGACAGAATGAGGTCCAAAATGTGCGGAGTTTGACCATGACGGTACCTGGTTGGCTTGTCAACATGTTGCACAAGAAACCCATCTCTGATAGACTCAAGGAACAAATGGGAGACATGGTTCGGAGAGTCAAGGGACATACCAATTTCCCAATCAATGTTAGGAAAATTGAAATCTCCTACAAGAAGCAGGTGTTGGGGCCTAGTTGCTGTCACTGTCTCAAGGAGTCTACAAAGAGCAGAGTTATTTTCTGGAGAACAACATGGACTTCTGTAGATACACCCCAACAACAAAGATTGGTTGCCAATGAGTCGAACCTTCACCCATAGATGCTCCGAGAACTCCATGCCGCAGAAAGACACCTCTTGGCAGTGGAGGTTCTCCTTAACAAAATTGCCAAACCGCGGACTGAAGAAGAGCCCAATCTTGGTAATGATGGTTCAAAATTGAGGTGCATCGTGTAATTAGGTAGACTAATGCAGGTTCTTCCAATAGGAGCAGTGCTTGCTTTGGGAAGGACTTCTGTTATCATTATCACATCTGGCTCATCTTGGGAAATCAACAAAGTCAGTTCATCCCGTTTGTTCGGGAACTGGTCAGCGTTAGTATATAACACTAGGAAGTCACCAGTGTCCTTATGTCAACACTGGGCCGGTTCCTCCCTGTGAGATTCATGATGTGTTGGAGCTGGGAGGGGTGGATTACCTCCTGACACTGGTGCCTCCTGACCAGAACCCCTGACAGACTCAACAGTTTTTGGTACTGTGTCGGAAGCTGTAACAGAGAGACTGGTTCCTGCTGCCATACTTGAAGATGCTGAGGAGTGGTCAACATGCTGTTGTGACCCTCTGCCACTGTGGCGATTGCCAGTTCCCCTGACAACCACTATCTTACCACTTCAGATGGTTAAGTCCCTCTCACCACTCGCTCTTCTTTCCTTCAATTCCTGTCTAAGCTGCCTTGCAGCTTCCCTTTCAGTTTTGGTGAGATCAGGGTTTATGTACAAGTTGCTCCAGTTTGAACTATATTGAAGCTGGGGGGCCGAGCGGATAACATCCCACTTCACTGCCTCTGAATCGAAGGTGACTATAAGCAGCCTGGACCTGTCCTGTACCTTTCTCCCGACACGACGACAAGAGACTATCCTAGCATGCATGTGCAGCTCATCTTTCAGAATGTTGGAAAGGGTCAGGGAGTCCCTATCTGAGCATTCCTGGTGGCTGCCTACTGGAGGTTCAGGGAGGTTGTGCACTACTGCATTGTATCTCCGTCTTTCCTTTTCCAGAAGGTCTGAAGTGGTACCCGATTCTTGACGTGGAATGGTCTCTATTTTGTTGCTCAATGCGGAGATCACCTCTTTGCAAGAGCCTTTAACTATGTCGGAGAAAGAAGGTTTACCTGGACCCTGGTCCGCTGAAGTCTCACAGATCCGAGTAAACTGCTGACCCACCAATTGCAACACCTTCTCATGGCCAGCAGAGACCTGATCATGAGCATGTTTCTGTTCAGACACATAGGAATAGGAACACATAGGAACATTATTTTTTCTCTTTCATCTAGTTGAATTGATGCTTTTCTCGTCTAATAAGGTTGGAAAATTGCATAAAGGTGGCAATGAAGTGCTGGAAAGTCAGTTATATTTTGTCTCATATCTTAGTTTTAGATGAAATGTGGAAACCATTATCATGAATTCTGCTTGAACCAGACTGGCTCTGGTCCCGGCACAGTCCTGGCGCCTAGCCTTTGGTCCCGGCTTTAGTCCCACCGGGACCAAACCAGTCTGCAGAACGTGGCAGATTTCGACGAGATCTCGTTGGGGCAGCCTCGGGGCAGACCTACCGATTTGGGGCAGCTTTTGGTCGATCTCGGGGCAGATGGGGGCTCTTGGGGCAGGAACCAGTACTTGGGGCAGCGGTCGGTACGGGTAATCACCGAGGGAAGAAGAAAAATAAGGAAAAGGAACGACAATCATTAGTTAAATTTGCGCTGTAAAAGATGAATTGTCTCAAAAGCGTCATGTTTGTCGTCTAGAGAAATATGGTTAAAAAAGATACCAAACAAAGGAAATTTTTAATAGATGTAAAGTCAAAGTTCCTGGAAGTGAATAAAAATCAGGCAACAGGTGCCTTTCTAAAGCTAAATTTAAATTTATTTTCTAAATTTGTAATCTAAACCCAGTTTTAGTTACAAAAAACAATCCTAGAACTCAAAATAAAATTTCCCCGTATGTAGTTTTTTGCAATTCCTCTGCTATGTTTTGATCGCCAAAGGCCGGCAAATCGGGTCTATGTCAAAAGGTCCACTGTTCAAAGGGTCCACCATTCAAAAGAAAATCATACCAGCCCCCTCCCCATAAGAACAAATGCTAGTCAGTGATGTGACGTCACAAAAGCGTACGGGAATCTTTCTTCGCTTGGGTCTTGTGAAAACTAGGGGTGAAAATATTCCAAATTTTGTCATGCTTTCATGCAAATGTGAGAAAATGGAAGGGGGAAAATGCTTTAGCTGTGGAAAAAATTATTCTTTATCGAATTTAGTTATCAATTGAAATATTTTTAAACTATTGATTATACGGCGTGAAAGCAGTGGCAAATGACGTCTTTAAGGGAAAATACTTCGCTTGTAAATATACCTTTGAATAAAAGTATTCTTGAAGTCGTGTATCATGAATGCAAGATAGCTGCTGCTGTGCGTGGAGGGTCGTGAGTGCGTTGCCATCGTCGAGTTGGATGCACGGTTTTCTTTCATTTCTGGGTGTTTCGTTTAAAATGGAGTAGATAAACATATATCGGTAAAAATACCCCCTCCCCGTTGGAGGAGTCTGCCCCAGCATCCAAATTTCTGCCCCAATTGGGGCAGGCTTTGGGCTGCCCCAAGCGCCTCGTCGGAGTCGCCTGCCACGTTCTGCAGACTGGGGACCAAACCTGTTCCCGGCGCCGGGACAGCGGGACCAAAAAGTCCCACCTCTATTCCCTACTACCCTGCACTAAATAAATAAATAAATAAATATATATACATACAAACAGGGCTAACCTTAAACCAGTCTGCAAAGTATGGCAGCAGGGCAGACGAGTCGCACCAGCCATCTAAAATTCTCGCACCACCAGCCTCCAAAGATTTGCACCAATCTGCCACATACCAGGCAAAAAAATGCACCCATTCCTACCCCTACAATTCAATGCTACCTCAATCATTAGTCAGTTAGTTAAGGACTTTTTATAAAGCCCTCTCCTGTGTCTTAATAGCCATTCAGTCATTATTTGTTCAGTTTAAGTGTCACTAACCTGGCAAATTCGCACCATGTTGATAAAATTCGCACCACTTGGTGCTGTCTCCAAGGGCACGCACACAGGCGAGACCTCACCCTATGAAAATTCCATACTTTGCACACTGGACCTTAAATAAGATGTCCAGTTTCCCTAAAACATCTCACACACATTAATAATGGGAGACTTTAACTTTAAGGAAATAGACTGGAAGAAAGGCACAGTACAAGGCCCTGAAAACTCAGATGCAAGGTTGTTCTACGACTCAGTCCAAGAAAGCCTCCTGTGCCAACATGTTGACTTCCCAACCCGATACAGGGTAGGAAATACCCCCTCAGTGCTGGACCTAGTCTTCACTAAAGAAGAAAATGACATTCAGGAATTAACATCTCATCCATCCTTAGGAAAAAGTGACCATTGTGTCCTCACATGGGAGATGTACCTACAGGATGGACTGCAAACAGTAAATGCTGGGAAGCCAACTCTGAATTATAAGGCAGGAAATTACCGAGGAATAACTGAAGCTTTGCTACAAGTAAATTGGGACGAAATGGATGATCTAGATGTAGAAAAAAGCTGGTGCTGGTTCAAGTCCAAAATTAAGGAAGCCATAGAGTTGTTTATTCCAAGGTTCAAAACAACCAGAAAGGTGAAGAACGCTCCACCATGGTGGAACAGGACTCTCGAGCAACAAGTTAAAGCAAAATATAGGGCATGGAGAACCTACAAAGCAACAGGTCAGGGTCTTCAGAACTACAAGCGAGTCAGAAATGAAACTGTTAATCTGATCAGAAACACAAGACGTCAATTTGAGACCAAACTGGCAAAGACAGCAAAGAAGAATCCAAAAGCCATAGCCAAATACATAAGATCGCAATCAAAAATCAAGGACAGGGTTACCAACCTACTAAAAGATGATGGTAGTACTACCAACAGCGACAGAGAGGTAGCTGAGACGCTCCAAGAGTTCTTTTGCTCTGTTTTTGTACGAGAGGTACCTGGCTCACTTCCTCCATTTCGGGACCGACTCCAACCTGACCAGGAACTCCGCAACATTACAGTCACAACTGAAGAAATAAAACATGAACTTGACAAACTTGACGGGGAGAAGGCATCTGGTCCAGATGGGATTCCTTCACTGGTGCTAAAGTCCTGTTCGGAGGCTTTGACCCTCCCACTCTCCAAGATCTTTGCCCAGTCTCTTGATGAAGGTAAACTACCATCAGACTGGAAGAAAGCCACAGTCACCCCAATCTTTAAGAAAGGATCCAGGAAAAGAGCAGAAAATTACAGGCCAATAAGCTTGACTAGCCAGTGTTGTAAAGTTTTTGAACGTATGGTAAAGAAACGACTAGAAGAGCACCTCACATCACACAATCTCCTCACAGATCACCAACATGGGTTTATGCGGAAGAGGTCCTGCCTAACCAATCTTTTTGAAACTCTTGAGAACTGGACTGAGGTGCTTGACAAAAACAGCTGCTTGGACGTAATTTTCTTAGATTACCAAAAGGCGTTCGACTCCGTTCCACATCTCAGACTGGTCAAGAAATTGAGTGGGTATGGAATCAAAGGCAAGGTCCTCAGCTGGATTAGAGACTTTCTTGTGGGAAGGCAACAACAGGTATCAGTGAGATCTGCATCATCTAAGTGGCAAGAGGTACGAAGTGGAGTTCCCCAGGGCTCAGTCCTGGGCCCAATTCTGTTCAACTTATATGTAAATGAACTACCAAGCCTTGTGACTAGCAAAATCAAGCTCTTTGCAGATGACTCGAAACTGTACCAATCCATCAACAACCCAGGAGACAGCTTAACACTACAGTCAGACCTCAATACTCTGAGCCAATGGTCTGACGACTGGCTGTTGAGATTCAACCCCAACAAGTGCAAATCAATGCATTTGGGCCAACACAACCCCGAGAACACATACTACATGCAAGGGGTGGCTCTAAACAAGACATCCTCAGAAAGAGACCTTGGGATCATAGTAACAAATACCTTGAAATCTACAGAACACTGTCAAAAGGCTGCAAAGAAGGGAATGGCAGCCCTGAGAACTTTGAGAACTGCATTTGATGGATTCACTGTAGACAACTTCACTGGAATTTTCAACACATACGTTCGACCTCACCTGGACTATTGCATCCAGGCAGTTGGCCCACTGCTGGTCCAGGACCTGAATGCTCTAGAGCGAATTCAAAGACGGGGAACAAAAATGGTCTCAGGACTCAAACAAATGTCATACGATGAACGACTAAAAGTGCTCAAAACCATGTCCATAAAAGACAGGATTGAAAGAGGTGATCTAATCGAAGCCTACAAAATCATGACAGGTAAAGTTAACATCAGGAAGGAACAATTCTTTGAAGTCAAAACCACTCGGACTCGTGGTCACCACCTGAAACTGGTCAAGAAAAGAGCAATACACCAATCAAGACTAGGATTTTTCTCCAATAGAGTGGTGAACAAGTGGAACCAACTTCCATCACATGTCATCTCCGCAAATACCACAAACACATTCAAAACGAGGCTAGACAAACACCTCAAGTCCTTGTCCTGATGCTTCCAAAACAAGATGTGGACACCAAATAGCCTTTGCTAACCCCAGTCCACAACCACATACCTATACCTATACCTATACCTAAATATTTTCTGTAGAAATGATACATTTTCAGAATCAGCAGGACACCCTCTTTCCATTAAGTGAGGTCCTGTAGGGCCATTCCCACTTAAACCCTTATTTTCATCACTTACTTTACCTGAACGTTGTAATCATGCGCTGTCCATCACCGTAAAGAAACAAAACACTGGAATTTACGAAGACAATGGCAGCTGATTGTCAGTCAGCTTATGGAAACCATCAGCTGACTGACAATTGGTACATTTGTACCAGAGTTAAGGCACCGCTAAGGCTTAGAGGAGGTTAGGTTGGGTTAGGTTAGGTTAGATGTGGTTCAAACTAGTGAACTTCTCTTTTTTTACATGTTACATGTTACTTTGCCACCAAATTGGATGTGACCATGTCTTCAGAGGAAGAAACATGCAGTCTGTTGTTAGCTTAAAGCCTCTCCTAATCAGGAGAAGGCCTCGCCTCAGTTTCGATACCGGGGACAGTAGCTCTCCATCCGACAAAGGACAGCTCTACTGGTGTTGTAGCTTGTCGGGAGCTCGCAGAGTCGACAGAACGGGACATACTGAGTGGCTGGGATGAACAGGGGGTGAAAAACGTGCGGAGAATGAGTAAGAGGCTTAACGGTGAGCTCGTAGCAACAAAAACTTTCATCCTTACATTCAACACTAAGGAGCTGCCTCAAACCATCCGTGTAGGCTGGCTTTCCGTGCGCGTGCGTAGAGTCATACCAGACCCAATGCGACGCTACCGATGCCACAGATACGGCCATGTGGCGAAGGCTTGTAGAGGACAGGAGAAGTGTGGGAGGTGCTCGTTGGTAGGTCATGGCTCAGCGTCTTGCGAGGCTGACGTCCCTATGTGTGTCAGATGTGGTGGCGACCACAAGGCGTGGTCGCGCTCCTCTCTGAGCGGGAAACGATGAAAGGTAAGGTCCTGGGAAGGTCTCCCAAAGAGATTGCAGCACCGGGAGATAACCGCTGTGAGGTACCTGGCTTTCCCAAACCGTCTGTGATGGAAGAAACTACCGTGCGATCCTCCCCCTACTGCGACGCCCTTGTGGGCGGGCCTGAACCAGCGGGGTCGTCCTTCAATCTAGATTCCTCCCTGCGGGATATCATGCACTTATCGGTCCGGGGTTTTATGAGCCTTTGCAGTGGGCGGGTGCCACAGCCAGTTAACTGCCCGACAAGTGGAGTTAGGACCACGGCTGAGAAGTGCATTCAAACTGACGCAATAGGGAACCCTGACGTATTCCCAGCAGCACCGCTGCTTGGCGATCAGAATGGGCACACAGCTGATAAGGGCACCCAAGCAGGTACCCATGAAGGGGGTGTGATGGCATCGGACGCTGCACCACCAGTAGACTTCTCCGGGGAGAGTGCTGAGACTGACGAGAGAGGGGAGCAGCCAGTCTCTGACTCGGGGGCTGCTGCACAAGTAGTAAAGAGGCAAACCAAGCTGCAGAGACGTGAATCGGAGCGCTCTGCCTCAGCGCCACCAAAAGGACGCAGCACTCGAAAGGAGCCAAGTGTAGCACTACTGCCAACCCCCGCAGATAACGGCTCTACACTTATGCCACCACCATACGCTCCACCATCACCGCCGCCGAAGACAATCTACACAGGGTCCCGTGAAGGAAAGCGAAGGCTTTCCTATTGTCCAAGTTCGGAAAAGGCATCCCCCAACGCGGCGCCAAAAAGCATAAAAACCTGACTTTCTCTTCCGTGACACAAAGGGAAAGAAAATTTGGGTGCCCAGAGTCCAAAAACAGTTTCCTATCAAAATAAAGCAAGCAGGCTCCCTAGAGAGTTTTGGAGAAGTCCAAAACGTTTGGCAGGATGTGCCGCGCCCTGGCGCTGTTAATGATGACAGGCATTCCGGGCCGAGAGTCCGGGCGACCTACATAAACAGAAACACAACCTTTGTTCGCCGCTCTCCACCCAAGGGTCTAGGATATCCGGAGCGAACGGAGAGACCACCACAAGCGTGGGACGCACGCACGGCTTGGTGCGTATCTGAAATCTATGACGGGAGAAGCTGGGAGACCTAGCTTACCAACCATCTCATTTTTAAGTGGCCTTTTCAGTCGACACAGAATTGCAACCACATATATTATTAACACCTGAGAAGTTCTTGTAATGAAGGGCGCTATATGTCCAAGTCGCTGAAAGCGCCCTAAAATCCCAATACACACACACACACACACACACAATCTCTACCCATATTTTCTACACGTAACATCACGCAACTTTCTTTTGAATTATTGGTTCGGAGCGTGCGGAAATGTCGATGCGGTAGTTATTGTTTACATTTTGATTACGGTCGTGGAAATGCGTGTTATACTTTGATTTCTGTCTTATTTCATAGCTAAAACATGAATAAACACTCTACAGTTAAGTATGAACCACCTTTTGTGATTTTGCACATTTTAAGAACAGTACCTACAGCACGGCCCAGCTGCTGTGGCAGCCGGTGCATGGCCGCTGGGCGGCACTGGTGCTTGGGCGCTAGTTTGCACTGTTGGAGCGGTGCAGCCTGTAATAGCAGCGGTGCGGTGGCCGTACATTTAGCGCACGAGGAAATACTATTTTTGCTGTGAAATGAAGTTATTGGATGTTGGGGGACGGGGAGTGAATTGGCTGGTGGAATGTGAGAAAGAATGATGGTGTAGGACAAAGTGTTGTAGTAACTTGTGGGAATCCGACGTCCGACTCAAATACGATTTTCCTTTTATACTCTATCTTTTTCGTATATTCTCAGCGACTTACAAGCTATTCCGGCAAAAAGGATGGCCTCCCCGTCTTTTGATGTAAAGCTCATCCCAGAGTACGATGGCGCTGGCGATGTGGTAGATTGGCTGGAGAAAGTGGAAATGGTATGTGAACTGCAGTCTCCTGCAGCAGACCAGCTCATCGTCATACCTTTGAGGTTGAAGGGGGCGCATCAGCGGTGTATCGGCAGCTCTCGGTCGAAATCAGGAAGGACATAAGCCAGTTGAAATCTGCGTTGCGACGCGCTTTCGCTGCTGATAGGTTTATCGCCTATGAAGATTTCATTCACCGTAAGCTTCAAGATAATGAATCCGTAGATGTGTACCTTGCTCATTTGAAGCACACATCATCTCTTTTGGTGGGCTCACAGAAGAAGGATTGGCATGCGCATTGGTCTCAGGCTTGCCAGATACGGTCAAACAGATTCTTCGAGCGGGGGCTCGGATGGAAACGCTCTCACTCTCTGAACTTGTAGACAGAGCCAGAGCCATTTTGCGTGAGGAAGGTGCCACGACCGTTGTGTCGGCAGCGTTAAGACACACTGGACTCACGAAGTGCGTTTCGTGCAAAAACGCCCGTCAGAAAACGAAGCAGCCGCTTAACAGAGGTGTTGGCAGTATACCATTTTCCAGGCATCCGAATAAGGACGGGCAAACAATTCGCTGCTACTGCTGCAGTGGATGGGGTCACATCGCTGCACAGTGTCCCAGCAAGCGGGACTCGGGAAACGAGAGCCGAGAAGAGGGACATGCGCCGGCCTCTTCTCGGGACTAAGGTGGAAAGGCGCGCTGCCTGTGAGGCGGTTAGAGGTACAGGGGTTTGAATCAGAAGTCTTGATAGACACAGGATGCACACGAAGTCTAGTTCACACTTCTTTGTGCACGGAGTGGAAAAGCTGTGCTATAAACATGGTGACAGTCAGTCGCCAGTATATGGACTGCGTAGGAACGGCAAGGGTGCAGCTGTCCATTCCCAGGGGTCAATCAGTGGTTTTGAACGCCGTTGTAGTGAGGGAGAAACCTTTGGGGTTTTCAATGATTCTGGGTATGGATGGTCTGCAGGCTTTTGGAGGAGTCACGGTGCGCTCGCCCACCGATGTTTGCTTCTTCAGCGAAATAGACACATGTGCTGGCATGGGTGCCGGACAGGAAGATCGAACAAGCACAGAAACGGAAGCGAGACAAGAGCTCGCAGTAGAAAAAGAAGATTTCTGCGCTAAGTTTGATCAAGACCAGAATTGCTGGGTCGTTAGCTGGAAGTGGGCGGAAGGTTCAGCACCGGCTGCCCTGAAGAATAATGTACCGCAATATGCAGTGCCGGCCAATGTCAAGGCGGAATACCGGCGAGAAATTGATCTTTGGATTCAAAATGGATGGCTTCTACCATATGAAGAGGGGAAATATGGACCGCCGAAAGGGCTCATCCCGATGATGGCTGTCGTACAGCACAACAAGAATAAGGTGCGACCTGTACTCGACTTTCGTGAGATGAACCGTCACGTGGAAACTTTCACTGCAGATATGGACGTTTGCAGCGAAAAAGTTCGGGAGTGGCGGAAGATGGGGAGGCAAGTTGCACTGCTAGATCTTCATAAAGCCTATCTGCACATACGCGTGGACGAGGCACTGTGGCCGTATCAAACAGTGATGCTTGACGGGAAAAGATATTGTTTGGCAAGGTTAGGATTTGGTCTCAACGTGGCGCCTCGCATCATGAAAACCATCTTAGAGACGGCCATTAGACAAGACCCAGTAGTGGAGAAGGCTGTGTCTTCCTATATCGACGATGTCTCGGTTGACGAGACAATCACGTCTGCAGAGGCTGTAGCTGCCCATCTCAAAAGCCTTGGCCTAGAATGTAAGCCTCCTGTTAGACTTACCGAGGGAGGAAGAGCTCTGGGCCTCAGGGTGTCAGGAGGGAAAGATTACCTGAGGTGGACCAGAGACAACAACATTGGCGAAGTCAAACAGCCGTTGAAAAGACGAAACGTGTTTTCCTCTGCGGTCGTCTTACAGGCCATCTTCCTGCTTGTGGTTGGTTACGGCCAGCAGCATCGTACATTAAAAGGCGTGCGAATGAAGCGTCTAGCGGCTGGGACGATCCTATCGAAGATCCGGAGGTCGGCAATATGGTTGCTGAAGTTCTTCAGAGAATCGATGCCGACGACCCAGCCAAAGGAAGATGGGACGTGGATTTGAAAGACATGGAACTGACAGTGTGGACTGATGCCAGCTCATTAGCGCTGGGCGTTGCCATTGAAGTGGATGGAGATGTCATTGAGGATGGATGCTGGTTGCGACGTGATGAGAGTACGCACATCAACGTTGCAGAGCTCGACGCTGCTGTGAAGGGAGTGAACCTTGCTTTACTGTGGGGTGCAAGGAAGATTTGTCTCATGACTGACTCGCGCACCGTGTATCACTGGATTTCGGAATGTCTAACAGGCAAAGCAAGGCTGAAAACGAAGGCTGCCTCAGAAATGTTAATTCGCCGGCGGCTTTCTACGATTGAAATGTTGTCAATGGAATATGACCTGAAGCTGAGCGTGCAGTGCGTACCCTCTGCTAAGAATCGGGCCGATGCGCTAACGAGGGTGCCTGAGCGATGGCTGCGAGCCGGGATGGAGACGGAGCAGCAGTGCTTTGCTGCCAGAGCGACCACGGACATTGTCGGACATGCCACTGACGACCCCACTGAAGATGCTCACGACCACCAGTCTCAGCAGGAAAAAGTCGTTCGTATTCATGAAGCGGCTGGTCATCCAGGAATCAGACGAACACACTTTTTCTCAAAGCGCGCTGACCCTTCAGTGACGAAGAGTCTGGCAAGGCGTGTCGTTCAGAGCTGTCAGATATGCCAGTCAATAGATCCCGCGCCAGTCAAATGGAAGCAGGGCCAGCTGAGTGTCGAGGGAATATGGCAGCGTCTGGGGATAGATATCACCCAATACAGAGGTCGGTCATTCTTGACACTCATTGACTGTGGGCCGAGCCGGTTTGCGATTTGGCGTCCGCTCAGGCTGAAAACCACTACTTTCGTTGTTGAGCAGCTACATCAGATCTTTCTGGAGAGAGGCGCTCCACAGGAACTTTTGGTCGATAACGACCCCGCCTTTCGGAGCCGCCGGTTTGAAGTATTTGCTGCTGAGTGGGACCTGCAAGTGAGGTTTCGGTGTGCCCACCTTCCATCGGGAAATGGAATCGTCGAGAGAAGTCATCGCACCATAAAGACAATCGCTGCAAGAAAAAACTGCTCTCTTGGAGAGGCAGTTTTTCTCTATAATAATGCTCCTCAGGACAACAAAAACGAGGAATCAACCCCAGCTAATCAACTATACAAGTACAGGCTGAGAGCACATCCACTGGAGAAAAATGCCGCAGGATCACAAGGATCACACAGATCGGACGCTCGGCCTCCCAGACGCGGTTCCTATGAGGTGGGTGACACTGTCTGGGTGCGGCCCCCGGAGCGAGGTGCCACATACAGTATGCCAGAGGAGTTGTCACTGGCCGCATCTCTGAACAAGCTGTGGAGGTGAACGGAATACCACGACATGTGCGCGAGCTGCGCCATCGAACTACCGCGGATGAAGAGGAGAGAAATGGTAGTGCAGAAGACGATGGCCCCCTTCTTGTTTCGCTGCAAGCATCCGAGCCAATCATCGAGACCACGTACAGTGCTGCGGGCGGAGATGCGACAACGCAGCTCAGGCGATCCGAAAGAATACGCAACCGCGTTCACCGGTGAGGTCCAAGCTTCCCTCTGCGACGGAATCTAAGGAGCGCAGCGGCATGAAGAGAAAACAGTGATATGAGGTGTCTCAAAAGACAGGGTGGGGTGTAATAGCAGCGGTGCGGTGGCCGTACATTTAGCGCACGAGGAAATACTATTTTTGCTGTGAAATGAAGTTATTGGATGTTGGGGGACGGGGAGTGAATTGGCTGGTGGAATGTGAGAAAGAATGATGGTGTAGGACAAAGTGTTGTAGTAACTTGTGGGAATCCGACGTCCGACTCAAATACGATTTTCCTTTTATACTCTATCTTTTTCGTATATTCTCAGCGACTTACACAGCCGCTCGGTGATGGCCGGGCTTGATGCTGGTTATGTGGTGTCAATCACTAACCCATTAATTTATTTTACGGTTTTCTTTTCTCTTTTTTCCCCTGATCCCATCTTTTTATGTGGGTTTTCCATGCACAGATGCTTTTCTGCACCACTCATCTGAGAACATCAACTGTGGAGTTGCTCACTGCACCTGTCATCTCATGCCTTGTTAGCATTTTTATTTCTCACCTGTTTTTAACGTGCTTGTTCGTATTGTGTGTCATCCGTTTGCCTATGTTGTGAGTACATGTATGGACTGACAGTCTGTCAACGATATTATATCTCCGCTCAAACTTTGCACAACCTCCTAGCGCCGCCACAACAGAGGTCATGCATACAAGGAGAGCTCCTCCAGCATGAGCACACTGAGACGAGTAACGGTGATCAAACAAATGAATAGCACTGAGTCAACGCAACAGTAACCACAAATGCCTGGTTCTGGCTGCTGGCAGGCTGTAGTGTTGGAAACTCAGTACTTGGTACT
The DNA here is from genome assembly GCA_034440635.1 of Lepas anatifera. NCBI lineage: Eukaryota > Metazoa > Arthropoda > Thecostraca > Lepadidae > Lepas > Lepas anatifera. The sequence goes on from JAOTON010002167.1 coordinate 61,539, forward strand.
GACTGTTACCTGTCATCGTATCGGTTGACCACCTCGCCACCAGAGGTCACCTATGGGTGGGGCACGGCGCCAATAAACAGTCTGGTAACGGTCACAGTGGCGTATGGACGCGCGCGCGGTCGGTCGACCACAATTCGGAAACGCTATAGATTTTGGCGTTCAGGATGATATTTTCTCGAGTAGAGTATAATTAGCGTCTCCGATTTCGCATATTAGTTTCGCGTCTCAGTTACAGCTGTTAGTGATGGACGGGGTCCAGCCGCCGCCGCCGTTTCTGCCACACCCCGGCAAGCCGTCCCTGGAGTGGAGCGTGTGGGAGCGCCGGTACTTGAACTACCTGACCGCGGTCGGCGGGACGGAGTTCACTGCCCTGCGGCAACGGGCTATCCTGCTTCACTGCGTGGGGGAAGAAGCGCACCGAGTGTATGAAACGCTTCCAACTGCAGTGAAGTTGGAAGGTGAGTCTGAGGCAGATGTGGTGCTACGACAGCTGCGAGAGTTTTATACGCCGCAAGTTAACGTGATCGTAGAACGTTATAAGTTTCGACAGCGAAGCCAACTGCCTCACGAGTCAACAGCGGACTTTGCCGTTGCGCTCCGGGATTTGTCCAAGTCCTGTGGGTACGGCGCGATGACTGACGAGCTCATCAGGGATGCAGTCGTCGAGAAGACAATCCATCCAGCTCTACGTGAGAGATTTCTCCAGGATAAAGATTTGACGCTCAACAAGGTGCTCGCCACTGCTGACGCTTACGAGCGCTCTCGAAGGCAAGCCGCCGCGATGACGTCACATTCTGTTTCTAAGGTATCTAGGCCTTATCACTGTCAGTCCGGTGATAAATGCAAGAACTGTGATAGGAAGCACCTACCATCAGGCCATTGTCCGGCCAAAAACATCAAGTGTTACGCCTGTCGGCGTGTCGGCCATTTTGTTGCCTGGTGCCGCAGTGGCGGTGCCAGCAGTGCCGGCGATGGTGGCGGAAACTATAAACGGCAAATAAGTGCCGGAGTCGAGCCTGTTCAACCACCTAAATGCTTATTTTCAAAATTTGTTCCGCGATAAGTGAAAGTAAGTGGACGATTACGAGGAGCGTTTGTCAATATAATAACAAAAGTATAATCTATAGATGAAAGAATAAAAATCGTTACCTCTACTTTTAGAGCAAAAATTATAATTAACAGTGTCAGAATACTCGGTTTCCTATGAATGAAAAAACTAGTCCCTAGTAAACATCGGTATATATCTTTTTAACACCTTTTTTTAAACGGTCTAGGCAGGGGCACATCTTCAATAATCTTCAATATTTCTTATTTTTGAAGCCACAGTTCTATTTCATACCCTAGGAGCTGCTATGAAGAGTGAAAATTTGTGTTACATTGTAGGGGCGTAGGGTATGGTAGTTATGTTTGTCTGACATTTCGCTGTGTCCAGGGAAGTTCGATAAGTGTAAGGCAAGAAGATAGTGGATGTGGTAGCTGGTTTATGAGGAATTTATGCAAAACATTAATTTGAGAGAATTCAATGAGGTCGTGAAGCTTACGTTTGCCGTGTTTTTTTTTTAATGGGACTGGTGTGTGCAAATCGGTCAGCCCCCTCAATAAGTTGAACAGCCCTTTTCTGAAGAGTCGTGAATTTGAGAAGTTTATAGGGGTATGTTGATCCCCTAAGCTGAATGTCAAGAATGGCAGAATAAGGGAGTTATAAAGTAGCAAAATATGGGAGGAATTTGGAATGTATCGGTTTCTTTGAATTATGCCAATGGTCCTAGAGATAGAATTTTCAAGGCTTCTGATATGACTTGTCCATTTTAAGTCTTCATCAATTTGTACACCAAGGTATTTGGTTGAGAAATTCCTTTGCAGAGGTACTTTGCCTATTTCAATTTTTAGGTCGGTGTTTATGACGTTAGAGAAAACTCGAAAGGTTGATTTCTTTACATCTAAAATCGCGCTCACTTTGCCGCTGCGTCTCTTCGCCGCTGCGTCGCGCTCCCTCCGCCGATGGGTTGGGCGCGCTCCGCTGCGCCCCTGGCCCCGTCGCCGTCTCGATTCTGATGTCCCTGTCCACATCGTCCTCCCTTAGGAATGTCGCCACCTTGCAGCTCTGCTTAGGTTTCTCTGGCTCTAACAGCCCTGGGAAAATGGTGATCGGTTCCCGAGATGACGGCTAGCGGGCTGCCCTGGGCAATCCGTGGGTTCGCCGTAGCGCGGCCCACTTGTTTCTTCTCATGTTCTTTGCATTCAAATATTTGTAGTGGGGGAAATTTTGTTTGAATTCTTCGCCTTCCAATGTGTACGTGTATAATAAACATGTACGGTATCAAGACAGTTGCAATTTAACCTCTGGCAGATTAGAGGCATACTGAGGCTGATATCATTTTGAAGGGATTGTATTGTGTCAGCAATGAAGAGTAAGGCCGTGTCATCAGCATATAAGTAGAAGGTAGGAATTTGAGAGCAGCGATTGAGATTATTAATATCAAGCAGAAAGAGGAATGGGTCCAAAACAGAACCTTGGGGAACGCTCATCGTAATTGCTTTGGTTTTTTTAAGTTTTTGAAGAATAATTTCGTGGTTCACTATGTCAAAAGCTTTGCAGAAGTCTAGATCGGTGGTAAGCTCTTTTTTAGGATAGGGCAGATGTAATTTTTTCATATAGTAGGGCAACTGGCATGTACATGCTGTGGTGTTGTCGGAAACTTAATTAGGTCTCAAATATTGTGATTGGCCGAAAGAAATTGGATGACTTGGCTGGATACAATTTTTCAAATACTTAAAGAACCGGTAGAAGGGAGATAGGCCTATAATTTGAAAAGTTTGAAGGATTACCATTTTTGTAGATGGGGACGACAAGAAATTCCTTAAACTGAGCAGGAAATATACCAGACCGCAGGCAAAGGTTAAATAAGTGTGTTAGGTGTCGATATATTGCAGGCGAAATTAGTTTTTGGAAGAGTGTTTTGGAAGAGACACCATCGGGTCCACGACCGGTATTTTTTGGGAAGATATGACAGAAAAAGTTGTTTCGGCAGTTATTGGGTCAAAATCGAACGGTTTGCCCTGATAGTTTTCGATGTGTTGAAGGGGATCCGACGTAGGTGTTGGGAGGGCTTCGTCTAATGAGGAAACTATGGTGGAGGAATACTCATTGAAGTGATTGGCAATGAGCCTAGGTTCTGAAATTAGTTCTTTTGATTCAGATTGTTCGGGCAGAGGTTTTTTCAGTTTTATTTTTATGTGTTAAGCCTAGCAGCGTGCTCCAAAGCTTTTTTGGGTTATCATTTTCCTGTTCTAATTTCCTTTGGAAGTAATCTTTTTGGCTAATCGTATTGCAGTGATAAGAGTATTACGATACACCTTGTAATTCAAATTATCCTGAGGGTTCATTGAGCGTATATATTTGTGATAAAATTTGTGATAAAGGTCGTTCTTTTTGCTGATTGATTGGAGTAGACTAAAAGAGATCCATGACTGTTTTTGTACATGTCTCCTACCTGTTTTATTTACTGAAAGTCTATCGATTTCTTCTGATAAGGTATATTGGATGAGGTTAGCTGCTGCCACAGGTTCCTGGATCATGAATATGGTTTCTAATTTTGTGGATAAATTGTTTTTGGGAGAGTCAATATTTCTAAAGTCAAAAGGCCGGTGACATATTTGTCATGTGAATCTTGGGGTTTGAATAAAGGCTGAAGTTTTAGTGAAATAGGGAGGTGATTGCTGACATCTGCGGTGAGGACTGATGACGAGCAAATTAAAGAAGTATCATTTATGAAGAAGTTGTCGATGAGGGTTTTGGTTTGAGAGGTTATCCTGGTCGGTATGGAAATACGTGGGAAGTAGCCGTGAGAAGCGAGATTGGAGAAATGAGGAGCTAGGCTCGTGTGATTCATGATGGAGAATGTCAAAGTTGAAATCTCCTCCCAGTATGCAAGTTTTTTTAGTTTTGGTAGACTGAAGAGTGGCGTCTAAGTAATCGAGAAAAATTGATGAGGGGAATGAAAGGGACCTATAGCAGGATCCTATTACAATGTGGAAGGGAATAACCCTGGATATTTCGACGAATGTTGACTGTTGTTGAGTACAGTAAGCTTCTAGGTCAGTTCTTTTGTATGGGATAGTTTTAGATATTTATATTCCAGACCCCTTTCCTCTAAATTGAGCTATTGTAGAGGATTCGAAAATATAATTTTCAATGTTATCAGATGCTTTAGATTCGGGAGCCAGCTATAGCTCAGAAACAAGGACAATTTGCGGCTTAGGGTCGAAATTCAGGATCAGGTGCTGTAAACTGTCAAAATTTTTGGGTAGTGATCTAATGCTGACATGACTTAGGAAAAAAATCATTCTTATTGAATGCTGATGTTTTAAGGGAAACATTTTGGTATTGACAAGCCTCTAGGATAGCTGAGAGATTGGAAGGGATTGGGTTGACATCGTCAATTCCAGAGTACAGTGGACTCTTTTTGTATGTTTAGGCAAGCAGTGTTTGCAAGCATAGAAATAAAGCAATATGCAGCCAACAAATAAAGTGCCAAATAAACAACTGTTGTAGAAATAGGTGTAGGTAAATAGATAAACACCAAGTAGGCCTGCCAAAATATGCATAGACTACTGATCATGTAATCAGTAACCCAAGGAGTTCCAATTATATATAATATTATGAGCCAAATGGAAGTAGCTTGTGAAAAGAAATGTTCAGATAGGCTTTGAAAATGGTTACAGAAAATGCATTAATATATCACCTGACAAAAAAAACTAAATTGTTATTTGCTAATTTGATTTGCTAGTAATAGTAATTTGCTTCCTGGGGCAGATTTTCTTTCCACTGTCGCATACATTTTCACTTTATTCCGTAGGAAGGGTACTAAAAATCAATTATCATGGTTTCATTTATCAATTTGTATTCTTTTCGGTGCTTCTGTGTCCGTCTCAGTGTGTCAATGCCGCCCCAAGTGTCAGATTTTGTCCCAAGGTTTCCTCACCTGCCCCAAAGATTGTCAAAAGCTGCCCCAAACAGGTAGGTCCACCCCAATGAGATCTCATCGAAGTCTGCCACCTTCTGCGGACTGGACCTGGTGCCCTGCGCTCATTGGGCTCTGCACGGTAGCCATCCTGGTGGTTGTTTGACGCTACTGAGTGACACATCCCAGCTTGAATGTACTCGAGCTTGAAGGTGGTGATGTCCGGATCCGGCTGTATATCCAGGATTTGTTCTACATTATTCAGCGTATTTATATTCCCCCCCAGTGTCTTTTATTTCAGCATGTTTGCATGAATGCTCTTGATGTTCCCTGAGAATTGTGACAGACTGTCTCACTGTAGATGTGGCCATTCTCTCTTTTCTTTTAACCGTCAGCTGTTTGCCTGCACGTTATGCTCCTTGGAGTAATCCTGGCATCAGTACTGGTCAGACCTCCTAGTTTCTGTAAGCTACCAGCTGTTCATGTCATGGTAGCTGAGCCTGCACTTGCGGGGGCAGCAGGTGGGCCGCCACTAGGCTGGGAAACTAGTGCATAGCTGCAGATTATGTAGTGGGAGGTTGTGTGTGCTGTGTATGTTGCATGATTGTATGTAAGCGTTTTACCTTTGTCTTTACGGAAATATATGTACGGTTTCAAATACACTATACCCGACACCACGTTGTTGGTAACACCTATTGGATGCATCAAAATTTTATTTTACATAAAAAGTGGGAAACCAGCCTGCTGTAGCTTTCGCCATTCTTGCCACTTTTTGCGTGTTTTTACCGCTTAAAACTGGCTGGCGGCAGAAACTCACCTTTCCTGGTGAAAACTCAACCCAGATTAAGAGGTTCGAGACAGAGGCGTTGTAGTGTTGATCCCCCTGACCTTCTTCCTCCCCCGAACAGAAGCCTGGATCTACCATTGGTAACCACCACGCGTTTTAATTAGACACTCATGTGCATGGACTGTTATCGACGATGCGAATGATCTATGGGTTTGTGCGTAACTTGGCCTCAAATGTGTCACAGTTATTATTATGATGTTGTGGGTAGGTTGGATTAGGCCCAACAACAGGGGCCCCTAGCATTCCCCTTCTCTTACGAGTTTTCTTGTCACCAGGTTACATTGCTAGAGCATCATGCCGGGACCTCAAAGGCGGAAAAAGATGCACCATGGGGACACACACCTGAAGAAGCGGTGGCGACTCCGACGACGCACGAAAGATCTGGACCAGGTGAGACTCATGTGGGGGGCCACTGGGTTGGGAGTACCTATCTCGGGAGGATTTATGTTGTGCAAGCCTGTCCTACACACTACCATCGCAGGGGTACTTAGCAGTGGGTCGGAGACCAGCGCTATACTAACTGCGCTAGCAGGGCAGTGAAGCGCAGCTGCTTTTCGTCCTCCCATTCTTTGTTACATTTTTTACTTGAATTTATTTGCTGTAATTTTTAATATGATTGCTCCTTAGTTCCATGATGTACAAGCTTTCACAATGTCTGAACCCCATGAATGTGCATCTGTTAAGATTCCTCGAGTTACGAGCTGCATTACTGATTCCAGATTGATGCTGATTTAGAGAAGGGTAATGCAGTCAAGCTTCTCCACCAGAACATTGATATGGAAGCACCAGGGTTTGCACAATACTACTGCGTCCACTGCGCGTAAGTGATTACGTGAAATGTGACGGCCTTTCACAATTTGAACTCGGATTAGTATATTAGTATGGCATCTCGAAACAGCCGGGTCTCATATTTCGTAGGTCCGAAAACGCGCCTTTTGCGGAGAAACAGGTGTTTTCTCAGCTCACGGTTCTGTATTGATGCGCGTCTCCATTTACTTAGTTTGCGGGATTGAAACCCGCCCGGCATGCCCGATTGCCTGCCAGTCTCCATCGCCATATTTGTGACTGCTTAGGATAAGCGGAGCCTGCTAAATGTTGTGTTGCCACACAGACGCTACTTCGTCGACCAGAAGGCTCTGGACGATCATTTCCGCACCAAAGTCCACAAGCGGAGGATGAAGGCCCTGGAGGATGAGCCGTACTCTATTGAGGACTCGGAACGAGCGGCAGGTAACGTGACGCCTGGCGTAATGTGGCCAGAAGGCTCGGTGGATGACGGCCGCGATATTCCAGACTAGTTCCGAATTTCTCAACGGCCTCACAGTCCGGAGTAGTGGCGGTGCCTTTTTATAGCGTAAGTGGAGATGATGGAAGCTACATGTGGGACTATTTGTTAAAGCGAGCGCTGCAGGTACTATATTTGGGAGTTAATTTTGATTCCATTTATTGAGATCAGCAGAAGATGACATCGATGCAAGAGGGATTTGTCATCGTTTTACATCTGCCGTTGAAGTTCTGCAGCCGAAATAAAGGTGTTCGTTGTTAACGCGGCTGCGGAGGTAGTCCTGACCCCTCCACCCCCACCCCTCCGCCCGTGTTTTCCGAAGTGCCCTGCGGACCTTTCGGAACAGAAAAAAGCTATCTACATTGATAAGCTCGGCTATTGGTGATCTGATTTGTTTTGAGATCGCCATACCTGCAGTTCATTTTTTAGATTGTAGCAGTCCGACTGCGTTGTAGACAGAGTGATGACTATCGTAAAATCCGGGTGATGTGGCAATGTCACCTAACATGAAGGTGATTGTCATGTCACCAGTTTCAGGGTAATAAACATCCGTGCTTCTTGCCAGATGACGTCACCCAGTGTGACGTTTATTATAATGCCATAGTTCAGGTTACTCAATAATATGGTCAAGGTACAAGTGGGGGCGCAGCCAGAGCTTTGGTATGAGGGGCACCCCGGGAGAAAAGGGGCACTTTTTAACGTAACCTAAAAAACTTCTATATCTTTGTATGTATCATTCTTTTGTGCATCTTTGATTCAATAAAAATGCAAATCGAACATTGACAGAGAAGGACAACTCGATTAAAACCGAAAAATCCGATCATGCAAGTACTTAACATCAGAGAAATCAGCGGAGCCTGTGATATCTGTTACCATGTGCTAGTTAAGAAATATTGGAGTCGAAAATTAATTTGTTATGCCCAGTGGTTTTGTCGCGACGAGTGAGCCCTGGTTGAACGCGGATTAAGTTCCTTGCCTCCCACAATCGCCGTGGGACGTGGAGTGGCATAGTGCCTTTGAAGAATACAATTTTCGCTACCGGAATAATTTGGGAGATACCTTTTGAACGCGTTTATTAAGTTCCATATTCTCAAGGATCGGTCCCAGTTAAGAGTAAAAAGGTGAACAGGCCGGTGGTTTGGATGGGGATGGTGTGACAGGGCTGAAAATTGTGAAAACTAGTACTTAGTTTAAACTAATTAGTAGAAATCATGGTTGAGGGGACTGTGCTCTGAGCTCAGGGGCACATGGCTTTTTATCATCCCTTCCCAGAATCCACCAGTATAATAAACAATTTATATAACCAGGGGTGCCTAGGCATCACAAGCCGTTTTAGCGATGCCTCATTCCTCGTAAGCTCCATTTTACAAGGGGAGTTTACAATGTGTTCTTATTCCCCATCTATTCAAGACCAGCTCTGAGACCCCCAAGTGTGGATCAGAGCCCTCCAGAGCAGCTTCCCCATCCCCCCAGTTGTGCCTCCAGGGACTAGACTAGCTCAGTGACCCCGCCCCGAGATGATGGGATTTGGCCTTGTGTTCTTATTCTCTGTCTATTCAAGACCACCTCAGGGGCCACTTGCCTCATTCCTCGTTAGCTCCATTTTACAAGGGGAGTTTTCATTGTGTTCTTATTCCCCATCTATTCAAGACCAGCTCTGGGGCCCCGAAGTGTGGATCAGAGCCCTCCAGAGCAGCTTCCCCATCCCCCCAGTTGTGCCTCCAGGGACTAGACTAGCTCAGTGACCCCGCCCCGAGATGATGTAAATTGGCCTTGCGTTCTTATACTGTGTCTATTCAAGACTACCTCAGAGGCCCCTGATGTAGATCAGGGCCCCCAGAGCAGCTCATGCTTCACCCAGGGACTAGACTAGCTCAGTGGCCCCAGACATGGGGTTCTCAGACTTGCTCAATGGGCTCCAGAACAAAAATCATAGGGCCTTAAAGCAGTTCAAGAAGCCCCAGAACAGTTTAAGGGGCCAGATCACCTCCGGGGGCCTCAGATCAACCTAAAGGGAATGAGGCACCTTGGTCGAAGCCTGGAATTTAGTGTAATTAGGCATACTTTTAGCCAAAAATAATGAAACCACTCATGATTTCTCTGAGAAATGTACAATAAGCTCAATATTTGGTTTTTAAAAATACTCCTCTAGAAAAAGAAATAAATATCAGACTGTGGATGATGTCACGATCTGGCAACCACTACCATACTTGAAACGCTTCAAGGGCTTCGATTGGCTGATGCTCATCGTGACGTCAGCATATGTCGTCACACCAGTAGCTCACAACAATGACCGCCGGCGACGGGGGGCTGAGGGGACTGGTGTCAGGTAGGTTTTAGCTTTTTTTTACGGAAATATCGAGTTCCAAGACAAAATGAAATATGGAGTACCGGGTTTTCCGACCTGCTTTACAACTTGGCTATCTCAGTTAAAATCACGTTGTGAAGGTGCCACATTCCCTTTAAGGATCTCTCACAAGCTCAGCGCCCAGACCAGTTCAGGGTACCCCCGAAACCAAGATTCGCTCTTGGGCCCCAGATCAGCTCTTGGGGCCCCAGATCAGTTCAGGGGTCTCAAGTCAGGTCAGGGGGAAAGATCAAGTCAGGGGCACAAAATTAGCTCAGGGATCCCCCACCAGCTTGGGGCCCAATCAGTTCAGGAGTCCCCGACCTGTTCAGGCGACACCAAATCGGCCCATAGGGCACCAGATCAGCTTCGGGGACAAACAATCAGATCAGTGGTCCCCGACCAGCTCGGGGCCCAGATCAGCTCGGGGGTACCACATCAAGTCAGGAGGCACTCAATCAGCTCAGTAGCCCCATACCATCTCAGGGACCCTTATCAGCCTCTGTGGGCCCAGCTCAGTTCAGGACTTTAGAGCTGCTCAGGAAATCACGTAATCAACCCAGGAGGCCCAGATCAGCTTAAAGGGCACCATATTAGCTCAGGGAGCACCAGACTAGCTCATGGGGCATTAGCTGGGCTCAGGAGGCACAATGATGACTCAGGAGGCACCAGGTCAGGTAAGGGGGCATTAGTTCAGCTCAGAGAGCAATATATCTGCTCAGGGGGCACCAGATCGATCAGCTCACGGGCCATATAAATTCTTAGTTCCCAGATCAGAGCGGGGGTCTAATCAGCTCAGGGAGCACGATATCAGGTCAGAGGACAAGGGATCAGCTCAGTTTTCCCCGACCAGCTCGGGGCCCAGATCAGCTCGGGGCACCAGATCAAGTCAGGAGGCACTTAATCGGTCCATGAGCCCTATACCAGCTTAGGGGCCATCAGCCTCAGTGGGCTCAGCTCAGGGCCCCAGAGCTGCTAAGGAAATTTCTTTATCAACTCAGGAGGCCCAGATCAGGTTAAAGGGTACCAAATAGGCTCAGGGTGCACAAAACTAGCTCAGGGGCACCAGACTAGCTCAGGGGCACCAGACTAGCTCAGAGGGCATGGGATGGGCTCAGGAGGCACAATGATGGCTCAGGAGGCACCATGCACCAGATCAATCAGCCCTGGGGCCAGATCAGTTCCTAGCCCCCAGACCAGAGCAGGGGCATAGATCAGCTCAGGGAACATAAGATCAGCTCAGAGAGCACCAGATCAGCTCAGGGGGCACCAGATCATCCAAGGAGACATCAATTACCAGCTCAGGGGATACCTGATCAGCTCAAGAGGCACCATATTGGCTCAGGGGACAGTAGATTAACTACGGGAGGCATGAGATCAGGCCCGGGGGGCCCAGATCAGCTCAAGGGGCACTAAAACAGCCAATAGGGCACCAGGCAAGCTCGAAGGCATCATACTAACTCATAGAGCATTAGATAGATTCAAGAGTCACAATAATTTGCTGAGGGGGCACCAGATTGACTCAGGGGGTACCATATTAGCTTAGAGGGCACGTGATCAGCTCAAGGGGCCAAGAACAGCTCAGTGGGCACTGGATGAGCTCAAGGGGCACCAGATTAGCTCCGCCCGTACGATTATTGGAGACGATGAGGCATTAGCTGGAAACGGATTACGTGCCCATACTCTTACCGGGTGCTTGAAAGGCGACAGAATGCCTTAGCTGACCAAAAAGCCACTAAATTATCAAACAATAGTTTTAATCGCTAAATGCAGTCTAGTTGCACCTAGGTTCAACGGCGTAGGGTACTAAATTTCAAGCGGCATGGCACAAATGGGGTACACCGCCTAGCGATCAAAAGGGCACTCCGGCACCGATGGGGGGGCACGTGCCACTCTGTGCCCCTAGGTACAAGGTCATGGATCAAGGTCAAATACTAATTGTTGCTATAGTGCTTGTTATAATATACATTACGGGGGTTATGGCCTATCGCAACGTCATATGCCAATGACTTTCCACGACCTTGACCCCGGAGCTTAAGAGAGCATTAAGACCCTCCCCCCCCAAAAAAAGAAATCATATACGATCATGGCATGTCCACGTCCGGTTCTTGTGTATTTTTGTCTTTTTCGCGTTCTGCATTTTCCATAGATCTCTAGCGTGGCTCAGATTTGACGTTTATGTCCCGAATTGACATTGTGCGTGGGTCAATGCAAGTTGCAAATGATGTAGATAAAACTTTGATCGGGCGTTTTCCTCACTCTTTTGTTTTTCGAGATCTGAAGAGGGGGTCTTTCGAAGCATCTCCACTGCGTGTTGATGCCAGACCCCCTGGGCGTGTTAAGTGACGTAAAAATCAATTTTTGCGAGCTTAGAATCAGAGTGGTGTGCAATATTTGATGAAGAAAAAAAAAAGAAAAAAAAAAACAAAGGCTTTAAACAGGGCACTGCCGAAATAAGGAGTTTGGGCTTTCCACAGGCATGGGCAGCTGGGTGACGCCTAAGAAGCGGAAAATGGAGACCCTGAGACGAGAGGAAGAAGTCGCCGTGCCTCAGCTGGAACCGGCCGCCTCAGAGAATGGCCCATCTCCTGCTGAAGTGTCTAATCAGTCAGAAACACTCACACCAGACGGATAGGCTGGAGGCCTGATTTGGGTTGTGTGCAAAAGAAATTATTCATGCCGTTTTTATTGCCTATTTCTGCATCGGTTTGGAAATGCGTAAAGTAAATTTGTACGCAATCTTAACTGTTTTAGATGGCTCAAGCTTTTCTGCGCAGACATCGGTTATAGTGGACTGGTGGTTCTACGTGAATTGTTCTTGTCCGCTATTGACATGTGCGGCACATGCCTATAAGTCTGATTGCCGTGAAAATATAGTGTTGCGCGGTGCTTGCTGTGCACGGCAGCGATTCTTCTCAGTGGTCGTTTCCTTGGAAGTCACGAGTCAACGGACAACAATTGTGAAATTTCGATGTCTTGGCAGTTGACAACATTTCACCAGGGCAGTGTGGCCGATTTTGTGTGGTGGGGGGAGGGTGGGGTAATGGATGACTGTTTCCATTTAGGGTAACATCAACGGGAAATAAATTTTACACTCACAATCCGTTAATTCTCAATTCTTCCCTGTATCTCGTGTTAAATCCACCTGGGTGACGTGCGGCCGTCCGAACATCCGAATAAGCAAACATCAAGCATTTCACATCTGGCGGGGTCTGCTACGTACGGGATGGCTGACCGCTCGGCCACGGTGTTTCCATTGTTGCCGAAGGCTCACGTGAGCGCATCCAGCGGCTCGCCGCCGCAACAGCGGGAAGCCTGGCTACGTGCCGCTCGCCGGATCGAGGTGCCCACCCTGGTGGTCTCCACTTCCAACGAGGAGGTGGTCGGTAAGTGTGGGCCGCATCAGATTTCTACAAACTTGCACGCTAACTTGATGACCGGGAAAGAAGGGAATTTCTTAAACCATGTGTGTTTTGCTGTGGTGCTGATGTTGGAGACGAGGGGAGATTTCAACAGCGCTGTCAGCAACGGCGTTATCTTTGCAGTTTTGGACGTCGGAGCCGACTCTGTTCAGGTCAAAGTTAATAGCCACAGGATCATATCTAAAGGACGCGACCCTACGCCCCCAGCTCCGTCCGACAAACTTCCTGCGCAGGTAAGACACCAACATGTTCCTGAAGTAGAGCTACCTAGTGTTACCCTGGCTCGACGAGGGGAGGGTCGGTCTGATACCTGTCCGCATTTTCCAGAATTACAAATGGTTGAGTGTAGGGTAATGTCACCCGATATATTTGGACCACGTTCAATGTGTCAATATTCTAGTGGGAGGGCGTAGGACTCAGACCCATCAAATTGTGTAAACCAGTTGGAAATGGGTTCCTTCATGCTTTTAATTAGAACCCTGGTGCCCTTTGTGTTTCACTATTAATAGTGCGGAAATTTAACACATGGAGCTATGGGTGAAACGGAATATGCCAATAGTGGTTTCCGACAAGCCGGATCAAGCTGCCATCTCACTTCAAAACCCATTATAAAAGTGAAACATTCCCTTTAAGCACTTGTACGCGGTATCAGCCGCCTTGGAGCAACAATTTGACCCGGAATGGGGCCCTTATATAAATTTCAGATGCTAATGCAACTGATTTGATGAACTTTGACCTCGGCATGTGATGTCGGCATTGACCTGAGGATGTGACATTGGCAACCTCCTTTCGGTGTGTCCGGTTGTATAACGGTGGTGTGAAATGCAATGCTTGGGGCCTGATAGAGCAGTAAGCTCTAATACTTGCTTATGGGGTATTCAGATATTTGACCCTTGCAAGGTCGAACAGGATAAGGAAACCCAGGGTAGTTAATTTCATCAGAACGTTGAGTTTACTAATAATCAGCGACCAAGTGGATGTTCATGCATGTAAAAGCTGTTAGCCATAGATCATGCTAAGAGGTCAAACAAAGGTCATTAAATTTTGCCAAAGCTGGCAAATGCCCTTTGCCAACGTGAGCTGATACATGTGTGCATATCCTTGCATCAGTTTCCTAGAACAGGAATGACCCTTGGCTGACTAGTCACCATTTGACATTCTAAATCTGACCCTAATCGGTAGGTCTGACGTAAATATGACCCCGCCCCCATCAACTCTCGGCGCGCCCTGAAAGGTTGATGTCGCTTCTCACCCCTAGTGACCTGCCCCGCCGCCTCCGCTCCCGTCTGACGGCCGTCCTCGGCAGCCGGCGCTGCTGGCGCCAGCCGACGACGGCCGCAGCTCCCGGCTCTCGGCTGCCTCCGCCTCGGCGCCCGTCCAGTGCGTCTGCGTGTTCGTCGGCCGCTCCGTGGGCCGACACTGCCGCCAGTGCAAACAGGCCGCCCGCTGCCACTTCGCCACCGCCAAGACCGTGGGCTTTGTGATGTGCCCAGTAGTGCTGCTGACCTGGGGAGCGTTCTGGGTCACGCTGATTCTCTTGCGGGGTGGGTTGCTGTAGTAGACGGCTGGCGAGGTGGGAGTAAGATGATTCACTCTGGTGTTGTTGTCCACGGGCCACAAGCGCCGTCTGCCTCCACGGTGTCCGAGACCAGCGGAGGTGACCTTACCTGAAGGATGGTCGCAGAACAGGAGACGACTTTACCAACCGCTAGAGATGAACCGGGCTCACCAAAAGGGAACGTCCCTGCCGACCTGGAGGCTGGTTGTTTGGCATTCCAATGCCGCAGCTTGCATGAAAGAACCTCTAAAAGTTTGGGAGGTCTTACTCAACACAATTTGTGTCAATTTTCGCAAATGATCTTTCTCACGCCCGTATCAGACATTATTTTCACACGTATTGCCCCTTTTTTTGTGCCACGCCTGGAAAGGCGTTATAATTTACCACAAAATTCTCGTTCGGGACACGTATTCACAAGTTTTGTTTCTTCTTTCCGAGTCGAAAACTTTACTGGGACCCCGCAGGTTCGGTAGCTGCCGAAAATGGTCATGATTCTGCTCAATTGGATTCAGAGATGACTCTTCTTGCAGTGAACAGCAAACAACAAAGCGGAAAATGCACTGCTATATGTTGACATGCTATATTTATGATTATGATCGGACGAAAAACATCCCTTGGCACAGTCTATGAAAGGCTGATCTGTAACGGGGTGACAATATACACAAAACAAAAACTGCTCGCAAGGTAATTTCCTGGCTAACTGGTTTTAAATACGCTGCGGGCATACTCCACGCATGTTCTCCCCACGTTCCCGAATATTAAAGCAGGACAACAGTGTCTTGCGGCGGTACCAAAAACAAAAAGGCGCCGCCGACAAAAAGAGCCCGAAACAACATTCAACACCTCACAAAAGGCGGCGCACTAGACGCGTAGGAACGAGTTTGGAAGATACCGTCGTTCTTCGCGTACGGCGCAAACCGTCCGGTCCCCCTGACTGGTACAGGTGAACGAGCCGGAACGTTCCAGACTCGCGCTGGCACTCCTCAGGTACGGTATAAACACAGCCAAAACATTGACTACGACAATGCGGACCACAACCTCCACAAAACAGCAGGTTTCATTAAACATCGGCCTAAGCAAGTGTAACAGCTCTATTTTCGTTAACTTCTCAATGCCATACACCTATCGATTGTAGTCCTCGTTGAGTCCACAGGAAACGTTATGGAAGGTAACACACATTGTAATTATCCTAGCGCCAACGCCGAAGGAGCGGGGACGACACGACCGGCCCGGTCACGCGAGTTCGTCGTCGCAGTAGAGGTGGTAGATCACCCGGCTGAGGGTGGCACCCAGTCGTCTGCCGGACGCTTCAGTCCGCAGCGGCGCCAGCAGCGCCTCCCCCTCCGCCACCGAGCAGCCGGCGAAGGCCCGCACCAACGCCTGCACAGTGGGGTAACGCGCCACCACCGCCGCCACCCGGTCCGCCGACATGCCCGATATCTGGCCAAAACGCAGCACACGGACGTGCACAGTGGGGGCAGTGCTCCGCCGACGCACCCTAAATATGGTTAAAAAAACAAGGTGCTTATATTCCAGTTGTAGCTCACTGTGCAGTGTAGCTACAGACGTTCTGCACACCACCCCGTCCCCCCTCGAGATCACAAACCGAAAAACCTTTATCCGCGAGGTGCCGGCCGGGCGGTTGAACCCACCGATTATCCCTAAAGCGCGAGTCCGTCCAGGAAACGGACTACAACGTCTTTCCTCTAGAGGACTAACAAAAACATACCAGTCACCCGGGTGTTATGTTTAGAGGCTCCTCACGTATGTGATAAACAAGCTCCGCTGATGTTCGACTCAGGAAAGGGAAATTCGCACACGAACCCGTTACTCCACAGCGACCCCTATTGTCAACGCGTACCTGGAGCAGCATTCTGGCGAAGATGTCGGTGGCAGTGAGCTTCTGCCGCTTGGCCGAGAACCGGTGGAAGTCGCTGAAGGTCAGCAGAGAGGTGACGGCAGTGCCGGGAGGTGGCGCCGAGGACAGCCGCTCCCGAGGACAGCTCCTCAGGCGGCAGCCCTGGGCAGTCAACAGCGCGTGAAGGGGCCAGAGTAAACCAGGAGAGCGCGGCAGCGGCCGAGCTCAGTTAAACGGTGGTATCGGCTGGTATCGGGCTACTCCTCCGGGCAGAGCGGTAAATCAACAAATACATCCTCTTACGTTACCTCGGCGGTACCGAAAACTCGATGGATGATCATTCAAGAACATTATAATGAAAACATGCGCTGTTACCACTTAGAGTATGAAGGGGAAGGCTGAAATCTGTCCTCAAACGTATTTTGCCCTAAAATTTAAATGTGCACAAGTCTAGCAGGTCATGTTTAACACAAAATGAGTCGTGAAACAGATCCGCGGGCTGTTCTGCGAATATGTCTGCCTGTTAACACCCTGCCCTCATCCGCTCTCCCGTCGAACCCTCAGTGAGCAGCCTCAGAAAAGCATCCTTGAACTCAATTAAGATTGTACACTCCAGCTCGATGTCCCAGCTGACCAAGTCTCCCTAAAGACGGCCAGCAAGACACCGCAACAGTCTCCGGAAATTTGAGTGTCCAGATTAGCTGAATGTATTGCAACTTGCACCGGATGATTCCTTGCCAGCCGGCCAGCGGCTAGCAAGGGATACTAACCCAAACACCCCGCGCATGGGATATCGCAGAGGGAGAGGAGGCGATTTCGCCCGCTCTTCCCACTGCACGCGTCACTACTCAAAAACCCCAACAGTACGGCTCTTGCGGGCACTTCTACTTCTCTGGCCTCCGTTAGATGGCACTGACCTGGTACTGGCGCTGTAGTCGGCGCGTCATCAGCGTGAGGAAGGCGGCGGTCTCGCGCTGGTCCGCCGTGCGCTTCACCATAAAGCCGTCCACCACCTGCGTGTTGACTAGCGCCTGCTTGAGGGTGGCGGCAGGAAGCCTGCCGACCCGACCCAGTTCACACTCGGTGCAGCGAGTCCAGTTTACACGGTAACATGCACTTTTGGGGGGGCTTAGGAAGCGCACCAGTCCGGTAAGGCCCTGAAGCACCATGCACTTTTCACTGCGCCATGAGTACTACGATAACAGTAATCCAGATCTCGTTTGCACGAATGCCAATACCACATATTATTGTATTTTACTTGTGTACGAGATGCGAACTCCAATGTACTGATGCCTGATGGAACTGATGCGGGGTAACACAGAGCTCCGTCTCACCCGAGGTGCTGAGCGCGCGGCCCGGTGCCCAGCGCCTCGGCCAGGTAGATGACGTGGGGCAGGCCGCAGCGGCTGAGCCGCTGCTTTTGCTCGTGGTAGCGGGTGCCGCGGATGCTCTGCGCCAGGTCGTCCAGTCGCTTCCTCTCCACCACGTACGGCAACACCAGCTCCTCCGGCTGCCGGCGGGGCGGGGTCAGGGATCGCGCCGGAACAACAAAATGTGAGGAAAACAATACCCTACTCCACCCATTGTACAGTACAAATGATGCGCTTCTTGTCCTGAATCGAAGGGAGAGCTCATATTCTGTCTCTCTCTGTCTCTCTGTCCCTCTCTCTCTCTCTCTCTCTCTCTCTCTCTCTCTCTCTCTCTCTCTCTCTCTCTCTCTCTCTCTCTCTCTCTCTCTCTCTCTCTCTCTCTCTCTCTCTCTCTCTCTCTCTCTCTCTCTCTCTCTCTCTCTCTCTCTCTCTCTCTCTCTCTCTCTCTCTCTCTCTCTCTCTCTCTCTCTCTCTCTCTCTCTCTCTCTCTCTCTCTCTCTGACCTGTTTGCCGGTGCGTGGCCGGGCCACCCACAGGAAGTCTCCTACGCTCAGTTTACGCACGTCAGCTACCACGCCGTTCTTCTGGAGTTCGTTCAGAATCACGTCTCGATTGCTGCGGTAGCATTCATCAGTTTTCCTGGGGGACGAGAGGGCCAGACCTGGTTAGCGGACCTCAAACAGAGCGGAAGGAGCAAAGCACACACCAGATGGAGTGCAACCACGTGGGTTTTTATCGTCTGAAGGAAGAGGACGAGTCCTTCGTATTCATTAGAAACACGCCATTTTTTAAGAGAGGATTTGGGCAAGGACCGAGAGAATAGAAATCTAAGTAGAAATCAATTTATTTATTTCCCATGCGATAAGCATGGGATAGTCGACGGAAAGCAACTATTGCGGGTAAAGGATTCCACCTCGGGGCTAAAATTCCGAGGAGGAAGTATACCCAGGGAAGTGTTTTGATTGGGAAAAGAGCAGTGGGAGATCGGCGAGACAGTCACTATGTGACAGGATATTTGGAGATATGCCTTCGACTTGAAAATCCTATTTAATTGTCCGGAGGACTCCTCACATCAGAGGTGACCTAAATAATAAATTTCCCCCTTGGGATATGACACGAGGCCTCACCAGAGATAGCGACTTTCCAATTCCCATGAGAAAAACGAGAACATCGAGGAAAACAGACCTCAACAACTAAAAGTACCGATCTCCACACATTTTGAACCATTCATCGATCTCAAGACTCTGAATGCCGTGCCTCCGACGTCTCCGTACCACTCACTTTCCCGAGGTCTCCTGGTTATCCACGCAGAGCATGACGTCGAACGTGCCCGGCAGCAGCACTAGCGCTGGGACGTCGTCGTCTTCGGCAGCGTCTGGTGCCTCGGCGCCGCCAGCCGCAGCTTCCCAGTCCGGTGACGCCCTTGCACCTGGCTGGACCGGCCTGACGGGGGCAGATTTCCGAGCCGGGCCGGGCGGTGTCGAGGAGGCCGCCTCCGCGCTGGAGGCCGGGACGCTACCGTTACGCACGGGGGGCGTGCTTTGTTAGATGATCGGTGGCGGAAGTGGCGCTCGCCAGGTTCGCTGACGCTCCACCTGCCGCTGTCGCTGTCGTGAAGAAGGCGCCCGTTTTCATTGAGTTTTCAAAGCTCGGCCCGCGGCTGCTGGTTTGATAGCCGGTTTGTTGGTTGGATGCACCGGTCGTGTGTTGAGCAGCACTATCCTCTTCCGACATAGAATCGGTCTCCGTTAATGTAGCTGGCCTGGTGTGAGCAGCTTCATCGTCTCCGTCATCCGAGGACAACACGATGGGGTCTTCTGCCGAAGACTGAGCCGAGCTCCACTTCGGGGAGGATACTGGCGAGCGAACAGGCCGGTCTCTATACTGACTACAGATGGGCGCCTGCGAGGGTGGTGACGAGAGATGCAGTGGAGACGGAGGTGGTGAACACGGCGGCGACGAAGGTGGAGAAGGAGATGGGGGCGCGAAGTTCAGTACGAACTCTGCTCGTGGCCGTTTCAGTACCTGATCGCCTGAGACAGTGGGCACCATGGTCCGACTGGCACCGGCGGGTGCCACAGGAGCGTCAGCGGGTGACGCTGCAGGTCTCCTCAGCTCCACAGCGTCAGACGGCAGCTCCAGACCGTCCCAGTCAATGTCGCTGTCGCTGGAGGACATGTCGTGGAGCCGGCGCCCACTGGCAGGGGCGCCGGCAGTGGGCTTTCGCACGGGCTTAGCAGCGACGCCCGTCCGCGCATGCGCACTGGAGGCTGCCGTCAGAGAGTAGGCTGGACACGTCTCCGCACATGCGAGGTCGTCCAGGTAGACTTGTGCAAGACCGTTGCAGTCTGGCCTGGAACGTAAAACAGGACGATAGTGTTCGTTACGCAATGGTGCCCAAATTTTCGCATGCAAGATCATGGGTCGAGTGGGGTTTTCGGAGCATACAACCAGCAAGCCTTCTTTTCCTCGAAAACAGCTCAACGGGCGCTAACAACTACCAAAGCCAGTGCTAAACGAAGCTAAGGGCCTTCATAGAGATCAACCATCCCAGCAAAGCAACATTTTGGCCGAACATGGCCTCAACACATTATACAAAGGACGAATCGGACATTCCGAAGTGAAGAAAATACGTTTTAAGGTCAACCCTTCTGCAAAACCCCAGATTCACTGAGACAAGCGCCTCTAAAATTTTTGAAATCAAGAGGTTAGGCTGGTGGTTTCGAAACTAAAAAAGCAGCATGCAAAATGGATTGATGGCCGAAATCCTCCGACAACTAGTTCGGATCACGGTGGAAACCTGCTAGAACACCCCAAAACTGGCAGCAGGGATGGGGGGCGGGGGGAGGGATACGCAGCGCTCCTAAATCTGCAGTGCATGCAAATAATTTAACAGGCCGTGAAAAAGATGCTTGAGGGTGAACTTTTATGCATATTTTTCCCGAAATGGCTGATAGAATGTGTCCCATTTTCAAGTGAGCGCAATGTAGATGTGACACGTGACAGAACTGACCTGCTGACATCAGGACGGTAGCGGACTCCTGCACCACTCAGTTCTGCACGTCGACATCGTACCAGGAACCCCACGAAATCTTCTTCGATCAACACTGCTGCCTGCTCCTTCTCAGTGACAGCAGCGCCATCCGATGACAGGTATTCGTACTGAAGATTTGTCGCGCCCCCGTTCGCAACAGCCCCTGGTGGTCGCGGACCGGGTTTGCTCACAAACCGACAGACTGCCCATTTCATCCTCCGGTCCGGTCGTATCAATCCCTATCATTGAAAGGGGCAAAGAGCACAAGAATGTTCGAGAAATGTGATATGGAGCAACTAGGGGACAAATCTAACAACAACGCCGGCACGTTTACCATTTCAGCAGCCGCATCAGGAAGAGGTCTACAGTGCGGTTATGCTCCACTATCTGTGCTCAAATGACATCATTTAAAAATGCACAACTAAAGTTCACCCTCACTAATACGGTCATCCACTTCAAAATCACTGAACGACACAGTTTAGGAAAACGATAGCTTCTGTTAGGTAACGTTTTGGATATTATGCGACACTACAGACCTTAAACACATCCGATTCCAGAAAGACTCAAACGATAAAGGCAGCTTAGCCCACCGCTGCCTGTTTCCAAACTGATAGCTGTCTTCTCCAACGACAGTAAAGGAGGTTCAACATCAGCAGATTCCTCACCTTGTGGTCTGTCCAGCGGCTCAGAAGATAACTGCACCTTGCTGGGAGATTGAGAGGCCGCCTGCAGCCTGTTGTGGGATTAGGGCGCTGCAACCTGATTTCGGACGATGGAGAGGCCGTTTGCGGCCTCTCGGCTGATGGAGAGGCCGCCTGCAGCCTGTCGAAGCACGCTCGCTGGGACGGAGCAGCGGCAGGCGCAGCCAACAACCGATCAGCCAGAAGGCGGCCTTCAGGTGTCAGGCTGAACCTGCCGCAGGCCAAACCGGATAGGGCTAGGAGTAATGATGGTAAAAAGGCAACGCCGCTCTTCATAGATCAAGAGCATGTTCCTACGCCTTACAGTAGGAACACCACGCTGTGTTACTGATAGACGGAGAGAGAACCTTAAATTCGGTACGACTTTCTCGCCAACTGGCAAATTGAAACAGGGGTCCTCAGCAGCACTAGCACCACTCCATATCTACAAATCGAATTGAGCTTTAATTCAGGCCACCTGCCGATCACAAGTACCAAATAAACAATAAGTGCAAGAAAGTATCCAGTCTCCAAACCCAGCCGGCTCTGCCAGGTGTCAGCGCGGCCCTGACCTGGCCGGGTTGCCCTGCCTGAGCAGGAGGTTGCGTTTGACGAGTGCGGCAGACGAGCTCCAGGCGGTGTAGTAGCTGCCTCTCTCGGGCAGAGTGAAGGAGGAGCTGCAGAGGGGCTGCGCTGCCTCCTGCAGTGCCGACTTGGACATGAAACCTGCAGCGAAAGAGAGGTGGTCCCACGTGACGGACTCAACACACAACAATACGCCCCCACAATGTTCTTACTTCGAATGCTGGAGTGCATAGAGAGGTGGTCCTACGTCACAGACTCAACACACCACAAAACGCCCCGCAATGTTCTTACTTCGAATGTTGGAGTGCACTGCTGACATGAAAGTTATTCGTAACTAAACATGCTGAAAGCGATAAAACATACAACTTTTTAAGCCCTGACAGGCGGCTCTGAGAAAGCTTTACGGATATACACCTGGAAACGAACAAAGGACAGGTTGAAAATCCCAGGCTGGTGTGCACAGTGCACGCTTAATGGCATGCATTGCTTCCCATGCAAGTTCTCGGTATGTAGCCATAACAACACGTAGTCAAATTGCTCTACGTCAATCCCCATTCGCACCAGAAGGGCTTTACGTAGATGAGTAGTATGAATAAATCAAGCCAATATCTTGAGGGAAAAAACCGTAAAACTCAAAATTCACGTCTTTTCTTGATGGGAATTCCTCCAAATATTTACTCCACCACATGCGACTCTATTCATTGTAACTTCGCGTGGCATGGAAGGAGTCATCTGGGCGGCCTGCGGTGGACACACCCGCGTGGTGGGGCTGCTGCTCCTGACGCCGCAGCGTGACCAGGATGGCGTAGTTTCCGGAGCCGGGCCGCGGCAGGTACTCCCCAGAGCGGCGGCCCTTCTGAACACCACACACGGGCGTCAGTCACGGCCAGCTAATCAAACGGCGAGCTTTAACGATCCTTGCATGTGCCATAGATAACATTATACCTACTGTTCGGCTGCTATCTATGCATCATCAGCTTATCTAAAAGCCTATTGTTTGTTAACGCAGGCATTCTTTAGAGCTGGTTGGTTGGTTTCCCATCTCCCTCATCGCCATATAACCGTCAGTTGGTGCAACGGTAAACCCGAGAAAAAAAGTATATTGGCACCATGCAAGGCTTCACACCCCCTCCCCCGCGAAATATAAGATCCGTCATGGATCGGATCTCCAGCGCGCTTGCACTGTTTTGAGCAGCAAGGATAAAACTTAAATATTTATTTAGCGGGAGAAAATAAACAATTTTTCACAGGCTCTCAAACAATTTCGAGAGCTGGGTATTTAGGCCAACGATCTCAAATATCGTGCTATAAGGTACTGAATGAAACATGCTACGAGGTCGCTAAGAAACGTGTGCGGTCGCAGATTGTTGAAATATAATATACGTGTACGGATGCAAACATAAATGCGTTGCAACTTAGCCAAACAAGCGTCACAGGACGGGAAAAAGCGGCTGCCATGATGCTTCAAAATAGTGAAGGCAGCCCAAACTAGTAATAAGGGCAACTATGCTAATACCATGCTTGGACATAACTAGACCAACTTTTGCAACTGTTCCCGCAAAAGTGCATCAAAAGACAATTCTACCAGCCAGAAGCACCGGCGCCCTGGCCTGTACCTTGGAAGCGGAGGCATCGTCGCCGGACTGCCGCTGTGGGGCAGAAGAACCAGTCTGAGGCTGCTCGGCGGCAGGCTTTCGGGCCGGTTTCCGCCGCGGCGCCGCGCCACCCAGCTCCACCCGGTCCCGGACATCCGCGGGAGCAGTCAGAGGCCCTGCCGTCACCGCATCAGTTCAGCACATTAAAATCGCATTTACAGCGCTGGTGTTCGGGCATCAGGACAGAAAGAAACTTAAACACCATCGCACACATCACGGCCAGAACCGGCCGGTGCATTACGGATACTGCTCAATACAAACCACGTAAACTCAGGATTTAAACGATGATACAGTGATGTTTATCAGGATAAGCGAATCCCAGCCAGCACAAGCCAGTGCTTACATTGACCCGCCGACGTATGTACATACATTCCGCCGGTTAGTTAGTAGTTAGTGTATCCCAGCACCTCACCGTGGGCGTCAATGTACTGCTGGAGGCGCTTGTCCAGCTTGGCACAGATGGCCGTCCCGAAGCCCTTCAGGATGTTGCAGCTGGCGCCGGAGGTCAGAGGCAGAGGGTACTGCCGCAGCGACTTCAGCGCCTGGGAACAGCCCACGGTGCAGCCTCATTACGTTAGGTAAGAAGTGGCTAAAGTAAAGAGATTTGTGTATGTTTCAGAGACATTCTTCTCAGTCAGGAGTATACTATACAGACGGAAGATTACAGAGCTTAACGGGTTCAGATAATAATGATAACAGAAAAGCTTTGGGAATTAAACACATTCGGTCTAATTTACGCCGTGACAATAGCCTTGAGATAATAACAACGGATACGGCGTAATGACAAACTTTAATTCGAATTTTACTTACAGTTCTATAGGAGTACTTCATTCTGGTGTCGTTCTTCTCAGCTTCTTCTTTCCACTCTGTCAGCCATTTCGTGAACAAAGGATTCGGATCCTTGAATAATCTTTTAACCCTCTTAGAGTTAGGTTCCATGCTTCCGGAGCCGCTAACGCGTTCGAATCACCACACCACCGCGCCTCCTCAGATTGAGGGAGGAGAGGGAGAGCGAAACATAAAGCTCAATCCAAAATAATGTGCATCACTTCGGATCTTAGAACAGCAAACAAGCAAGTCCAGCACAGTGCAAGGCAATACCCTGGAGGCGATCACGACTCAGGATTGCAGTGTGGTGGTTCCGAGCGTGCGCTACTGATACGGTCTATGGCAGTGCACGTTCTGTTGGAGACACACCAGCACCACAGACGCTCTGGTTCAGATGGCTGCGACTGCCTGGTCGGTCGCAGCTGGTGCCCTGATGTACAGGTGCTCGTCAGTTGATGGCTGGCCGGCTTGAGGAGGGAAAACAGTGTCTTGTATAACACACTACCGACTGCCTCAGCATGGCAGTAAGCTAAAATTGGCATGTAAACACATATGTTCGAAGGTTGACAGGGCTCTTGGCTTCCTGGCATGGAATTGGAAAGTGAGCTCCAGGAAAATAAAGCATATTCAATATTGACAAGGTGAACCGCAATTATCATTGCAAAGATGTCTTAAAAGTATTAATTTATACAAATCAGTGCTGCCAGGGACATGGCCAGTGGGGACTAATGCCTGAGAGAACTTGTTGACTCAATGGATTATCATCTAAAATAATGCTGGAAAGTGGTAAATAGGCAGTCTTTGCATTGTTCAAACACCTTATTATCTAGTCAGAAAAAATACCCACTATCTCATGCACTAGTTTCCAACAATACCAACCATAAAGCCGGTGTGCAAAGTATGACATTTTTTACGAGATCTCATTGGTGTGACTGCCCTTGGAGACAGGAGCAAGTGGTGCGAATTTTATCAAACTGGTACGAATTTGTGAGACTGAAAACCAAACAAATAATGGCTAAATGGTTATAAAGACACAGGAGGGGGCCTTAACTAGTCTAAACTAGCCTTAAAAGTCCTCAACTAGCTAATAAGAGATGTAGCTTTGCATCGTGTGGGTAGGAATGGGTGCATTTTTCTCCCTGGTATATGGCAGATTGGTGTGAATTTTTTTGTGGCTGGAGGTGCGAGAATTTCAGATGGCTGGTGTGACTCGTCTGGCCTGCTGCCATACTTTGCAGACTGGCCATAAAGGGACTAGTTACCTTTCCTGCTCATTCTGTCTCTTTATCAAGGGACTGGTGAGGAAAGTGACCAGGTGAATCAACCGGGTGAGGAAGGGTATCAAAATTTGAGCAAAGGACAGACATGTGTCCACTCTGCAAAACATTGCACTTCTCAACAAGGATTTAAAATAGCTCAAATCCTACCACAATTGGGGCATAAAGTTGGTTATTGTGCATATCTTGATAACAAGGTAGGTGGCTTCACACATGTTGCCAGATAGAATCACAGCAGGTTGGTCTACCTCTACATCATAAGTACCACTGTTCAAAAGCTCCTATGAATCAAAACTTCCTTCCATAAGAATCACCACAGGTTGATCCATATCATAAAAGCCACTGTTCAAAGCTTCCTCCAGTCAAATATTCCAAGAAGTCTAGCTGTTTTTGGCGTTGCTGAAACATTTTTCAGTGAAATGTTCCTAGTGCCAAAACTATTTTTGGCGTTGCTAAGTGACTTTTTAATAAATCTCTGGTATTTCTTAATGAATATTTCTACACATAACACAACATAACCAAACCTGACCTAATCTTTTATCGATTCAGCGAGCTGGCCTGTGGCGCACCTAACCTGCCATTGGCACTTTCACCGGTATTGGTCAATCAGATGTCACAGGAACATGCCAGATCGTCACCTTGGGAAATGTTTCCAAAATATCCCCATATTCGCCTTGGGAAATGTTTTCAAAACATCCCCACATTCTACGTCCATACATGTATTCACAGAAACGACCCAAAAGATAAACACAATGCAAACATGAGGATTAAAAACAGATGAGGGGAAAACAATGTGAACCAAATTTTGCAAGAAAATCCCTAGAGGCGAAACAGACGGAAGGAGGGAGGGTTTGAGTAGTGTAAAGTGGTACCCAGAGGCACACTCAGATTCTAGAAAGAGGGGTGATATCCCCAGACTAGGAAATAGGGACCAAGGACTGCAAGGACATACTCAACTGACCTGACCTGACCTAACCTAACCTCTGTGCAAAACCTCCTCCTTTCTAGCTGTCTGAGCACGCCACTGATCACAGGGGCATCCCGCGGGTGGGATCACGCCTGATCACATCAGGATTTTCTTCAGAATATGGGAATATTGACAATATTTCCCAAGGTGACAATCTGGCATGTTCCTGTGACATCTGCTTCACAGTTACCCTTTCAACTTTGTCTACCTTAACTAGCCTACCCTGACCTGACCTGACCAGACCAGACGTAACCTAACATAATATAACATAGCATAACATAACAAACATAACAAACATAACAAACATAACATAACATAACATGACCAAACCTAACCTAACCTAACCTAACCTAACCTAACCTAACCTAACCTAACCTAACCTAACCTAACCTAACCTAACCTAACCTAACCTAACCTAACCTAACCTAACCTAACCTAACCTAACCTAACCTAACCTAACCTAACCTAACCTAACCTAACCTAACCTAACCTAACCTAACCTAACCTAACCTAACCTAACCTAACCTAACCTAACCTAACCTAACCTAACCTAACCTAACCAGTTGTGGTGAACGCCAGTTGTAGTACTCAGAATATTGCACTGGAGAAAGTTTTTAACGGTGGCACTTATGATATAGGTTTATTGAAGTTGAAGTTTGAAGTTTGTGTTATTGGAAAAGAGGCCTGGAATGGGCCTGTGACACCAAATACTACGTCTCGGAAAGTTCTTGGATAACTTTGATGGGATCTGAATGGAAATGGTAGGTGAAGTACCATTACTCGTGCCTGAAACTATCCCTATGCCAAAACTTATCCAGGTTGGCCTTGAACATGGTCAGACTAGTCGAGGATACCACATGTTCAGGCAGGCTGTTCCAGGCGTCCAGAGACCGTACAGTGATGTGGTGCCTCCGTATTCTCCTGACCGCCCGTTGCTTCTCTAGCCTGAGATGGTGACCTCTAGTGTTGAGAGTTCCATTTGCCATCCTGATGACACCTTCAGTCTTCATAAGCCCAGAAATCATTTTGTAAATGGCAATCATATCTCCTCTTTTTCTCCTGAAAGATAGACTAGGAAGACTCAGTTCTTGCATCCTTGTTTGGTATGGGATATTTCTTCCTTTCACTACCAGCTTGGTGGCCCTCCTCTGGATCCCTTCGATCTTCTTTTGGTCGGCGATGAACATAGGTCCCCAGATGATGTTGCCATATTCAAGTATGGGCCTCACCAATGCTTGATAGAGTTTCTTGAATATCCTCCTGTCCAAGTAAGAGAAAGTTCTTTTGATGATGGCCAGAATTCTCCTTGCCTTTTTTATTACCTCTGCAGTATGTTCATGAAACTTTAAATTTTCGTCCACTAAGACTCCTAAATCTTTTTCGCTTGTTGAGGTCCTGACTTCCTCCGGGCCCATATAGAAAGGTCTTCTTGGGTTCTTTTGCCCAAGGTGAAGCACCGCACATTTCTTCAGGTTCAGTGGAAGCTGCCATAGATGAGTCCAGTGTATAACCTCATTCAGGTCGTTTTGGATTGACTCGTGCTGGTCTACACTTTCAGTTGGGCCAAATAGTTTAACGTCATCCGCAAACAAAACTATACTGTTCTCAACCAGTCGCGGTAGGTCATTAATGAACAGGATGAAACACAATGGCCCGAGTATAGATCCCTGGGGAATTCCACTGATTGTACTTGTCCACCCAGAAGATGTCCCATTTATGACTACCCGCTGCCTTCTGCCAGTGAGATAGGATGTGAGCCAGTTTATGACTTGCGAGCCTAGCCCATAGGCCTCCATTTTTCTTATGAGTCGTTTGTGGGGCACAGCATCGAAGGCTTTCTTGAAATCGAGGTAAAGGACATCAACGGGTTGATTAGATTCCAGCAGCTCGCTCCATTTTTCAAAACAGTTCAGCAGTTGGGTTTCACAAGATCTCTTGGGGACAAATCCATGTTGGTTTGGCACTATAAGGTCGTG
Organism: Lepas anatifera; assembly: GCA_034440635.1. Classification (NCBI taxonomy): domain Eukaryota; kingdom Metazoa; phylum Arthropoda; class Thecostraca; family Lepadidae; genus Lepas; species Lepas anatifera. The sequence goes on from JAOTON010002167.1 coordinate 90,192, forward strand.
GAGAGACAAATGGTCCATAACTGCCTGCTTGATGAACCACTCCATAGTCTTACCCACCACAGAAGTTAGGCTTACTGGCCTGTAGTTACCTACTTCATGCCTACTACCCTTCTTATAGATGGGTTTGACTATGGCATCCTTCCATTGATGTGGGATCGTTCCCTCATGCAATGACTTGTTATAGATTTCCTGAAAGGTTTCGCCCAACTCATTAGCACATTCCTTCAGAACCTTTGGGTGTAAACCATCTGGACCTGGCGCTTTATTGGGGTTCAGTGACTTAAGCTTTGATATGACTTGGTCTTTGGTGATTGTTATTTCGTCCATAATCATACCATTGCCAACATCTGGTAGAGTTGGGACATTAGTCACATCTTCCCGAGTAAAGGTGCTTTCGAAAAACTTGCTTAATGCTTCAACTTTCTCTGCATCTGTTTTCGCTTATCCCTCCTCCTTCCAAGTTCAGCGTTTCTATCCCAGACTTGGTCTTTAATCTTCTGTTTGCATAATTCCAAAAGCGTTTGACGTCCACCTTGCATGACTCAGCTATAGACTTCTCAAAATTATATTTTAACTTTCTGGTAAGTTTGCGCAACTTGTTGCTGGCTGTTGCATATAAAGAAAAGTCAGCCTCTTGTTTAGTTTGAAGGTATCTTTTCCACAATCTCTCTTTCTTCCTCCTTAGGGAAAGGGCTACTCTGTTTATATAAATATGCTTCTTCTTTGAGGGCCTCCTGGCAGGGACTCCTTCAGCTATTATGATGGATAGAGCACTTTCCACAGTATCCCATGCCTGCTGCACACCCTTTCCTCTAATCTTGGTGACTAAGTCGGCTTGTATTATTCTTTGTCTCATTAGCTCTAAGTCTGCCCTGTGCCAGTTCAGACTAGCAGCATTAACAGTTTCCTCTGACCTCCCTACTCCACAGTTCAAAACAAAGTGCAATGAAACATGGTCACTTGAACCGAGACCTGGGAGGTATTCAATTTCAGATACCATTCCCTCCTCATTAGACAAGACCAGATCAAGTATGTGGGGAGTTTGTCCCTCCCTGTACCTTGTGGGTTTAACCACATGCTGAAAAAGATACATGCTCTGTATGCCCTCCAGGAATTGTTGAGAGGCACTGTCAACCCCACTGGTACAGTATTCCTTCTCCCAGTCAATATGCTTGGTATTAAAATCCCCACAAATTAGTAGGTGTGGTGGGTTTGACGAAACAGCCTCTTGAATTACACCCAACAGCTCTTGAGTTGAAGCTTGCAGATGTGCAGATGGGCTTCTGTATAGCCCTCCCAAGAGCAAATAATCCCTACCTGAAACCTCAATACGAAGCCAGATCTGTTCCTTGTACCTTCCAAAGGGCTTGAGCTCCTGCACATGAAGGTGTGAGCGTACATAGACAGCCACGCCTCTTAGCCCACTTTTTCCAAGTTCATAAGCCTCAGGATCAAAATTTAGATATTCAGTAAAGCCATCCAGGGTAAGTGTAACTCTTGCCATGGGCAGAATTTGAGCCTTGGGTATAACTTCACAGATCACTATAATATCTATCTGTCTGTTTGCAATATGCATTTTGAGATCCTCCAATCTTATTTGAAAGTTGATCAGCATTTGTATAATACACTTTTAAACCTTTGACTTGCAGCTGCACTTCTTCAAAACAATCATTCACTCCAAGATGTTAATTTGTGGCACTTTGTGTTTGGGGAGGTGTACCAGCCGCTCCTCGAGTTGTCTCTTTGGCTCGACGTGGCACAATTTGTCCCCGATAAATAACTACCTCCTCCCCCTGCATCCTGTCTAGCCTTCATTTCACTTCTCAGGGCCCGCCTCTGCTCTTGCTCCGCTTTGGTAAGATCGGGGTTATGTAAATCTTCTTAAATTTCTCCCCAGCATCCCTTAGCTGAGGAGCCATCCTCAGAAGATCCCATTTAGTGCCCTCATCCTCCAGTTCTACAACTGTGAGCCTTGCACGGTCATTGCTCGGTTTACCAACACGAAAAACACGCTTTGGATACACCTTTAACCTCAAACCTTCCATGAGGATATCCTTCAGCATAGAAGTATCCCTGGCGGACCTTTCCTCTGCTCCAATTTGTTTATCCTGTTCTGGCATGTTGTGTATGATCACATTTCTCTTCCTCTTTTCCCTGTCCATACAATCCGTGACTGCATTTCTAACCTCCTTGACTGGAGTGGGATTCGAGATCTGCCGATTTTCTACCTTGGTGAGCTTACCCTCCAATTTCTTCACTATGTCTGAATAGAGAACTGACTCTTCCCGCATCGCTTTCTTTACGCATCCTTCAAGCTTCTCAGGTGCCCCCATCCCTTTGCCATTCTCAAGCTACGAGCTGACATATCTCAGTCATTTTCTCTACCATGTCATGCTTTTGGCCGACCAGCACCTGAGCGAGCTGATCAACTGCCTTTACGACTTTGCCTACTTCCGCCTTCAGCTCGTTGTGCAGAATAATGTTTTCCTGAGGTGATACCACTCCATGAACAGTATTTTTCCCTTTTACTATGTCCTGGAAACTAGGCAGCATTCTTTTTGCAGATGCCACAAAGCCAAAACAATTCATGCTGGCCCACTGCCTTGAACGCAGATTCGGTTAGCTTGCTGCATGCAGAATGATACCAATGGAGGCAGATTTCACATTCAATCCCTCCCTGGTCATTAGTTACCTCTTCACCGCATTCCCCACATGCACTAGCTCCACTTTTACATTTCTCATTATCTGTCTTACCTTGCTTCACTCTTGCCTTTTTCTTCTCGATAACACTCGACTCATCACCGCCAACAACCACACCTACCGAGTTTGCCTCATTTGTCTCACTTCCGCGTTGCGCGCCTTTCTCCTGTTGTTGTTGATGTGACGCGTCGGAGCGCACTTCGGGGCTAACAGGTGTTGCGAGAGACCCCTCTTGGACTTGATTCTTTGATCTCAGATTCAACTTTTGGGGCATGTTTTTTTGCCAAGTCTCATTTAACAAAAAGGACTATCACAAAAATTTACATTATCCCCAATTAGCAGGCAAAATATTAGAAAAGGCACGAATGCACAAAGGACAGTGGCCGATTCAAAATGACGAGGATCAGAAATGGCGGGAAACGATGTGGAGCGGCGGACAAGGACGTCCGATCGGGACGAAGGTCAGAGACGAAGTCCCTATTTTATTAACCCGGCATGATTCTAATTAAAGGAAGTTTTGATCCATTGGAGCTTTTGAAGAGTGGCACTTATCGTACAGATCAACCTGTAGTTATCTGGCAACATGTGTGAAGCCAACTACCACATGACCAGTTCCTACTGCCTTGGTATGTGGAGGGTTGTGAATACATCATCGTTGTCAGGCAGGATGCACGTTTTTATTTTATTTCTGTATGTTTTGCTTGTATCAATAAAAAATACCCCCAGTGGAGGAGTCTGCCCCAGCAACCAAATTTCTGCCCCAATTGGGGCAGGCTTTGGACTGCCCCAAACGCCTCGTCGAGTTGCCTGCCACGTTCTGCAGACTGGGGCCCAACCCAACAAGATCTCACCAAAATCTGCCACATTCCTCTGCAGACTGAACAAGTGTGATAAAGAGAGAATAGGCAGGGTGAATCCAATTCCTTTAAATTGAAATGCAAGGGGAATCTGTCGATGCGGGCAAACGATCTACGAATAACACAATAAAACAAAATGAATGTAGCGCAAAACAGCAAAACAAAACAACAAGGAGGGAGCAGTGGACGAACGGCCGGAGGTAACTCTCAAGGCGGAAATGAGAACAAACAATTAAAAATTTCATATTAAGGGCACACTGACACTTTAAAACCAGCGCCATATTTTTGTGGTGACAGTGCTGGCGCGTTGTTTTTCAGTGCTTGGTTCGAGGAGATCTGAATGCTAATCTTTACACACTGGTAAGTGCTGAGAAAATGACAGTATGAATTGTTTTGGTAATAAAATATGTAAATAATTTATTCAAATTTTTTCAGGAGTGTCTAGATCCTTCTAAAGCTTTATCCTCTTCAGAATAATGGGAAACTGACTTACTGGACTTAGTATTCTCCTTGCTTTGAAAAATATAATTTCCCCGAACATTATTCCAGTGGCCTGCTTTTTCTGAAACCTTTTTCCATCGGTAGGTAAAATTAGAGCTTTGATTTGTTAAATAATATTTTGTTGTTTAAGTATGTCCATTCATGAAACAATTTTGAGTATTTTTTGTTGCCACAAACGAAAGAAACTTACATTAGACAGTTTATCCGTTGCTGCAGTGGCGCGCTGATTGTTTTGTGTCTTGTGTGTATCTCTAAGAACCGTGTTGTTCTGTGTAGTATTGCATATTGTTTGTCTGGGTTTGTTTGTTTAGTTTATTTACAAGTGGTAAGTTGAGAGAGAGAGAGATAGAAAAGAGAGAGAGAGAGTGAGTGAGGGAGGGAGGAGTCGGTACCTCTAATCTTTATTGTTTTGATCAGTCAGTTATCAGCCATTATCCGCGGGGCTGTGCCGCGATGGATGGAGGGGTGGGATGCTTAGAATTGTGTGCATAGATAATTGCAATTCTTTGCTATATATATATATATATATATGTATATATATATATATATATATATATATATATATATATATATATATTACAAGATAGTCAGTATCACAAAGAAGAGACTGTATGGTAAATCACATGGGAGGTTACTTCCCCAAGTGCCTTTCAAGATGCGAGCTTTGAGAGTAGCTAGCTGTGAAGTAGCATGCTCCTTAAGGTGTATTCAGAGTTGAGAGTTGCTAGGCCCACATGGAGAATTGTACTTTTTTCATTAAATGGTAGTTGTAACTTGTCAGACTAAGCAACCAGTGTGCAAAGCATGGCATTTTCGATGAGATCTCTTTGGTGCGAGTGCCCTTGGAGACAAGACCAAGTGGTGTGAATTTTATCAACCTGGTGCAAATTTGCAAGGTTAGTGACACTTAAACTAAACAAATAATGACTGAATGGCTATTAAGACTCAGGAGAGGGCCTTATAAAAAGTCCTTAACTAACTGACTAATGTTAGAGGTAGCATTGCATGGTATTATGGTAGTAGGCAGATCACATCTCGCGGTTCAAAGGATCACGTCAGAAGGTCCACTGATCTAAGGGTCTAATGTTCATAGGCTCTACACTTTGAAAGTTAGACCTTTTGAATAATAAGTCCAACGTTCAAAAGGTCCAAAAGGCGTGCTCAGATGCATGAGAGTTGGGTGCATGATGCTGCAGAGGTGTGCTATGACACATGATAATAGGAGGAAATGAGGGTTAGGTTAGGTTAGGTTAGGTTAGGTTAGGTTAGGTTAGGTTAGGTTAGGTTAGGTTAGGTTAGGTTAGGTTAGGTTAGGTTAGGTTAGGTTAGGTTAGGTTAGGTTAGGTTAGGTTAGGTTAGGTTAGGTTAGGTTAGGTTAGGTTAGGTTAGGTTAGGTTAGGTTAGGTTAGGTTAGGTTAGGTTAGGTTAGGTCAGGTCAGGTCAGGTCAGGTCAGGTCAGGTCAGGTCAGGTCAGGTCAGGTCAGGTCAGGTCAGGTCAGGTCAGGTCAGGTCAGGTCAGGTCAGGTCAGGTTAGGTTAGGTTAGGTTAGGTCAGGTCAGGTCAGGTCAGTTGTGTATGCCCTTGGTCCCTATTTCCTAATTTGGGGATATCACCCCTTTTTCCAGATTCTGAGTGCGTCTATGGTCTGGGTACCACTTTGGGAAATGTTTTAGAAATATCCCCACATTCTTCAAGAAAAGCCCAAGAGGTAAAACAGACAGAAGGAGGGAGGGTTAGAGGAATGGCATAAAGTGGTACTCAGACCAGAGGCGCACTCAGATTATGGAAAGAGGGGTGATATCCCCAGACTAGGAAATAGGAACCAAGGGCATACACACCTGACCTGACCTGACCTGACCTGACCTGACCTAACCTAACCTAACCTAACCTAACCTAACCTAACCCAACCTAACCCTCATTTCCTCCTATTATCATGTGCCTTAGCACGCCTCTGCGGCATCATGCACCCCACTCTCATGCATCTGATCACGCCTCTTTGGACCTTTTGATTGTTGGACTTCTTATTCAAAAGGTCTAACTTTCAAAGAATAGAAGCTATGAACATTAGACCCTTTGAGCTTTGGACATTCTGATGTGATCCTTTTGAACCGTGAGATGTGATCTGCCTACTACCATAATACCGCATTGCATTGCATTGTGTGGGTAGGAATGGGTGCATTGTTCTCCCTGGCATGTCGCAGATCGGTGCGAATTTTTGGAGGCTGGTGGTGCTAGAATTTTAGATTGCTGGTGTGACTTGTCTGGCCTGCTGCCATACTTTGCAGACTGGCTAAGCAATCTGCGTTGTTACTATTAGAGGACTTGGTGGTTTTCCATGGTATTGCTATCTCTGGTTGGAGCATGCATTGTGTCATGAGCAAATATCCTTTCTATGAACATTATCTTGTCCAGCAGGTCGTTGATAAACACCAGGATCATGAGGGGGTCAAGGTCTGCCCTGCAGGATGCCGCTGGCTACAGGGGCCCGGCCAGAAACGCTCCTATTGAGCACTTCTCCCTGTTTATGGCCAGTCAGGAGGTTCCTGGTCCATACCAGAAGTTTTTGCACCATAGGCCAGAACCTTGTGGGAAGTCTTATATTTTGAGCGTTGACAAACCCTTTTCCAAAGCCAAGGTACACACTGTCAAGTGAGTTTCCTGCTTCTAAGCATGGTCCAATCATCCAGAACTTCTAACAATTGTCAGTTTCAAGACTGCTGTGGATGGAACTGTTTGGGGCAGGAGAAAAAAAGTTTGTGCTGTTTCAGGCGATCCAGGGTTTTATCACATTCTAGAGCTTTGGGTACCCTGGCCAAAGCTCGTTGATGGCCAGCTGATGATCTGCTGGTTGGGTGGCTAGACCAGTGTTCTGTGGCCAAATACCATCAAACATGACCTGTATGCTCATCTTCTAAGAAATCACAGGTAAAATGTAGATGAAGTTGAATATTGTTCTGGGAGAAGATTTGAAGTTAATCGGCACAGCAGTTCTCACGGTAGGAGCCATCAACTACGACTACGGTTCAGATGACGGTCGCCTCCAGCCCTTCGCGTTGGGCCAGGTGGGACCTGGGCAGTGGTGAGCGACATCTGACACCGCTTTCAAACGACCGTCACCTTGCTGGAGCCGCAGGGTTGTGGTCCTCTCAGCCACGCCCGTGTCGGCTTGTGGATTTCATCCAGCGGCTGGGCGCCTCTGACCGGAGGCTTCCCCCTCATGGCATTGCGCCGAGTACCGGAATCAGCAGCAGCAGTAGCACTCTGCACACAATGCATGTCTGGATAATGGGCCAGTAGTTGCCTGGTGTGTGTATATCTCCTTTTTTCAAGATGGGGATGACTGAGACTTGTTTCCAGATTTGAGGCAGGACACCCATTTTCATGTACCTTTGGAACAATATGGTCATGGGAGCTGAAAGAGACTCAGCAGCTTTTCTGATAACTTGAGAGTGAAAGTGATCTGGTCCTGGGGCATCAGCAGGCTTCAGACGTCACAGCTGAGAGCAGACTACATCTTGGGTTATGATGGTGTTCTCAAGCGGCTCACTCCCAAACCTTCTCGGGAAGGATGGAATGCTATCCAGAGTCTCCTGTAAGAACAAAGAGCTGAAAAGTTGGTGTAGGATGATGACCTTGGTCTTGTCATTGCTCTGTGGTTGTCCTGGTCGTCTTCGGGGTCTTGAGCTCTAGATTTGGTTTTGAGTTGAATTCATATGGCTCCAAAAATGTTGCATTGATTGTTTTAATCCAGCAACTCCTTTTTATTCATGCTTGTATAGCAATTTCCTAGTCAATTTGTGAAGCTTGTTACCTAGGATCGAGTGCCTGGCCTAGAGTAGAGCACATCGTATCTCCCCAGTGGATGGACTGTAGGCACCCAGGCTTTGTCCTTTTTCTTTAGCCTTAGGGCCTCAAAAGTGATTATATATATATCCTTTTGGGCCCGGTAGCTCAGTTGGTGGCGTTGGGCTCCAGCCCGCTGCTCAGCATGCAGTGGCAGTGCATGTCCAGGCTTGGGATCGGTTCCCTGAGACGCTCCGGCGCTCAATAGTTTGCCCGACGTAGGTCGGCTGGTAACCGACTGGTGAGAGGGTGACCTGAGCGGGCGGCCGTCTCTGTGATTTGTGGGACGTTAAACTTTGATTCTAAATTATCCCTTCATTGTGGGAGTTGCTCGTTCGGGTGGTGGGGTCGGGGTCTCCGTGACAAGTCCATTGATGACTTTAGTGAGACTCCGACTCCGGCCGTACTGGACAAGTTGGACAAAATTTATATAAAAAAATATATATATGTATATTGTTGATATGCTCTTGACATTATATATGATGTATGGGAGAGACTTAAGACTTTTTATATATATTAATTTACTGTATATTTTCTCTTTTTAGACGTTTCAGTGGCAAAGCACCTTCGTCAGTGTGAATAGTAAAATCAAATAAAAAATATATCAAAACAAATAAACAACACAGTTTCGCAAGAATGACGAGACACGAGTTCTTGCGAATGACGAGTTCAAGAATGACGAGTCAAGCGTCATGCATTCTTGCAAAACTGTGTTGTTTATTCGTTTTATGGTGCTTCATGTACAGTGTCCCGAAATTCGAAATTTTAAGTGGAATCCCTTTTTCAGATTTTTTCATCCTCAACAGCAAGACTATTTTTTCAGTTGAAAAATGAATGGATTGGTCAGGTCTTTTTATTTGGCACATAGGAGTGGACAGACCCTGAAGAAACTGTAGTATATGTGACCTGTTGACAATTTGACTAAAAAAATGCATGACAATGACTTTTGAGCATTCAATAATAGAGGTTGGCTTTGACCTCTTTTGAAAATTAGACCTCACTCTCCACGCCGTGTGAAAACAATTGCAGGACCATGTTCATGTATGTGTCGTTTTGGTGTGTTTTTTATGTGATTTTACTATTCATACTGACGAAGTTGCTTTGCCACTAAAACGTCTAGAAAACAAGATAAATATAAAGTAAATTAATATATAAAAAAGTATTAAATCTCTTCCATATATCATATATAATGGCAAGAGCATATACAGAATTGCTCTTGGGTTCCTCGTCTGTGTTGGACTCACTCCTTGACTAGTCCTTCCAGTTCTTTAATGAGTCTGCTGTAGAATTCATCCATATCTAGCTCGCTGAGAAAGGCCCAGTCATTACCGTCAATGGGTTCTCAGTGTGCCAGAATCTGCCGTACCTACTGAAGTTGAGTTTTGATTGTTTTGCTGCTGGTGGAGGCATACAGCTTTTGAAGATGAATTCCAGAATTTGGTGGCCACTTGATCTCAGGGGTGGTAAGTAGCTAATATGTGTGACCATGTATGCTTCATTTGTAAGGACCAGTGTTAGGGCATGATTCGCTGTTTTATCGTGTGGGCCTGTGAACATGCTGGAGCAAGGAGGTATGTATACCCACTAGAGAAAGTGAACAAGATCATGAGATACATGATATGCATGGAAGCTGGGTAATACTTGACCTTGAGATATCACAATTACTTCAAAACACCGCAAAAGGCTATTAGTAAGCACGCAGGTTTATATGGTGCCCTCGAAACGGGAACGACCCAGCTGCTGGCGGGTCTTCTCTGCGACCTCAGGCTCGAATTGCGTTGCCAGGGGCTAGAACTGGGTCAGCGGCAGGTTCTCTATCCGGCGGCGGTCTCTGCGCTCGGGAAGCCCAGAAACTGAACCGATTAAACCGTCATCTAATGTTCGTATCCTTATCTTGAATGTTTTAATTTTAAGGTTAAAATAGTGTTTGCAGGTACAAAACCAGATGTTTGTCATTGACCGTATTTTTTTCTCCTGTAACGGTGCAAGGTCAGTTGGCAGCGGTTACACGCCGGTTGGACGTCGGTTGTACTAGTCGACCTTTCTCGCGTCGTGTTCTTGGTTCTCCTTGTCCCGGAGTGCGGTGCTGTTTTCCTGTCTAGTGGCCTGCTTTACTAACGTGGGCCAAACACTTTTCGGTTCACTGATCGGCGTTATATTGGATCGAATTTAGATCGTATATTTAAGGTTATACCCATGCTGTCTGTATGAAGACAAAACAGCACACACCAGGCAAAACGTGCAAGGCCGGAACGACGCCGATCCATTCTATGCCTGAATCAAAGTTCTTAAGTCATTGTCAGTCTTCAGTGGTCAAGAGACCACAGGAGATGCGTCCGCGCGGGCAGTCGAGTCAGGAGTGTCCCCCAGGGGTGGAGTTGGGTGGCTTTGTTCAGGCAAACAGATCATGGATCGATGACGGTCCAGCTACCACATCGTCGTACACCAGTACGTACACAGTACTTGTCCCCTAACATAGTGCTTGTACCATGGTACCATGATGTACCGTGGCACGCCTGTCTGAGATGACCTCGTAATTACATACCCGTGGCAATAGGTTGTAAATTACGACGTATGTATGCTGGTCGCGGCCCGCTGATATTGGACGTGACTCACAATGACAGGAAAGCCATCTGAAAGAAAGAAACCTGAACTGGCACAACACTGGCGAGCCGACCAAAATGAAACAGAATTGTAGATGTAAACCGTGGGGAACAATATTTACATTCCTGTGTGGCTCGAGAAAAAATGTCTCTGTCACAACCCTGCTTGGAAATTTGGTGGCGTATATTACAGGAACTGGTAGCTCTCTGACTCCATGACATTAAATTTTTTTTAGAAAATATTATTTGTCCGCTCTCTTGTGAAATAAACTGCCCCACTGTATATAGCATGAGGCTATAAAAAATTCACATTTCATACTTGGGAGCAATTGAGGATAGCAACTAAGTGTGTGTTATCACCGGGTTTCTAAAAAAGGTTTTCGAATCTGCCCGAATAAAAACTGAGCACGCTAGATAACCGTGGAATTATGCACGCATTTTGCCATGGGGAGAATTTTGATGTACTGCCAGACTCTGAACAGTGGGGGGAACTGTCTCTGAGTGGTCTCCTGCAACTGGCGTTATACCTCAAAACTGTCCCAGACCCTATTTTTTGCTCTCTCGTTGAATGGCATGCCCGATTGGCTGGCCACAAACTTCACTATATTTTCATATGTTGCAAAGTGGTTTATACGGCAGTGACCACGAAAGATGACTGAAAGGCTATCCAAGAGGACCTGAGCAGGTTTTGGAACTGGCCTTACAACTGATTGCTACCCTTTATTGCAGGCATAAGCCTAAGCAACTTGGTCCGCATAACACTTGGAAAGCCTGTGCCATAAATGGGATGGAACTGACCGATAGTCGGTGGAGAAAGATCTTGAGGCTCACGAAAACCAATAGCTTAAGTTCAGAAGAGAAGCTTTGTCGCTCTCACTTGCACCTGTCAGATCCTTGGACTAACTGGCCGAAACTGTTCACGCCTCGATAAGTACCCTATTGGTTATCCAAAGCATGCTGATGAGATCCCCCTGGAGTTTTGGAATGCAAACTGGGCCCCTTAACAGGGCTGACCAAGTGCTGGTTCAGCGAAGTCAGGCGTGTTCTGCTAGGTTGATACTATTGCATAGAAACCTGGACTGTGAGGGAAGACTCCATCATCTTGATTTTCCCCTCTGGCTACTGGAGGAAGGAACGGGATTTACTGCTCATATTCAAGGTTGTGCATGGATCATACGGAATTCGCAATGAATATGTATTCCAGGGCCCACCATAAACTTCTTCAGAAGAACGAGATGCTACCTGGTCCCAAATATCACCACCATTAGTTTATAAAAGCCTTGTAAAGCTCCTGTACCAAAATACGTGCTAATGCGGAAAGGATCCCCGTAGATTTTTATAGAGCAACATTATGACATTTTGTGTAGTACGACCTGTTTGAAACAAATAATAAATTTTTAGATTGCTGACATGCTGATCTGACAGTTGTCTGTTCTTGTCAGGTGAATAGTGAATAGACATGTTGGGTGCAAAAGGTGCAGATCTTGTCAGGGAGCTGAAGCGTGCTCCAGACACTCTTCCTCCATATAATGTGAGTTCTGGCAGTACGAGGGCGTTGGCTAGGCAAGCCAGCATTCTTGAATCTGGTTTGCCTGTGCATGAAGTGACCATTCATGTATTGTTCTCTGTTCAAAAGCTGCATGCTTTTTGTGTCTTTTGTGGAACATGTATGCAATATAACCTTTAATGTCAGATATATTTAATATTCATTTCCGCTCGTGCTCGTTTTCAAAGATTCCCGAACAAATGCTATTGATTTTAACCTGTGAACTGAATCACCGTGATCGGGCTCTCCAACTACGCACTTATCTGTATCGCACTTATCTCTCTATCGACCTTTCCGTCTCATTTGTTATGAGTCTGCAGTGCATAGTATGTTTCGTGTTCTCTGATAGAATGCTTGTTAACGCTTTAGCGGCGAATATTGCTGTCCTTCCGCTTAATCGTGACTGGCTTATCATTGTGCATTTCCAGGAAGAGACCATTCGGCTAGTGCTGCAGGAGATAAAGCAGCTGTTCGAGGAGAACAGGCGGGACGTGTGAGTATGCTGGCACGTCGGTTGCCAGGTGATGGACCTTGTAGTTATGGGATTTTGCTTTGTTGCCGCTTGCCGCTGTCCCTACTTATGCCGTGTCTCTGATATTTGGCTTTTGGGTGGGAACTTACTTTGTTTTGCCTGCAACTGTATTATGTTTGCAGCTGCTTGATCACGTCTTCTCATCAGGTATTTATATTTTGTGGATTTGGGAACTTTTCCATGCGCTGTTGATTTTGATCTTCTCATTATGCATGGATGGCGATTAGGCGGCCTCTGTCTGCAGTTTTGGAATCGTACAATGCGCTTCTCAATTTATGTGTGTGGGGACGGTAGACCGCTTCAGCGTTCAGGGCCATTTTGTGGGCAGTGAAGCGTTAGTTGTCGGCCTTAAATTCAAGTTCCGCCATTCATAGTATTGAGTCGGGAAAACTAGTTTTAATGCCACTAATGCCTCACAAATAGAAGCCAAGGCCATTACACCAACAAACTGCACCTGAAAATGCCAGGTCTCTTCGGTAGTATACCGAATCAAACTCGGCCAGATCTCGGTCACCGGTCGTATCGGTCCTAATTGACATCTGTAGTTGTTTGTGTGCTTGTCCTTTGAATTTTTAGACTATCCGAGTCTCATTCGAATTAAAACAGCCAGCGGACGGTATAGATTTACAGGCCCAGTCACGTCCCTGTTCGGCAGGACGGAGCTGGACGGCAGCGGCGGCAGCAACCTGTCCGTTGCCGTTTGGGTCCGCCACGCCGCCATCGAGAGGAACCGACGCTGTCTGCTGGCTTACTTGTGAGTACCACTCTCCAACATGCACATTGCGACGTGTTGGTCTGACCTAGCCTGAGGGACTCGGTCTTGCCCTGCATGAAGAACGGGTGGCGACTCAGCGCTGGTGTTCGCTATTTTTTTAAATGTGCACCGCGTAGCATTTGCGACGCTTTGCGATCCCTGCATGGGAAGGAGCTGAAAATGGAGCTACACATTTGTATTCCCTACTCAGATAAACAAAGCTTGGGCTAAAGAAGCATTCATGTGAATTTTATTTGTGCATTTCGGCTTAAAGGGAATGTGGCACCTTTAAAACGTGATTTTAACTAAGATAGCCAAGTTATAAAGCATGCTGGAAAACCCGGTACTCCATATATAATTTGTCTTGAAACTCAAAATTTCCGCAGAGAAAAGCTAAAAACTACCTAAAATGTATCCCTCATGTACCTCAAGCAGCAGGCCACAGTTGTCAGGCTGTTGGTGTGACGACATATACTGGCGTCACGGTATCAGCCAATCGAAGCCCTTGAAGCCTATGGAATATGGTAGTGGTTGCCAGATCATGACATCATCCACAGGCAGATAATTATTTTTTCCTAGAGGCGCATTTTAAAAATCAAAATATTGAGCTTATTGTACATTTTTCAGAGAACTCATGTACGATTCCACGATTTTCGGCTAAAAGCACCCCTAATTACACTAAATTCCAGGATTCGGCCAAGGTGCCACATTCCATTTAAGGTAGAGGGGGTGTTCATTTTCAAAAATCGGAGTGCAAAATTTGTCACTGAGGATTAGTAACTTCAATCAATTCTAAACGACTTTGCAGTATATCTTCATTTTCTGTTTTTAAATAAAACCCGCCCTCGGCCAAATTACTTTTTCATGTCAGTGACGCGAGGTCGAGCCGCCCGGCGCTTCCCAGTCTGTGTCAATAGGGGCGAATTTGCGCCGCCTCTGCATGTGAACTTCGCCAATTTAGTATGTTTGGTCACGTTTCATCTATGAAATAGCTCCTAAAGATATCTGGGCAGGCCTGTAGCCAGGCGGGTGCACTGGTTTACTGGGCACCGCATGGCACTTTCTTGGGTGTCCCCTGTACTGGAGCTATGTGAATTTCCCTGCACCTCCAGTACAGATAGACTTTAGGGACGATGTTCTCTATTGTCTCCCCCACAGATAGTGGTCAAGAGAAGAGGCAATAGAAGCTTTTGACCAGTGGCGGATTCAGGACTTCATTCGGGGGAGTGGGGCTAGGGAGCTCGATCCTAACACACCATTGCCTCGGATCAGCCTCCGCCTACGTATTAACTATAGGCACTCAGACATTTGGGGGGATGTGAAATTGAGCACAAAGTTCCAATCACCGGTAACGACTATGTTTTCCGAGGCCAACGATTCAATGCATGATTCTAACTGGTTATAAAATCCTGGATTATCTTTGTTGGGCCCATAAACGCTAATTAGCAAATACGAGTTTCTCTGGATCTTGCGCCGAATAACCTTGAAGTTTCCACTATCACCTTCAAACTCTGAGATAACTTCGTGAGACACGGTATGTCGTATGAGAATTGATGCTCCCCGACTGAAGTTAGATTTACATGTATGATAGCATTTACCCTTCCACAATAAATCAAAGTAAGGTATTCAACGCTGGGTAAGATGCGTATCCTGAAGGAAATATATGTCATATTGTGAGCTTTTTTAGGTGATCAAATACATCGCTTCTTTTTAGTTGAGTGGCAAGTCCTCTACAGTTCATAGATATAAATCTTAACTCAGGTCATGTTTGTGGTTTGTTGGAATTAGAACTTACACGGTGTTCACGAATAGTGTCATTTAAGTGTGTCAAGTAGTGTACCGAAAATGGTATTATTCTTCATCTATATTCCCGGGCATACCGAAGGTTTTGAATTACGAAAGATGAGCAAAACAGTGATGCCTCTCACAGGGTAGGACTGGGTTTGAAAAATGCCTGATGGAGCAGAACAGTGCAGGGTTATTGCAAAGCGGAAATAGTTTGAATATACCAATATTCCTATATATACATATACTACATAAAATCTACCTAAAACTTTGCATGTGTTTTTTTCGAGACTGTCGTTCGTCTGTTAGAAATTCATGCTTTTTATGCATTGCAAAGGCGGTGATGGTTGAAAGTACGCAATGATTGACTATAATGCGCCTGCAGTAGTAATTTCAAATTAGAATTAAACAAATTCAAGAAAAATGTCTACAATTTATTCGGCATGGAAACCTTATACCCCAAACTCGATTTTGCGAAAGAAAAACTTTAAATTTATAGTGCCATCGTTATGAAATCACATGGCGTGATTAGCTCACCGGTAAACATATGGATTTATTCTTAAATTCTGAATTTCGACTCTGCGAAATTATTATTTAGGTCTAAAGAATTTCGGGAACGTATGTTTTATACAAATATCATTATTGGTTTTCGAGATATAGTTATTGGAAAAATCGAGTTTTGCATTGTATCGAAAAATTTCCGGAGGCATTAACTCTGAAACCGCTGGAAGGATGGGGCTAAAAATGTCACAACGTGAATCAACGCCCAAGAGAACGCCTTGGACAAGGTTTCATTAAAATCTGAGACGTAGGGTGTTATACTGATTTTAGTCGTTTTGTCGTGGAATGCCCCAGCCGACGGTTGCGCGAGAATGATGTGGCAGAGGAAGCAGCTGTTATCAAACACATCCATCTATTCAAGAAGGGTTGTGAAATCAGACGTGCAGCATTACCTGCATCATCCTCATCATGGTTAGGGTTTAGGGGCGCGTCGACGTCAGGGTCATATGGCGCCCATAACAAAATAATTAAAAATTATACATCGGGGTACTGCTAGGTCCAGTCAATTTTAAAGTGGCGAGATGAGACACATAAAAAACCGATGGGTCGACGGTAATACAAATCAAAAGGTCAAAACAAAATGTGTCAAATAGTAAACCGTGCATTTCAGGGGTGGCTCCCTCCAGGAGAATAAATAACATGAAAGTTCCCCATGTTTAGGAATAAAACAATATTAGAAATGTCAGTAGTGCGGCGTCCTCCCAGCAGATCCTTCAGAGAAAGAGCCCCCGGCAGGTAACGTGCCCTCTCAACCTCGTAATCACGCTAATCTACTAAAACGTGTGCCACCGTGGGTCGCCCGTCGCAGCGCGGGCAGGCCGGCGGGCCATCACCACAGAGTAGGTACGAGTGTGTCGCGTATGTGTGGCCCATGCGCAGCCTGGCGAGCATCACCTCCTCTCTTCTGCACTGCGCGCTGGCCGACAATCATAACCCTAATTTGGGCTTCAGCACCCGCAGCTTACTGCCCTTAGGGTCGCTGTCCCATGAGTGCTGCCACAAATCGCGGACGTATAGTCATTATAGTCATGCAGGTGCTGCAGGAAAACCTTTCGTATCGCATTAGGCGGTAGATCCTTTGTCATCTCAAGTAGTCTGGTGTCGGTTTTAAATTCAGGTAAAACCCATGGCTCCACTGATGATGCGTGGTGAGTTTCGATTAGGCTAAGATCTATATCGGCTTCGCTGAGCCATTCGCATACCCTGAGCCCAGGGTGTCGTGCTGATGCCGGAAGAGTGTCGGCCCCGCGCTGTAGCGTTTCAGAAAATAATTTCGGATATGCTGGGTGCCCGGGAAACTATCTGATCTTTAAAGCGTATTTCAGTGATAAAAAACGTCGTCGCAACGACAGAGGCGTCTTGTCTGCATCCACTAGAAGGTGGGAGATGTGCGGAAAGCACCAGTGATAATCCTTACAGCGTGGTGGTGGATAGTGTCCGGCACTCGCTTCGCACTCTCCGTAGCGGATTCGTTAACTATACACCCATATTCTACCTTTGATCTGACTAATGATCTGTATAGTGTCAGCAGTGTTTTACGGTCCGCTCCAAACTTCATCTTAGTCAAAACTTTAAAGATATTCAGGGCCTTGAAACTCCTTTCCCGAAGCTGGTTGAAATGAGGAGCATAGGTAAGCCTACGATCGAAAATCAAACCCAGAAAATGTGTTTCATGAACGACATTGATTATTTGACCATGTAAGGTAAGGACGGATTCGGCACACTCGTTTCTTTTCCGTCAGAAATGGACACATTTGGTTTTTTCCGTGGAGAACTCAAGCCCAGTTCTCGCACTCCTTTGCTGCAGCTTATCCAGCCCGATCTGCAGCTGTCTCCGAGCAGAGGCGGTAGTTGAAGAGGTGAACCACATGACAAAGTCGTCTACAAATAGCGCGCTGTTTATATTTAGCGGCAGATTGTCGGCAACGCCGTTTATAGCGATTGCGAAGAGAGTTACAGATAAAACAGATCTCTGGGCCGTGCCGTTTTCCTGAATATGCTGTTGTGGCAGTATATCAGATTTTGAAGCTGAAACGGCGTTCTTTGAGGAAGTTGGAAATAAAACAACCCATGCAGCCCCGTATACCAAATCCTAGCAGCTTCTTTAAGATAGCATGCCTCCAATCTGAACCATAGGCGTGCTTAATGTCGTAGAATACGGCAACACTGCGATGTTTTCTTGAGAAACCTTCACGAACGCCGGCATCGAGTGTCAGTAAGTGATCAATTGTACTACGACCTTTCTTGAAGCCACATTGTATGTTTGTGAGTAGTTCATTATTTTAAAGAAACCGTATTAAAGGGAATGTGGCACCTTTATAACGTGATTTTAACTGAGATAGCCAAGTTGTAAAGCAAGTCGGAAAACTCGGTACTTTATATATCATTTGTCTCGGAACTCGATATTTCCGTAGAAAAAGCTAAAACCTACCCGAAATGCACCTCTCGTGTACCTCTCGCCAGGCGGCCATTGTTGGGAGCTGCTGGTGTGACGCTATATGCCGACGTCACGATGAGCATCAGCCAATCGAAGCCCTTGAAGCGTTTCGAGTATGGCAGTGGTTGCCAGTTCATGACAGCATCCACAGGCAGATATTGATTTATTTTCCTAGAGGAATATTTTAAAAATCAAAATATTGAGCTTATTGTACATTTTTCAGAGAAATCATGAGTTGTTTCATTATTTTCGGCTTAAAGTATGCCTCATTACACTAAATTCCAGGATTCGACCAAGGTGCCACATTCCCTTTAAACGAGTATTCACCATTCTTTCAAAAAGCTTTCCTATCCATGATGTGAGTGAGATCGCACGGAAGTCGTCCGGAGTGTTGCCATCTTTTTCCGGCTTCAGGATAGGGATGATTATTGCCTCGCGCCACTGTTCCGGGAAATCTCTTCTAATCCACATTGCATTGATGATGTCCAGGAGACAGACGAGAGAGCGATCAGGAGGGGGGTGGTTCAACATTGAGTTAGTTATCAAATCTGGTCCTGGTGAAACTGGTTTGCATTTATTGAGAGCGTTTTTAAGTCCACGCATGGTAAATAATGTATTATACGAGTCAGCGTTGTTGGTGCCGAAGTGGATGGATTTCGCCTCTTCTCGCCTTCGAAATCGTTGGAACTCAGCGTTCTGGTTTGCTGTGCTGCATCTGGTGTTGAAGGCAGACGCCGTTCGATTTGCGACTGTCAGTGGATCAGTGATCTTAACATTGTTTTCGACCAAGACTGGGGCGGATGTAGATCTGCGCTTCCCCTGGATACTCTGAATTCGGTTGCAGACCTGTGCTGTGTGAATGAAACGATTTACAATGGTTATGTATGATATTGGTTATGTATGATAAGCAATGACGTACTTTTTACCGACGACACAGACAAGGCCAACCTATTAAACCGTACTTTTTCTTCTAAATTCTCTGACCCTAATGCTGTAAATTTCCCTGACATACCTTTTTAGTTTGGATGATTGTTTGATTGCCTTCACTGTGTCAGAGGAAACTGTACGTCGCTTGCTGCAAGAATTATTAGTTGTAACCAAAGCCTGCGGTCCTGATGGGTTAAGTGCTCGCGTGCTTCGCGAATGTGCTGGAGAACTGGCTAGCCCTCTGTGCAAAATTTTCAAAATGTCCCTCAACTGTGGAATATTTCCTGAGCAGTGGGGAGAAGCAAATATTGTTCCGATATTCAAAAAAGGGTCACGAAAAAATCCTGACAACTACCGCTCTGTTTCATTGCTGCCTCTTTGCGCCAAAATTTTTGAAAAAAATAGTATGCAACCAGATTTACCAGCACGTCCGGCCTCATCTTTCTCCATGTCAGCATGGATTATTGCCAAACAGATCATGTCAATCTAATCTGGCATCTTTTCTGGCACACGGGTGGAAAGCCATTTCTGACAGCAGTCAGCTAGACGCAGTGTACACAGATTTCTTGAGCGCGTTCCAAAGTGTTAACCATCGTCTTTTATTGTACAAACTGCAGCAAATGTATGGCATTGACAACTTAGCGTTGAGATGGTTGAGATCTTATCTTGGCAGACGTAAACAGAGAGTGGTGCTGAACGGAAAAGTTTCGGATTGGGCTCGTGTGGCCTCAGGCACACCAGAGGGAGGGCTCATCTCACCGTTGTTGTTTTCAGTTTTCGTAAACGACCTGCCACACGTAGTTTCTACCAAGTGTTTGCTTTTCGCGGACGATCTGAAAATATTCCATCAAGTGAAATCCCAAAATGACGTTAACACGTTACAGAAAGACCTGGACGCAGTAACAAGTTGGGCTGCTGCCTGGAAGATGAATCTAAACGCCTCAAAATGCAAGTCTTTCAAAATCTCTTTAAAATGCAATCTCATTGATTCGGCTTATAAAATCAACGGAACAATTTTTGGAGAACGTTTCTTCCATAAAATATTTGGGAATCATTCTTGACCAAAAGCATACCTTTTCCGACCATATAAACTCGATGGATTCCAAAGCAAACATCACTCGGTTTATTAATCAGAACCTTCCAGACAGCCTCCCCTAGATGTAAGCTGGATAAGAAGGCCGCTTTGGCGGCTTTTAATGCAAATGTTCGGTCAGTTTTAGAGTATTGTTCAGTGGTTTGGGCTGGAGCCGCAAAATGTCATCTGGATCGTGTAGAAAGAATCCAACACAAGTTTTTGATGTGGCTTGCGAACCATGTTGACCCAGCCTGTCCATCATTAGGTTACGAGGAATTGACGAAGTTTTATGATGTTCGTACTTTGTTGGCAAGGCGTGTACAACATGACATCTTATTCACAAGCAAGGTTTTTAGAGGTCTCATCGCATCATCTCATCTTTTGGAATGTTTCTCGCTTCATGTACCATCTAGAACTACCAGGAATGCTAGTGCAACTTTCTTAAATGTGCCTTTTGGTCGAGTGAACACGATACAATCATGTGTGTTTGTGCGGGCTCCTCGCGTTGTTAATAACTTTTTAGCTTTCTCACCAACCTGCGATATTTTGACGGATCCCATTGGACGAATTAAAAAGTGTATCGCCTCTTTTACGACTCTACAAACAGCTTTTATAGGTCAGTGACCAGATTGATTATCTGTGTTTGTTGTGTTAGAAATGTTTTTTTGCGCGTTTTAGGAGTAGGCTGTTGGTGATTATGCACTTTTATCTTTCATTGACTTCACCTATAATTGGGTATGTGCCTGTTGGTGATTAAATACATATACAGAGATACAGAGATACAGAGATATTCACCACCTTCGTTTGAAATCCAGCACGACTCGGCGAGTAAAAGCTCTAGCCTGCTTAAGACGTATCATATTAGAGCTAGTAACTCGTGTCTTAAAAATACGCAAAGCCCGTTTCCTTTTCAAAATGGCATTTTTACATTCCAGTTTCTACCACAGAACTGAGACATGCTTTAGTCTTTTTGATGGCATGAGTATAAAAAGCTTAGCGGCTGTGATAACCATGTCATTGAACCTTTTAACTGCCTGAGTTGCCGAGGCCCCCTCTGTGGGGAGATCCACCGGACCACTTGCGTCCACAAACTCAGCCCAGTCCGCGCGGCGGCAGTTCCAGCGAATCTAAAGGCTTGTTGGAGCACATTGCCGGACTGGTTTAAGAACGATAGGATAGTGATCACTGCCGGAAGGATCATCGAGAGTGTTCCAGTGGAACTGACTGGGGAGGGAAGGGGAGCAGACAGAAAGGTCTATGGCCGACAGCGAGCCAGATGGAAAGGTTATATGAGTGGCGCGACCAGTGTTTAGGATACAAAGGGAATTTAGGTGAAGAAAACTCTTCACAGTTCTGCCCCGAGGGTTTTTGCGACCGGCAGTTTTACCTCAAGCCGGAATATGAGCATTAAATTCGCCCAGTAACATAAATGGGGATGGAAGCTGATCTACTAAATTGTTTATCATTTATGTTTAGGCTGCAGCCCGGTGGAAGGTAAATTGAGCATATTGTCAATTTGAAAAATCCAAGGTCCACACGGGCAGCTACTGCCTGCAGCGCTATAATTAAGGATATACGGTGACATGGAGTGGAATGATGCACCGCAACCATAACGCCACCATACGCGATCGTAGTACTAAATTTTTTCTCTAAATGTTTGATAATTCCTAACATCAAAGGCAGCCACAAGAGACAACTTCATCTCCTGGAGGCATAGAACTGAGGGGTTATACTCCGATAAAATATGCTGCAAGTCCAGATAGTTGGCTCTGAGACCTCGGCAATGCCACTGTATAATTGATGTCATTAAGATTAAAAGAAACGGGCTTATTAAAAAGTACACGAATCGGCCTAGGCCTTCCAAGGGGGACCGCAGCTACCATGTGGGCCCCTGACTGGTGCCGGGGAGGGACCGCCGAGCCGGTTCCGGACCGGACCACGACCTCGTCCGGCTTCCTGCGAGCTTCCGCGTGCCTGCGAGGTCTGGGGCTGACTGGGGGGGCTCTCAGCCGGCCGCTTAACTGGGGATCTTCCCCGGAAACCGGCCTCAAAGTTTTTGCAACCGCTGCTACCGTGGACGACTGGGTCTGGGTGGGAGGCTGTGAAGGCGGTAGGTCTGTTTATGATATAGACGGGTGCGGCGGCGCTGGGCCAGTGCCGCCGGCAGGAGGTTTAATGGGCGACAGTGGGCGGCGCCTCCCCGTGGGGAGGATTTGCCCCTTCGTCCCACCACTGTCCAGCCCTCTAAATCCGGCGGGGACTCGCCGTTAGGAGAGTCGCCAGCAGGCGTCACCGGCTGGTGATCAACGGCGGGGTCAGATTCCCGCCCTCCAACCCCGGCGGGAGCTGGAGGCGGAGAGCTGCGAACGGGAGCTTTGTTCCGCTCTCTGTCCCCGTCTCGTAAGGAGGGGGGATTTTGGAGGAGGCGCCGCCGCCGGCTCAGGTGCCGGGGCGGCGGGCTGGCCAGAGATGACCAGCCCCATCTTACTTGCAAGGCGGACAAAGTCCGCTATGGACAGTGATCGGATGACCTCCTCCGCTGTCATCCGTGGCGGCGGTGGGGTTCCCACCGAAGCAGCCTCAGAATACTTTTTCTGCGGGTGGCGGATCTCGTAGGCCTCACGGACTTCTTCAAAAGTCAGGCGACCTTTGACCTTGATTGCCATTTTTTTCTGGTGGTGGTATGGCCGTTTCGCTGGCATCTAAAACATCTCGTGGGTGACG
Organism: Lepas anatifera; assembly: GCA_034440635.1. Classification (NCBI taxonomy): domain Eukaryota; kingdom Metazoa; phylum Arthropoda; class Thecostraca; family Lepadidae; genus Lepas; species Lepas anatifera. The sequence continues at coordinate 113,037 of JAOTON010002167.1, forward strand.
GAATGAACAGTCGGACGCTGATTCGGAGGTAACCTACGTATATGTGTTCGAGTATGTCACCCTTATCGAATGTCAGTACAATCGTGTCACTCTGCTCCTCCTCGGAACCTCTCCTAGTCTTCATGCGGCGCGCGTCAACTACACTAAAGTCGGCAAGGCCATCGACAATATCCCCTTCGCATACGCCTCTCAATGCGAATGCGAACAGCAAACAGCGAATGGCACAGCGAATGGCACCCTTTGAGAAGTTTTTGGTTGTATGTGGTTCGCAGATAACCTTGACAGAAACTGACGTTTTCTTGCCGTTGACTCGCTTAGAAAGATGTACGTGAGTCGTGTGAAGCGCGCGTTCTGCCTCTTTAGAATCCGCAAACTCTAGTTCCAAAGCACCATCCCTAAGATTGTCGTATAACCGCTGTTAATAATACACTAGGGTTGTAGGAATTAATGTTCTGTATTTTCATCTTGTGGTCATGTCGTCACGTAAAGCTGTTGAAGCAAAAACACATGCGATGGGTCAGTACCGCACAAACAGTCTTTCTTCATACGGAAAATAACATCCAAATGACTGGCATGAAATCACAATAATATCGTGACCATAATTAGAACACAAGAGAAAACATGCATGTTAGAAACAACGTTAAACATACATTCAACATCTTAGGTAAATAGCAAAAATTAGAGGAAACTCACTTGTCCCGGCTTTGACAATGATCTTGTTTATGTGATCAGTAAGCATATTAGCCCCAATTCACTAATAGCCCAGTAAGAAGCTTGTGAGCGATGAATCTATCATACATCGGGCTCTTATGTCCTGCCATTACAAGCATATCTGTAAGAGAAATGATCATGTTAACGAATATTCTAAGCAGGCAATCTGCAGAACAATTCTCGACACGTTTAAAGGTGGCCAGAATAAATGTCGCAACGAACGACCTTGCCAAATCGGTCACACGCCTCCTTTTTCTGGACTGGAGATAGGGCCCCAAGGCTGGATTTCGATCCCTTCATGACCAGAACACGGGCGTTGGTCGGGTGTAGGACTTAAGATGTGGTGCCGCCTCCCGGTGGAGGTCGGGAACAAGTAGTGCTGGATTGATCTGGTGCAGACAAAGAAGTGGGATAGGGGATTTTTCGTGACTTAACGTATCCATAAAAAGATTATTAAATTCAGCCAACAACGTGCGCCTCCTTCAAACGAGGGTGCTACTAGGCGAGACGACACACGGGCTGGCTATACGAGGGGAAGCCACCGCCGCCACAGAGGGGTAGAGAGACCCATCAAACCCCCCCCCCTGCCCCGACGACGTTCCCCTTGCACCTAGCCTAGACGACCCCGGGCGAGGCGCGGATACCCCACTCTCCCCAGGTGAAGTCGGAACATCACCAAGGGAGGGAGGGACAGCCGAGCCCCACCAAAGGCCGACAGACTTTTACAATGCTGCTACTCTTGTCGATGCCTTCAAGAGTTCCCCGCCCTTGCGGAAATCCAGACCAAAGTAAAGTGTTGCTAGAGGGACGCGAACGAACACATCGCATACCTCAGCTCAGCTACCATGACTCCTTCATCCCGGGGTACGGGTCGGTGTGCAGCTCACCTTAAAAAGACAGGCGCCCCCACACGGCCTCATCGGAGCAGGCGACTACCACCTGCTCGTCATAACTGATTCCCGGTTGGTCCGAGAGAGACGATCCCCCAGCCCGCCGGGACGGCGATTAGAGGAATCGAATCGTCGGCCACACGAGCCGGAGGCCCACATGCACCCAGACCATCCAGGAATCATAGGCGCGTGCAGGGACGCCCATGACACCGGGGAATATATGGATAACAGGGAATTTATGAATTGGAAAAGGAAATTGTACTAGACTAGAGTTTTAAAATTGTACTAGACTACTAGAGTTTCGTGATATATTTTGGTAGATGGATGAGATATTGTTAGAAGGAATGTGTAAAAATCATTATACAGTGGAACACAATAATTTACGCACTAGATCCCAAGGACACGTCAGCTTTAGATGTGGGTCATGTTTTGATTGTAGGAAATGGCACGCAGAGACATAGACGGATCCAGGGAGGCAAGGGGGCACGTGCCCCTCCCCCGATCGACCCTCGACGCCCCCTGAAATGGTCAAAGGTCGATAGCGCCCCCCTGAAATGTCGCTTCCCAGCCCCCTCCCCTCCAGGATGTGAAAATCGGCGCCCACCGATAGGATTTTGCGCCCATCTGATAAGTTTTACCGGTCAAAAGTGGCGCCCCCCTGGACCGGATGGTGCCCTCCCCCCGATCGGCAATCCTGGATCCGCCTATGAGCAGAGAAGGTGCCACGTGTAACCGGACCGCCGGATTGGTGTTTGTAAACAAACTCGCTTCATTTCCGTATCCGTCTTTGAATGTAAACATGTCGGAGCAAGTTTTTTGTATTCTTCAACTGCAGTTGGGCAGTTACAGTTTAGCTGCTTATTCAAAATGGCGGTCTTGCGCATTCCTGACAATATCTGATCCCTGATGTTCGTGAGTTGAATTATGCCCGAATTAGCCATAGCTCTAACATCTGCACTCGACTATTATGTGTGCCCAGATAATTTTATATGCGAAGTTCATCACTACCTACCTTGACCGCGGGCCGACGCACGATCTGATCAAGATACCTTTACTTAAAGGTACAGCTCCATGCAATTGAATCTGTACTCACTAGGCTCGGCAGTTTTTGCTAAATTCTGGACAACTATTGCTCCCTCGGCCACGATGAAATATACAGCATGTCTGTCTTGCCCATGGCTTTCGATATTGTCCCAAAAACTGTGCTTCAGATTCATAGTTTGAAAATAATTTGCAGAACGCGTTTTTTTATTTCTGTCTCGTGACAATTTAGTTTTTCGATTTTTATTTTTAAAATATGTGGCTGCTGAATATTAGTGGGCACGTAATCTATAGCTGGGAGCAAAACACACAAGCTGTATGTTTAATCACGATTCTGCAAGCAGTAGTTCGCTCGCACTATAACAAAAACTTCTGAGCTTAGTGTGTACAGATTCAATTGCAGGGGCTGTACGTTCAAGAGGGATTCATTCACGCCTGAATGACGTCACGTGGGCGTGGAGGAGTTCCTTCACCTTTGGACCTTGTGTCAAACTGCGTATTTATTTATTTTACTTCTTCAGGACGCTCCACAATAGACATGCGGTTATTCGTCGCCTGGCATCAATTATTTCATAAAACAATCATTCAACAAAAGACAAGAATAATAGACACTATTCAAGAATAAGATACACTATGGTTCAATAATCGGCGCAAAAAAATCAATTCGATACCACACATCTCCCAGTTCGCATCCGGCGGAAATAACTCTTTAACCAGCGAGCGAGTGGTTTTTTGAAGCCAGCCATCCGCAGTTCGGCGAGATTCAGCGGCAGAACATTATACAACATGGGGGCCCTGTATATGAACTGCCACCGGCCAGCCTCTGTCCGTATCCTCGGCAAGTGTAACTGTTGAGATTGACGTGTTTGTCGGGCTTGGATGTCAGTGTTGTGTTGAAGGGATGAGGATAGCGCTATCGGTTGTTTAGTTGCGATGATAAGGGCAAGGGTGAGAGTTTGATATTTTGCCATCTGTCTGGAACTGAGCCAGCCAGCCAGCCAGCTTCTAAGGGCACTGCTCGTTTAAGAATGTGTGAGGATGCACGGTAATCAAGTTTATCTCAAATGCAACATATAAACATTTCATCGTCGAGTCTGGGCTTCTTTTTGGAAAAATTTGGGACGATTAATCCTTTAATTTTCCCATGTTATGTCCTACGAGGTGTGACGTCACATCCAGTGATCTGGGCTTGCTGCGATCTAATGGATATGTAAGATTTCGCTGCTGCCGGCTTTAGCGTTCGTTATAAAAATGACATGCTCATGTCTAGGCTCTCATTTACGCTTGTGCAGTGGGCACATCCACATCAGACCAGTGTAATGGCCTTGATGCTGCGGTAAAGACCGAGCGTACTGAGTTCAGGCTTGAGGCCGTGACATTTTATCCCGATATTTCGTTTATTGTAGAATTACTTGGAAAGTTTGGTGCCGACGCCGACTGGTCCTCGGATTAATACGCTACTAGGTTAAACGAACTTTAGTGCATCAATGGCGAGAACGCTTCAGCAGGTGGGTAGTAATGAGAGGCTAGTTAACTGAACTGCAGGCTGGCTGGTCCTTGATACTGTTTTTCATACTTGATACTGTTTTAATGTTTTTTTCACCTGTCCTTTAGTCAGCGTAGCTGGCTTCCATTCAGCCGACCCGGGTTCAAGGCCCGGCAGCTTCCCTGAACAAGGAGCAAGCTGGCTCCCGAGAAACCCTTCCAACAGGTAAAGAGTTGGCGACGCCGTATGACCCTGGCAGTTGGTGCGTCGATAAGCCCCAAAAATTATTATTATGTTTTTCACCAACCAGAAATTACTACGTGCTGAAAGGAGACAAAAATCGGACCATGGTTAGATACACTGATTTGGATATTCAAACACATACGCGCATATTGGATATATTTTGGCCATTGCAATCTCCAATGGATATCTTGGTGTCCCTTTGCATTGTCCAACTTATTCTTTATTCGTCCCTGTGGCGTGCAGTCAGTACAGAATGCTTGCAGATTGGAGCCTTCGGAACCGCCTAACTATACGTGAGCGGTCGCATTATTTGGCAGACATCAGGGCCCAAATATCTTACTTTGCATGGCCCCCTACGACAAAGAACATTTGGGAGGCCTCAAGGCAGTTAGCGGTGTCTCCAAGCTTGACTGGTGCCTTTCAAATCTCTTGTTTACTTTTGTGTGTTTCCGATTGAGTCTCAGGTTTGGGGCGTTTATATATTTCGCAATGCTTAAGCTCATGGGGGATCCAGGGGGCATGGGGGCACTTGCCCCCCATTGTTTCCCGGCATCCTTGAAATGGTTGCGGCGTCCCCATGAAGGCCCGATGGTGCCCCCCTAAAATTTCGCTTCCCACTTCCTCTCCCAGGATGTGGGTATTGGCGCACCCACGATAGGATTAGGCGCCCCCTGATATGTTTAGGTTTTGCCGTTTAAAAATGGCGCCCCCTGGTTCGCATGGCGCCCCCGACCATGTGCCCCCTCCCTGATCGGCAATGGATCTGCCTATGCGGAAGCTGGAGACTGGATTTCCGTCAATGCTTGAAACAGCCCCATTAATCTCGGAGACCTGGGTCGGTGACCGGGCAGAAAAGAAAACAATACGCCCCACCAGCTCAAACAGCCGGAACATATTTTCAGAAACCATTGCTTTCGGTAAGGGTCCCATTGTGCTCTGCCGCTTTGCCATTATGATCGCGGTTCTTTCATTTAGGGGCAACATCCCTGTTGCGTAGCGGTGCCCCTCTGGCTTTCTTGAGGCCCGCCCCGCCCCCACTGGCGGGGCCATCGGGACCAACTGAGGTGGTGCGCCTGTAGCTGAAACCGAGGTTGTCAGCTTCCCACGCGCTTCGATCGCCAAATTATTGCGGCATCCTGTAGTGGGACAGACTGTCATGTATCAACCCACGGCTTCCCCGCTCCCCGCAGTGTCTCACCCCAGCCAAGGCTCGGTTAACACGCGCGTTGACGGGGGTCTTAACCACCTTCGCTTTGGCAGGGGGAGGGTGACCTCCTAAGATCTCAAGAACCACGCTAGATAGCGAAAAACGGTAAACGGCGTTGGAAAGACCATCCAAATTTCAATCAAAAACACTCAAACTATTTTTTGTCAGGTCACATTAAGGTCGCTAGAAGTCAGGGCATGCCACCATAGGGATAACATGTAGATTAAGGTTTTCAGTCATTTCCTCTGAACTAGTAAGGATAGAGTAAAAACAACTTGATCCATTGGAATCCTCGCAGCTAGCCGAATAGGATGAAATATAAAATATGACTTTGCTTGGTCAAACCAGACCTGAAGTCAGGTCAAGGTCAAATTGGGTCGAAATGCATATCATTAGAACTGAAAGGACGAGACGAACCTAATGCTGTTAAAATAAACGCTCTACTACCATCCATTACTAAGTTATTCTGGTTAAAACATTTTTCCCACGTATTTCCAATGGAGAAGTCATGGTTTGTACCTGACCTTAAGCCTTTGTTATAGAAGATACCGCAATATATTGTGTAGAACTCGGTGGGCCCATTATGTGAGATAAGTTGCAATCGGATAGGTTCACCCTGCTCTTACTTATGCTATCTTAAACTTTATTGAGATGAGGTTACTTGACCCGCACTTGTGGCCTGACCTGAAATGACCCAACTTCGAAATTTTTGGCCAAAGTTGTAAAAATGGTAGGGGAAAAGGCATACCAAGAATGGCGGCGCTACGCGTCGCCGTTTTTATTCCATCTAAAAAAACGAGGAGGCGGGTACCCGCCCCCGTCAGTGCACATGTTAATGGATCACCGAATTCTGATCTGCAAGCACCTAGGCTCCTTCTGAAAATTGGAGGTCTCTGTAACAGACATTGGTCACTTAGAGACCGGAAAACGAAGTGTGCTTGCTCCGCTAGTGGTTTTTGTGCTCTCTCAACTATTGCCCTCCTGGCGAATACTTATTTACCGTAAACCCCTCAGGTGTGTGAATTGTGACGCTTGAATTTCGGCCGGTCTTTGTCAGCTCTTTTTTAGGAAACAACGTCTGGCAGTTTTAAAATGTCGTATAGGCGTAAAATTTATTTCGTTGGAAGTTCTAAAATGTTGCACAGATTTAGTATTACCTGTGTCAGTGCCGGGGAAAAATCAACTCGCTCTTCTAAAGTCCCTGTATAAGTAGGTGCATGAGAGGATATCATTGGGCATTATTGTGTTTTATTGTAACGATAAATCAAACTCATGAAAGCGTAGACTGTTGAAACGCATTTCTCACTTAGCAGAGTCAGCATCGGCGTTTATGAGCTTTGTGTGCCGCCTGTACAGTAAATAATTTTGAAGACAACGGCTTTGGAAGATTTGATATTCAAGAAGACATTTATTTGATATTCTTTAGAAGACATTTGATATTCAAGAAGCGTCTATCTGTGACTGTGCACATTTGAAACTATGCGAGTGCTTTGATGACTGCAGAGTTTCAGGAATCCCTACTTGATGTGTGCTGTAGGTGCATGTGATGGTAGCTCTGCTGTGGACGAGTGTTTTGTGTGTTAGTGCGGTGCTTGTCAGTTATATACCGTTATATACTGAGTGTGCCTTGGTGAAGGTGTTTGGTTATTTGATGACGTTCTCAGTGCTCTTCAGTGGCGTTTGCATTGAGATCAATCTACAATTTAAATCGCGACACGCGCAGTTTGGTGTTGAGGTGGGCCAGTCTGAAGGCTGGTTTGCATTTACTTATGCCCGCCGTAGTGTTGATCAGATTAGAACCCTGGTCCTTATGTAACTGAGCGGATCAATCGCGTTTCCACTGGCTTAGAAGTGAGGAAGTCAGTGAAATATTGAAACGCCCCTGGCGTTAAGCTTGGGCCTTGTGAGTTGGCATTTTTTAGTAGGCGTTGAAAAAAACTGCTGCATTGATGTCGTAGAAAGTGACCTCGTTGAAAACCCTTGACCTCGAAAAAACGAGCTGAATCTTAAATGTTTCAGGAATATATCCATTAAGTATAGTGTTCGTAAAATATGAATAGAATATCCTCACAGGTTAATTGATGAGCTCGGTCCTGTTCAGGCTCTATGCTAGCAGAGAACACACACCAAATGCAGAAACACGGATAGGCATAGGACGATACTAAAACAACTTGTTTTATCGCAAGCTGAAGCATCCTGTGGAACCCACAAAACTGACTCCTCCCGCTAATTCCGGTGTTTTGGCAAGTCAAAGAAGAGGTGTTAGGCAATGCATAAGTACTTAAACAGCATACCTCCGTGGTAAAGAAATGAAGAAAGTGAAAGCTGGGACACTAAAACAATTCCTCAGATAAGTAATTGCTGCAGTACCTTTAACAAGTGAAGTGAAGTGAACAACTGAAGTGTGCAAAACTGTTAATATACATAAAGGAAAAAATCGTTTGATTACCTGACTTTTCATTGAGAATTAGAACTTAAGATAATAATATTATGAACGTATTGACCAGGACAAATGAATTTATACGTTTTAGGTGTATTTCAAAACCCCACAAGTTCCGGCTTTCGCCATCTTCTTTGAGTGATATAATTACCCAATAAACATTAGCACAAAAATTCCAACATCGTGACACAGTATGCATGGTTTATTGGTTTACAGTCCTGACAACTTCAGTGGTAAAGGGCAGTGTGGAAAATATGGTAGAATTATTGCTGTCGGTTAAAGGACGCTCTATGCAAATCACCCTCACCAGCGATTACCAGGTGTGTCATACCGATAACCGAAAGTCAAATGTAATATTAACCGAAAATTACTGGACTGTATTTATGGCACTAAAATTGGTGTTGCGGTCGGATTAATCGCTGAAATTCGTACTTTCTGTAATTTACAGTATTTTAATACGACGATCGATTCTGTTTAAGCTGTAAGTTGTTTCCTGATTTTGGTCAACGATCGTTGTTATAATAGATGCAGATAACCCTCTAGTTTATGCTGCATTTGGCACAGTGGATCAGGCAATGCACATTTACAGTAGGCTTGGTTGATCAATACAATGCACCGAACGAATTCCCTACAACACAGCTTGAAATGATACGGCTAAGTCCCCTCCCCGTTAAAAACTTTTGTTGGCCGGCAGACAAGGTAAGAACCCCAACCCTCCCCGCGCCACCGCCAGTGGCGGATCTAGCCGGATGGTTTGGGAGGGGCAAACCAAAGTCGAAAAGCAAAAAAACCTCGTGCAGTGCAAAATTGCGTTAAATATGCCTTTTCGGTAGGATTTTGGGAACTGGAGGCGAAAAGCAAAAAAACGTAACGGGGTGAAAATATGCACTCAAGATATTTTTCCTATCCAAGCCCCAATATTTACACTGAACTTCACTAATTCTGTTTGAAGTTGAGAGTTGAAGCACCAAAATCTTGCTTACAAGCTAAAAGGAGTCGGGGAAAATGGGGTCGATCGCTTTGGGGGCAAAACATAGTTTTGCCTGAGCTTTTCCGTTTGGGGGCAATTGCCTTTTTGCCCCTGATCCGCCACTGGCCACCGCTTGCGTGCTTAGGAACGGTACGGGTAAACCGATCCTGCAAGCTGCCCCAACAAGTGCAAAGGCACGTCCCAAATATGCGAAGCCCGTCGGGGTGCGACGCGGGAGGAGAGGAGCTGGGCTCTGGGCTGGCCTCCCCTGTCCGAGATCCTCGGTTTGTGGGATGGTACGGGTAAACCGACCCACGATTCTCTCAGACAGGGGAAGTTGTAATTTTGAGGACTGGGATGCGCTGAGCCACCCGGGCCGACCCTTACCTGCCAAGTGATTCAGCTCTAATGACACAGCGGGGACCGCCCGTCCCGGCGTTGACCGCGCAGGGTCACGTGCTCGGCCCGCCTCGGGCGCCGGGCCGGCCGGCCTCCGCCAACCAGCGGCCGGCCGGTCACGGCCGCGCCGCTTCAATGCGTTCACATTAGCTACAGCATATTCAAAAAACAAATAGTACTAAATAGGTAAACTGAAAACGCTAATTCTGACAGGCAGAAAACAAACGCAAGAAACATATTAATACATTTATTTTTAGGAGAGGCTTAATGAGACAACTGCGATACCACTGAATCAAATTAATTTCCAAGGGTAGATTACGCTGTTCATAGTGGGTTTTAGTTCTCGAATGTAGATTGCCTCAGCAATTTTGAGGTCTGCGTTGTCCTTGGTAGTAGTAAGAATTTCTGTGAACAAGTTGTCGTTAGTATCTTTCTGTTCCATGGCCGGGCGAAAATTTAGCATGTGTTCTCAGGTTGTATTTAACGTCGAAGACGGGCGGTGGTGGTGCCGTGCGGGCTCCTACAGCTAAACCTCAGGGGCACCCTGGGTTGTGCGTTTTTACACGTCGAAGACGGGCATCTCTCACGTGTTCATTAATATTTTCCCTTACAGGACGTGCACTTTTGCCAATGCAAAATTCGGAAGAAAAGAAACGGCACGACATTTTGTAAATTCCGTTCTTGATACCTAATCAGGGATGTTATTAATTATTTGGCAAAGCCTATGTTCCACTCAAAATTCCGAGTGACATGGCAAAAAAAACGGCACCAAAATATCCGGGGAGTGATCTCGTCTTTTTAACTCATGCCTTTGATTCGCGTGAAAACATCGAAATTTCAAATTATACTTCGCCCTGACTCAGCAAAGGGTGAGAATGGTGTAGAAATTCAGTAATTAGTAGGTGACGTTAACAAATCGCGTATGGAATCAGTAAGAAGACTTAGTGATTGCTTGTACGGGCTACTAGGCCAGGCCACCCGTGCCGATACCTTGTCAAGGCAGGGCTTAGTGGACCCGTACTAATTTTAGCTACCCCTCAGGGCCTTGGTTCTATCTATCAAAACTATAAGCCCTGTTCCGGGCTTCTGATTTTTTCTAATTTTTGTTGTTTAATGGTAGAGCGAGTTAACGCTACCGGCCGCCCCCGTGTTTATTTTGAGCTCAGATATGCATTTTAGACGAAATGTTGGTGTTGAACTCAAGCTTTTAAAAGCACGGGGCTTTTGTTCAAGGAGAGCGAAGTAGAGGAGTTGGGATATATTATTATCATTATTATTGTGGGCAACGCTGTTACGATGGGGCCGACGGTTGATTTTCTTTGTATAATGCGGCCTAATCACCTTTCTGTGACCGCTTTTTAGAGGAGCTATCTGTCAGGCATGAACTTCACCCCCTGCAAGATTGTCTAGTCGCATTCGAAATAGGAATTCTTCGGAATTTTCTTGATCACAGAAATTTGTTCTTTTGAGCATTTATTGCAACATTTTGGTGCTGGAATCTCTCAGTATTCGTACATCCTGAGTTTCTTAAAAGATGGTATGTTGTGTTGCTTTATTTGTAGTCCAAGGGAATCAGGACAAAGCTGTTTAAAATGCAGTGGTGCACGCGTAAGGTAACGTGTTCACTTTTTATCTTTAAGCTGCGTTTTTGGGCTCTTTCCCCAGTGTTTTGTTGGCTTTGCTTGTTGTATTTATCCTGCTTCCATTGCTTAACTTCTGGAACAAGTTAACTTTGATGGTCTCGATTTTTCATTAAATATGTTAGGGTGCAAAAATCAAGATTGAGAATATCGAAATTATGAAATCTGGTAGGTATGGTTTCCACGCAAACTTGCCGATTTCAAGGCGTTGCTCCTCCGCTCAGTCCGTTAGTATGGACGGTAGTGCGTGCTCTGGCGGGGCAGTTGTGGTCACCGCCGCCGGCGACTCTTGCAATGGCACGCGTTGCTTCCCCCCGCTCCCGATGAGTGGTGGGTTGAAAAGGTTGTTTATTTATTTATTTATTTATTACACGTTATCTGGTTCCTCCTCTCTAAATAGGGCTATTCAGGAACCATCGTCATGCAAGCCGTACAAAGGTCACAGTCAACAAACAAAATCAAGTACGCGTAAGAAAATCACGAACAGTCTTCTTAAAAGATGGCAGACTAATGCAACGAATATTGTTGGAAATGACAATCTGGTTATACAGATGAGAAGCACGGTAAATGAAGCGTCGCTTTCGTGGTTGTTTCTTGGGCATGGAAACGATAAATGAAATGATTGACGAGTTACGCGGCACACGTTTTGGTGGTTGTATACAAAATTGCAACGCAAGGATGGTGGTACATCTTAGTAAGTATCTTATGGGTCATGCACACATCGAAATAATCAATAAGTTTCGCCATGGATAGCCATCCCAGCTCATGCATTACATCAGAAATATGTTCAAATTTTTCTTAGAGATAACACGAGCAGAGAAGTTTAAAACTTTCTGAAGATGGGAAATCACATTGAGTTTGCACTGCCTTAGACTTGAATGCAGTATCTAAGATGAGATAGACTAATGGTCGATCAAACGAGGTACTGTACATGGAGGTAGGACGTTTTGATGAATTAATCCTATAGTATTCCAAAAAACGGTTACATATCATTTTAACATGTTGGTCCCATGACAGGTAAGATCATGATAACACCCAAGTTTTGATGGACCTTGAGGATTGAATTAGCTCACCTATAAAACTAATTGTGACACGTTCATAATAGATAAGCTGTCACAAGCTGTTATCACGCATAGTAGAACTAGTCTTGGAGGTTCACCATATTGTGCTGTAAAAACCATGTGCTAAAGTCTCTAAAACTGTTTAATTGACTTCTGAACTAAGGCCAACTTATTGCGTGGTAGTAATGGCAACCTATTTCATCCGGTAGGTAAAAGGTAACCGGAAATCATTTATTTTTCGGGAATATGAACGAAATATCGTTGATAGGACGTTGAACAGAAGGCTCCTAAAATTTTACCTTGAAAGTGCCAATTGATTGGAAGAGGTTTGATAGGACGCCAAGTTTCGGTTGGACGCCAAGTATACATTTTCCTCATTCGGCTGAAAGGTAAATATTTGAATGAAATGTGCCAGGGCCAGGGTTAGCAGCAGCCGGCAGAAAGTGGTTTAAACCACTGGTTTAAACCGGTTGGCATAAACTCCCGTGGCAAAAAGTGCCAAAAACTATGGAATGCTAAAATTTAGCTGTTCTTCGCATTGGATATGAATGCAAGGGCATCTTCTGATGTGAAAACGTATCTGTCTATTCAGAAGCTTAAGCACTCTCTTTTTCCAATTTATGCAACTTCAGTAATCTGCTCAACCAAATGGTTTCTATGGCTGGAACCAACCCATTGGCAGACGGGGAAGAGGCCAGTCCCCCAACAGCCGAAGTAGTGTTTTTGCCCTCCCCCAACGGCCGACAGAAATACATTTTAGAAGCAGTCTTGTTCGTTTGGTATCTAATTGTCCCTTCTGCACTAGTTAAATCTTACCAGCTTCCATTTAGGCCGTGTGACAAGTCTATATCCGCAACAGTGTTCCGAGAGTAAATTTGGTAATTTGATTTCAAAGCATTTAGTGACAGTCTATTTGATTCAAACCATTTGGACGTTAACGAAAGAACATGATTAACCTTTTCTGTAGCACATTTACACTATCAGCTGATATTAGAATGGCCGTATCATCTGCAAATAGGTAAAACTTACAAAGATTAGTAATTCGATGAAGATCATTTATATATATATATATATATATATATATATATATATATATATATATATATATATATATATATATATATATATATATATATATTTGAAATAGAAGAGACCCTAGGATCGAACCTTGCGGTACCCCCATAACAACCGGCATTGCAGTTGATGTAGTGTTCCCAATGCTTGTTTGTTGAATTCTGTTTGATAAGTATGAGCAAAGTATTTCATAAAGTTTTCCTTGAATTCCAATGTGCTGTATTTTGGCCAAAAGGATGTCAAAACCAACGGTATCAAATGCCTTTTGTAAGTCCAAATATATTCCGCAGATGAATTTTCCCTTTTCTAATTTTTTGGGTTATTTCATCATAGATAAGGGCAATGGGCATATAAGTTGAATGGTGTTTCCTAAAGCCGAATTGAAGGGAGTAGAGGACGCGGTTTGAGTTAAGATAGTTAAATACGTATCAATTTATAAGCTTTTCCAGAATTTTAGATAATATTGGTAGCAGAGAAATTGGTCTGTAATTTGTGAATTGATCATTTTTGCCTCCCTTAAAAACTGGAATAATTTTAGCTATCTTTAACAAATTTGGGAATATTCCGGTCCTTAAGCAGACGTTAAAGAGGTGCACGAGATGGTGTATGCATGTTTTATAGGTTGAATTTAGAATAAACGAACTGATCTGATCAATGCCTCCTCCGACTGCTTTAAGTGAAGTAATAATTTTTTCAGTTTGTTCCGGGGTTGTACCAAGATTTAGGTCAAAAGGTTCATTAGTTGGATATTCTAAGTAGTGAGTTGGATTCACTTGCGATGTTGGAATGTTCCGCTCTAGCTTAGTTCCGATTTCTGAGAAAAAAGTATTGAAACCATTTGAAATTTCCTCTGTAGTGTTGAAGTTTGTTCCGCTATCATTGAAGGTTACCGGATATGATCTTTCTTTTCATGATGTTTTGTTCATATTTTCGTTCAGAAGCATCCATGTTTTTTCCCATTATATTTATAAGTGTGGAAAGAGTTTGCGTAGTAGTTCTTTTTGCATCTCTTAGTACTTTCGATAGAATATTCCTGTGATGTTTATATCTTGCTTCAGTTTCCATAACTTGCTCACAGTGTTCAGATTTATGCCTTGCTTTAGATAGTATAAATTTTTATATAGGTTATTTTTACGGTTAATCGAGGTCAAAATTTCTGGTGTGATTCATGGTTTGATTGGAGTCTTTCGTCTGCTAAACTTGAATGATTTAGAAAACTTTTTTATTCCTTGCTTGTATGTATCAATCAGTAGCTGACAAGCCTGGTTTGGGTCTTCTATTGATTGAAAATTTTGAAGTTGGGCGACAAGGAATTCATTTAGCTCTGGAATTTTGGTTTTGTCAAATACTTCTATGGTCTTTTTATCAAATTCGTGCCTCATTTGTCGTTCTCGTCGCAGTACAGCAAAGGTTGGTAAGTGATCAGAGACATCTTCATAAATAATTCCGGAAGAACAGACTTGATACTTGTCATTAGTTAGAAAATTATCGATCAAAGATTCATCTTGTTTTTGTATTCTCATTGGTTTCGAAATGAGAGGATGGTTATTATAAGCAGTAATTAGATTAAAGAATTTAAGGGCACCCTTATCACTGGGTAGTCTCAAGAAATTAACATTAAAGTCACCTGCAATCAGTGCTGTTGAACGTGTCCTGTCTAGTGTATGCAAAATTTTCTCCATCTCATCAAGGAAGGTATCAATACTAAGGCTAGGGGTTTGTAGACTTCTCCAACGACCAAATTTTTCTCTACAGCCGGGTCCCCTGACAATATTTCAATAAAAGTAGATTCAACTCAAGATACCTTTACTTAAAGGTACGTTCAAGAGGGATTCCTCCACGCCCGAGTGACGTCACATGGGCGTGGAGGAATTCCTTTACCCATGGGCTGCGTGTCAAACTGCTGCTAATGGCACTACCCGCTTACAAACCTGTGAGAATACACGATGATAAAGTTGATCCAAAATGTGATAAATAAGCATTTTGTTTTCCATTCTGGGCCTCTTTTTGCAACAATTTGGATATTTAATCATTTAATTTTCCCATGTTATATGCTACGAGATGTGACGTCACATCTGGTATCTGTGCTGGCTGTTGGAGGGGCTGGATTCAACTAACTTGCTTTCCAGTTCATCTCTTCTTTTGGAAATAAACTTCTTGCTTACATATACGGCTGTACCTCCTCCCTGAAGAACCAGTCGGCTGGATGTGAACATATTATAATCAGGCAGTTCAAAATATTTCAATTTCTTTCTTTAGCCAGGTTTCTGCAACACAAACGACAGACCATGGTATACCAGAACTAAATACAATATGCTTGATATCATCGAATTTGTTTTTAACAGACCTAGCTTTAATGTGGAGGATTGATATACTTCCATAGGTGTTCACCGAAGCAGGCATTTCATGATAGCGGCAGTTTTTAGAAATTGAATCAAACAATTTGTCATCCTCAGTCAATTCATCGGAAAGACAGAATTTGAATGGATTGCGAATGTCACTTTCTGAACTCATTTAAGTGTTAGGTGTACTGGGTTCTACATGGCAAGACTAGAAACGAATGTTTTAGAAAAAAACATAAAGGCAATCATATAACGACAAGTATTTTCCTGCAATATACTATACCTTTTACTTTTTCCTCTTGTCGAAATTAGAACCATCGCATGTGCCAAGGTGCTATACACTCGGAAACAGCATACAAACGCATGCACACAACATACAAACGCAGCAGAGCAGGAAAACAAAATGATTTGGAATGAGTGATAGGGGCTCCTGGACGACACCCCACGTCTAGCCCAACCCCAGAGCGATCGTCTTCGACAATAGATAATCTCCCTAAGTCCCTAGTCTCGCACCCCAGCTTTTACGTCCCACATCCAACGCAGCAAAGCTAGTGTCGCACCACGCGGCGGACAACATAACAGAATCAATTAAGGGCATATAGAGGGCAGGGGAAGCGCGACTGGGCAGGGAGAGTACATATTAAGGTTTGGAGGGAAAAGAAATCCCCCCAGTGACTCAAGACATGCACTGGAACAAGCTGTGGTTCAAATAAGAGGCAATTACATATTTCAAAGGGACATAATATAGCAAAAAGGGATTTGATTAAATCATAACTCTAAATGGGAATCGTCTATCTAATCTTTTTGGCCCAAACAGAATTGAAAAAAACGACTGAAATACCATGCATTTCAAGGCTCTTTGTAGGCGCTCATGTTGACAATAAATATCTCCATGACACAAATCATACAAATCATAACATATTTGAGCTTCCTCCGAACAACGCCTGCATCAACGTGCAAGTCAGCCTCTCAATATTCCAAAAGACCAAAAAAGTTAGGAGGCTCCACAGGCTCACAGGCCCAATAGGCGGAAAAAGGCAATCTTGATATTCATTACAGTGCTCACTAGTCCATGGCTCGGTATTCCCAACTCTCACCTCAAACGACCATCAGAAACCGGTCCTGATTCGTCTTTCACTAGCCACTCCAATCAGTACAGCATTTGTATTCCTTTAGTATACAAATGATGTTAAGACTCATTAAAATGGTCCACCTGGGCAGTCCACTGATTGCCCCACCCCCAACCGACAACAGCCCATTCAACATTTTAAGGGCAGAAGAAAAAAACAGTCATTTTAGAGCCCCCAGTGCTGAGTATTAAAACGGATAAAACTGGTACAAGGTACCCACATCACACATTCACTCACACATTCACTCGACACTACAACAAAGTGAGTCCAATAGCACAGTGGCAGACTCATCT
Source organism: Lepas anatifera (assembly GCA_034440635.1). Taxonomy (NCBI): domain Eukaryota; kingdom Metazoa; phylum Arthropoda; class Thecostraca; family Lepadidae; genus Lepas; species Lepas anatifera. Next base: position 129,964 of record JAOTON010002167.1, read on the forward strand.
GTTGCCTGCCTGGGAGCTCATAGTAAAGTGAAAAATCACGTGTTACAGTTTAGTATGTCAGCAGGGAGTAGGGCAAAAAAAACGTGGATAGTATGCCCGCACTCGGAGTAGCTAACCATTTTTTTGTTAGGTAGTGCTGCCCATATTATGGTAACTGAGGTACATTGATCTTCATCACTGGATCACCATTTCAGATCCGGAGCTGGTGCTACAGTGGACTGTGGCATATGGGGCTTGAGCTAATTGCTTACTGTCCAAACATTTGTTGTATGGAATAATAATATCGGATTTGATACAACAACATTCCTGGCCCACCAATGCGGAACCACCTCACTTCAATGGCGACAAAAAAAAACAGGCAGAAAGGACATCATTCTTGCAACAAAAAAACCACAGGCGATGAGCGGGGGACACAATTTATCTTGAACACAGTCAAGTGAAGGAAACTCACAGTGAAGTAACCTGAAATATTATTTACAGCTTACGAATACCCATCATCCACCACATTTTGAGCAAGTTCAATACAAAAATTGAGTCTAAGAGTTTACTCCTTAAGCATACATCCCATGGAGCATCAGTTTTAGCAATGAAGGATTTGAGAGGTTTGTAACTAAGAATTTGATGAAGTAATCTGGGCCAAAAAGATTGATTTCTGTTACTCAAAAGAGGGGCGATAAGCAATGTGAAAAAGGCAAAGCAAAAAGAAGAAATTATGTTCAGAGGAAATGCATGTCAAAGAGCCCCCAGGAGGGATCTCAGCCATTGAAAAAATGAGGAAAATAAGAGAAAATATAGGCTAACATATCTGTTTACTTATCACTACATGTGGCTCAAAATTAATAGAGTTTCAGCTCAATCCGCATAACCTTCAAGATGCAAAAATATAGAATCAGGGTCATGAAGAACATAGCAGAACATGTAACAACCCAGTTTTGCTCTCCTTTTTAAAGCTTTATTTCAAGGTCCTAACTTGGAAGAAATATGTTTCATTGCAAAAACAATTATAAACTAAGGAGATTCCACATTCACACATATTTCCTTCATCGAGTAGTGTTGTATTGTACAATTTATTTAACAAATTTATTCCAATATCTGATCTATATGTTATTAAAAAAACTTGCATTATTATGCCAAAACAAAAATCAATGTTCATCTATAGGTCCCACCAACCAAGTTATTAGTTGCATTATTGTGTCATAGTTATTTCACATGGCTTGCTCCGGGAATAGGCAACAGGTAGTCTCCCATTAGAACTTGGCTTTTCGCCTCTGGTTTCGTCTCTGCTTTTTAACACTTTGAGGGGATGGTGTTCGCTTAGATTGCTGGATCAGGGTAGGTTCCTCATCAGGCAGATTTTCCTTCACACTTTCTGCATCTCCAGCACTTGATGTGCTGGTATGTCCTGATTCATGAGATGTTTTCCCCCCTTTATCTCCTGAATGCACCTCACCCGTTACCAAACCATCAGGCATGTCCCTGTCCCCCATCTTCCCCTGAGTCCTTGCTTGTGTTGTCTCCCCGGGAGCATCAGTGCTCTGGGACTGTCTGCTTGCATGGACCAGTGCTGGTGTCTTGGAGCCTGTGCACATCTGTGTCTCCTCTGGTGCAGATGACTTGGTTTGCTCCCCCCACAACATGTGAGCATGGATTGTCTGATGTCTGTTGATAGGTGGATCCTTCTGGTGCCTTTACTGCCACCATTCTTGAAGATTCTGTGCTTGCATCAGTGGTAGCATGATTAATGTCACAAGTGCTAGGTGTTGACTCATTATTTTGGTCATGGTTTACCTCAGGTGCCATCACAGTAGCACCTTTCAGGGCATCTTTGTAGCTGTTTGGTTGGGATGCCAGTTTCTGCTGGATATCCTCATCTGACCACTCGGGAAGCAGAAGAATGGGTGGAAGATCCTTTCCTCCCTTGACAAAAACCTGTCCATTTTGGGTCCAGTATGAGTGGACTAGGTTGTTTTTCCTCATTTTTGCCACCCTTCCAATCAGCTTTGCTTTTGAGGAGGTGAGACATTCGTGAATGAACATACCTCTCTTGTTTTTGTCCTTAGGAACCCTATTCTGATATATTCTGTTCCTGATCTCCTTGTTGTTAAATCTTATGATAAGTGAGTCCTGATGTTTTAGCCAGTGCACAGTATTAATGTGCCAGGGTTCAGTATGGACCCCAGTATGGTACTGAATCAGTCTACGAACCTCACTCCTGAAGTCAACATCACTGCGAAGATTCAATCTCCCTCTTAGTATGAGACAGTCAAGTCGACTGTATCCCTCTGCATCCTCGGCTAACTTTAAAGCTGTGCTCACCTTATTTTGAAGCTCAAGTATTTTGGCATTTTGAACCTCCAGGAGTCTTTTCAGTTCACCAATATCATTAAAATCAGACATTCTTCAGTTCCACAGACACCGCACAGTGGATAAGTATTTGTTGCCTAGAAACACAAAAAACCACAGTCCACAACAGGAACTTCTCGCCCAAGAACCCCTCTGAAAAGAGTTACTACGCTATACTACCTAGTATTCCTATGTCCTTTACCACTAAAAACTATAATTATTTCCCAGTTTTTCTACCTAGGTTAGTCACTGCTATCCAATACTGGTTAGGAACAAGCGCTTATACCATCCAGGGCTGCCCAGCGAGACGACAATTACGGCGCTCCAAAACAGACAGAGAGAAAAAATTCCTAATTTCTGATGACTATACCCCAAAAAATCTTCCCCACTCTGATTCCACAATGAGATTGAACACTTTAAACCCAATTACAACCAAAAATAATCGCAATCTTATTGATTAAATTATTAATATTGATCGGAGCCCATGCCGTCACTCCACACGCATCTGGCAACCCTAGAGGTAAAAAATATGAACGGGACATTGCTCCACGTTCCCTTCGCCAGGGTGGATACGGTTAAAAGAGGTGTATTTTGTCGGGCGGCTGGTGCTATGAACTGTTTCTTAACCGTGTGTCAAAATTCAGATGTATTCAGTTCAACATTTTGTCAGTTCAGATCTCAAGTCCGCGCGTATATAAAAAGTCTGTAGTGATCTCCCCTTGTTTTCTTAGGACGTTTTATTTGTATTTAGTGCGTATATGGATTCGTTGTATCCTGTATAAGCTGAGTGTTCGATCGTCGATCGTGTTTGATCGTCTTCGATATGACATGAGCTGTAATTGGGGGCAACCTGTTGCTCATGACACAAATAAACAATAAACCGTTAATTTGATGGAGGAATAGCAATTAAACTGATTTAACTTTGGGTGGCATGTGATCTATATGCGCTTGCCGCCGTTGAGGCTTAAGACTAAGACTAGAGGATATATGATGCCAAATTAGGTTATGAGAATACCGAAAATACAGTGCCAATTGCTGTATGATATTGGTAACAATTATTAGAAAATGTTCAAAGTCAAAATATCTCATAATAATAAGTCAGTCACTCCTCAAATAATGAAACATTTGACCTCCCCGAGTTTTTTTGCCGGTTTAAATCGGTAATACGACTGGCGATAGAAACCCATCTCAACTGGCAAAAATGCCAACCCTGGCCCGGGGCAGGTGTCTGCTCACCCTCGCCACATTGTGTCGTCGTGAGTCCTGTCGCCACAGGAGCCTCTGGAGCATCTGATATGTGCGTCTGGCGCCGGCGGAGGGACTTTGTATGCGAGCGCACAGTCAGGCCTGATCAGTCGTGTAGCCTCGGGTTCGCGGCGAAGACTGCTGGAAGCGTCCAACGAGCTTTTGGTAGGACGATGACAAGAACAATCCACCAGGTGGGTAGGTCCTTTCTGCTCTGGTGCTGCTGCTGCAACTCCCATCATCGATTTGGTTGACTACTAGAAATCGTCAGAGTTGAAATTTTCTTGTTTTTCCGCCGTAACGTGCCATGTACCTTGCCTATTGTAATGATTGACAGCTCACCACAGCTATTTTGCTCTAAAATATGTTTTCAACAGCTCCACGTTAGTAAATGAAATGACGGTTTTATATTTGCCATGTTTGAAAGCACGAACCCACGCGTTGTAAATGCATACATAACATTGATTGTGTCAGGAACAGCAATTGTCTCGGACATCAAGTGGTACACGGGCGGATCCAAGGGGGAGGGGCAAAGAGTCCGTGCCCCCACCGAAACCTAAAATAGTATCTTTTGCCGTTCCAAAGGAACCAATTTTTTACCTTATTTCTTTAAAAACACTACGTTTTTGCGATTTTTCTCGGCTTAGCCCCCCCCAAAAAAACGTTGGTCTGGCCCCCTCCAAAAATTGCTCCTGGATCTGCTAATGAATTGGTAGTTATGGAAACTACCAACAAGAGTCTGAAAACTCGTCAATTTCAAAGAAAATATAACCGTTTAAAAGCAAGCTAAGGCTGGCGGCTGGATTGCGAGCACCGCCCATTCACAAGGGTGGTAGTTACTTCATTGAAAACCGGAACGTTATAAAAGGCGATCAGGCTCAATTCATGTTTTCGATATTAGGACATTCTATCTACACTAGTCGTTGAAACCCATTATATGTGCAGTCATATTATTTCTCGATGATTCAGTATATTTGCGTTTGTAGTTCATGTCCATACCAGCCAATGATACTGTTCATTGGGTAAAACGTGACCCTGCTCTTAATTTGTAGCATGCCGATCCCAAATAGGTACATACGTTTGACATGTTTCCGAGGGCTTTTGAGTAATCCTCGGTCTTGTTGAGTTTAGATGAAGGGATGAAATATGTATAAGTATTTGTTCTTTACATATTTAAGAAAACATTAACTTTACCAGAAGTGTTCCCCTGGATGTTTTAGTAATGAACGTGGTTCTCGGTCCACATATTTATTATCTAGTGAAATGCTGCGTCATTCCCATGTATGTAGGGAAGGGTACACATATGGCCATAATATAAGGCAGATTCATCTGCCAATCCTGTTTTTTGATAAGGTTAAGTTCTGCTTTTCATTCCTAGAAATTCATGTATAGAAATTAAATGTCTTTGGTTCAAATATACCCTATATTTTTCCGTAGGGATGCTGTATCGTTGTGGCCCTAAATTGTTTTTGACCTCGGCTGTCGAGCTAAGGACAGTATAGGCCTGAAGGATAAGTGAGCCTACTTGTTCACGATGAACCAACATAACAACGAACGTCTACACCTTGTCGTTACTCTTATTCTGCCACCTCTTCTACAGAGGAAATGAAGAAAGGCTCCACGAGTTTCTTAGGATCTGAAGGTCCGATACTTTTGGTTCCCTAGATAGTCTTGGACGTTAAAATGTAAAATATGGGATCATGGCTGGCTTACCCCACCACGCGGACGGCGTGAGGCCTCCAATTGCGTAATGTGTATGCGAGGACACATACCTTGGACCATATAGTCGCGTTATGTAAGGAGTAAGAGAAGGTTTTCCTTTAGGCTCAGGCTGAGAAATGACCACGTTACTCATCACGTTGCGAGAAATACCATAAATCAAGTTTCGTTTTTGGGGACTCAGGAGGGGGGATGGGAGAAAGTTTGGGTACTGAGAGTCCAAAAGAGTATCTCCAACCAATATTGCGCTCGGGTAGCATAGGAAGCATCGTAAACGTGCGGCATGGCTGCCGGGATCTGCCCCGCCATTCCGTGGGCACTTGGGCAGCGATGGGAGGCAATCCGGGCCTCAGATCCGGGAAGCCCCCATGCATGGGGACACAACATTGATGCGCCTCTTTCCGTGCAAGGGTGCTGGATGTCTGGAACGAATGAGACGATGTACAGCTGGGTGCAGAGACGCAGAAACTATTTTCAAATTAGGGGTAGGCAAGGGCTGCTACTTCTGGCGTGGCTAGAGGTGATTCGACCTTTCTTTCATCCCAAAAATTATCTGGTTGTGGTCAGTTTGAAAAAGAAAAACATTTATAAGGAATATGTTGGAAACGTAACGAGGAGCCAAAATTCAAGGGAGGTTCCGCTTGGAATAGACAGTCTTCTGACAGGGATGCTTAACAATAATAGATATTTGACCGACCACCTTCGTCACCTCCACCACTCTTTAACCGATGACAGCAATCGTGGGGTGAGACAGTGACCACGACGCCGCTGGGTGTCTAAGGCGCCGCTCTTGTCGAAGGCGCTAAACCTGGAGAAGCAAATGTCTGTGAAATTTTGGAACTGTTCGTCAGAGATACTTAGGTAAAGTTGTCTTTAGAACGCGGTAGAAACGAAATCGCCTTGCTTTCCCGTCACCCTCCAAGTAATGGCGTTTCTTTATCCATTCATCCAGCATGGACTAACGTGGGTTCCATCCCCACGGCGGGAATCCGCCTTCCGCGTTGGATGTTGTGAGCGACTCTATCAAATTAAGCAAATAGAAAAAAATTATAAGCGCTGTTGGTTCACCACAGCAGTGTCCCAAAGCTGGTTTTGCGCTAGGGTGCTGAGTGAAAATTCATGTTAGAAAATACTGTCGGCGAGTGGAAAATTCACAGTATGACATAGTGAGAGTCGATTGAAACCCTTATTTACACTGAAGAATCATTGAAATACCTTTTTCATCAGACTTTCCTTGTTACCATATTTTTAGAGTTCATATACACCAGGATTGTGTAAATGTGCTAAAGGCTACACTTAAGGTGTGAGTGGAAAATTGGAGAAAATAGCATAGAAGTGAGTGGAAATTAGCTTGCCTGGGTGTGCTTTCCACCCAGAACCTGGGATTTGGGATTGCACCACAGGGACCGATCCAAGGATTCTTCTCAAAAGCAATGGGAGCGTACCATCAGAGGCGCTGTTCTGGTAACCGAATAGCAAGACACGGCTCAAAGGGCCGAGCAAAAAACGGGGATTTAGGAATTCCATCCGCAAATAGATTCAGGTTGGGCTTGCTCAATCTCTCAAATAAGCCTTGTTCATGTGACAGCACGGCGTTTCTGTGCGCGGCTCGTCTCGGTATCGTATTTGACCTTGTTGATGCGTTGTCGGTGGGTATCTGTGATGTCTCTGTCAGATTTCCTTGGCTTGAGTCAGATCTTCAGCGTCTAGGAGCCGGATCATCCTCGGCTTGAGTCACATGTTCAGCGCCTAGGAGCCAGATCATCCTCGGCTTGAGTCAGATGTTCAGCGCGTAGGAGCCGGATCATCCTCGGCTTGAGTCAGATCAGTGCCTTGGAGCCAGTTCAATAGCATGATAAAGTAGCTTGCCTGTGAACTTGATCGTGGTGAAGGTGCTGTTGCGGAACAATCAACTTTGCATTTAGTTGACGTGGGCAAGGGCGCCTGGGAGCACTGATATTTGTTTGTTTCAGCTGCTAGCGCTGGTGGTGGTGGCACAGCCTCTGGTGATATTGGGCATGAACTTCGGCCTGAACAGCATCACCATCATCCAAGTGCCAGCGGAGGCCGACGGCTTCCTGAGCCTGGTCCAGCTGACGTGGACCACCAGCATCACCTTCCTGGGTGCGATCGTTGGGAGCGCCCTCGGTGCTGTCGTGGCTCCCGCGCTGGGAGTTCGCCGTCTGTTGATACTTACCTGCCCGTTAAACATCATGGGAGGTCTTGCAGCCGGCCTAGGGGACAGCTTCGTCTGGATACTTCTGGGAAGAGGAGTGACCTACGTCAGCATTGGGATGACCAATGCTGCTCTGCGTGGCTTTATTGCTGAAGTGTCACCACGATCTCGGCGAGCTATATACTCGGTCCTGGCAAGTGGCCTGTTGTATATGGGACAAATCATTTCCTTATTTTTGGGATCGATCCTAACCTGGCAACGTGTTTTCCTTCTGTCTGGTTTTCTTCCTTCCGCAATTTGTGTTCTAGGTGTTCTCTTCCTCCCCAATTCTCCAAAATGGCTTTTGGCGCGCGGAAGACCGGAGACAGAAGCACGTAAGGCTCTCGAGTTTTATCAAGGAGAGGATTTTGATATCGACGGTGAGATTAAAAGTATTTTGGAGTCACTGGAGAAAACTGCTCCTGACAGCAACACTCCTTCAGCATGGCGACTTCTTTGGAGACGAGAAACACTTCACCCGTTGTTGCTGGCTTGCACCCAGCTAGTGATCTTCGTCTGGTGTGGTGGCAGCACTCTTACGGTCATCACGGCACGTGTCTTTGAGACACTGGACCTTCCTTTGAACAGGTACTTTGTAGCCATGCTGCCTCCGGTGGTGTCGCTGGTCTTCTCAGCAGCTGGGTGTGTGCTTCTGGAGCGGGCCGGTCGCCTTCCGATGCTGCGCCTCGGTGGAACTCTCTCCGCCGCTGGATGTGCCACCATCTCTGCCTTCTTCTTCCTATCTGCGGAAGCGCAGGAAGGGCTTGGCTGGATCGTCCTTATTGGTGCCACCCTCTGCCAAATTGCTTACTCTGCTGTAATCGCGCCTCTCTCTTTTGGCTACTGTGGGGAGCTGCTACCCAACCGAACTCGCGCGCTCGGGGCCAACATTGCATTCGCTGTGTTGTATTCGAATTATGCTCTTCTTGCCAATACGTACACGCTGATGCAGGAATCCATAGGTGACGGAGGTGCCTTCATTCTACATGCGGTGGTCAGCATGCTGCAGGTGGTGTTTGCCTCATGTTGTCTCCACGAGACAGCGGGACTGACCCTGGAGCAAATTCAAAAACTGTTTCAGAGGATTGAGCAAATTGTCGAGCTACCGGTGCACATAGCGGAGGCGCCGGATGCGTCGGATAGAGGAAACCAGGTGGGAGCAGGCGATTGAAAAATGTGGTCCCCGAAACTGTGCATTTTCTTGGGCCAATGATTTAGTTGTGTGTGGGATTTAGGCAGATATAAAAGTATGCTGTGCGGCATGCACACTGGAAATACATGCGGCACATGCAGATATGTTGGTCGGCGTGGGCGGAGATTCCCGGGGGGGGTTCGGATCCCTGATGGGCGCCACATGACCTTTGTTGTCGGCGCGCCCTAAACCACCAATTATGATGATAATGATCGGATCCCCTGAATTTTGGGTCGTGCATAGGGTTTGCGTAGGGTTTATATAGTCGTGCTAGCGTTAATCCATCCAGGACCCCTCCCCCCATTGGTTGAGAAGAGATCTCTAGCCTTGCGGGTGAGTGTGTCTGCTCCTTAGTTTATTGATATTATTGAGCTTGCTTTGTGCAGTTTTTTTAATAGAGGAGATTGTCCGCGCAAGTTTTTTTAACGCTAGCCACGCTGTGCTGTGTCTTTTTCGGGGCTCGAGCGCACGTCCCCTCTTCCTAGTCTGAAGCAATGGAACCCAGAACCTGGGAGCAGAAGTTGCACAATATATTCGGATCAGCGTAATATGCTTCCTATACTGTTTTAATCTTAAGCTGAACAACTGTATGCATACTTTGTAATCCGGTTGAGATCAAAACCAGACGCCCCGTAAAATGTATTTACTCCCACCCGCCACCCACTTCTAGAATGCCTTTCTTTCGTTGCAGTTTCAGCACGAGGTGTCCTTGCGCACGCCACAGCTATTCCCAGTATGTTGATAGACCATACCGCTGTCTAGATCCTAAATTTGATGGAATTATCTCAGCAAGAAAGATGGATTAAGATAGGACACTGAGTACCTGATCGATCACTGACAAACCCACGGTGTAGTACAGCCACCCCTTTATTTAGTTTTTCACTCCCTTCTGGGGCCCAGGCTGGCGTTGGTGTACCTCGGCTGTACCCCGGCGGTGTACAGTTGTCACAGATGGAACTACAACTGTGTCCGGGTCAGGTGTAACTGCCCCAGATCAGGTAGCCTTTTGTCCCGCTGTATCCATATGCATTGGTGCAGGGTGCTCGTGATCGGGAAGCATATCGGGAACACTGCAGAAAGTAGACAGCAACAATCGTTATGCTGTGTCTCCATTGCATAAATATGTTATGGTAGCTGGAAATCGTTTATGGACGAAAGGTAAACACATCCTTCATTTGGCCAAAACTATTGCTTCGACCTCGAGCTGGGCTTTTGGGATTTTGGGATCAACATCTCGTTAATGCTCTCAAGGAATTTGTCTCCAACATCGCGACCGCCCCATCCAAATAACGATTCCGAAATGCTTCTAAGTTTCAAAGGCTAACGTTCGTCTGTACATAAAGGACAGGGGCAGCCTTTGCTGTTCGTAGGTAACTCGGTCCCTTTCTGGTCATTTGCCAGGCGACTTGTCCGTTGCCGGCGTGCTTTGATTAGGGAAGGGGTCGTGCTTTAGCGCACCATGAGAATCGGTCCTAAGCGCCAACCCATGCACCGCTACGTGATGGATTTCGAGCAGCCAGCCGGATTCCAACGCTCTACCAACTGGGGTGCGGAGACAGCAGTTTCGCTCTTTGTTGTAACGTTTTTGTTGCTGGGTCGGCTTTTATGGTTTCCCTTAACAGCCACTAGTAGTCAGTATTGTGAAGTGGGTGTTTCGGATGATGCAGTGATGTGTGAAATTGGCTTTGTGGTACATGTTACGGGCCAAAACTCGCAATGAGCGAATTTGGAATTTCATGTGATGTGATTGAATGATATGAGGACCACTCCACAAAATCCAAAGATCCATGAAAATTAGCTATTGAAATTGCAATGGCTTGCCTTGCCTGACCAGTATGGCGTGTTCAGACCGTCCAATGCACTGCGGGCGCATACCTATCTGCCCAGGTCGCCGCTGGGGGTGCTGATTAATGCAAGTGAGTACGTAAGTGATTGAGGATGTCCGTCTGCTGATAGCCGCCACACCAGATTCCAGTACTCCGGTTCTGGTGGGCCCCGGCAGCCTCAGTATTGCTGGGCTGGAGTGTGTCTGGAGTAATTCCCCGGAAGCCCCCGCAAACGGAGCAGGCGCGGCATCAAGGCTTTTAGATATTGACACGCATCAAGTCCATTTCATTTGTTGTACGCTCATCACCGGTCCAACAATTCTCACTGTTTTTATGCGAAGTAGAATACTGTAGCAGATCTCCTAGCATTATAATTGCATGTAAAAATAATAGAATAAGAATGAACGTCAAGTGACAGGCTGCGATTATTCTTACAGCGGTTCATATATCCACGACCAAGTTACAGATTGGTAAGTGTGCAAACATCACAGGTGGGGCTGTTTAAAAAGGGACCGAACAGGAATTTACCCGGTAGGAAAAATATCGTGGAACTCTTCCTTTCGGATTTTAGGAGGTTCTGGACAACGGCGTCTGGTCCGTCCTCACTCTCTCGCCAGCTTCAGCTCACTGTAAATAGCTTGGATCGATGGCCTTCTCAAAACGGTCTGCGCTTCTCAACTTCTAAAACAGTAGGCGCTCATTTTTTCCGCAAGCGTCGTTTGTGTCCAGAACCGAACATAACATTGAAAGGTACCCCTATTCCATTCCAGACATCAGCTAAGTTCCTTGGTATCATATTCGACAAACGTTTAACGTATCACGCTCACTTACAGAACCTGCGAGATAGGTGTTTCAAGTCCTTGAACTGTCTTAAATGCGTTTCTCGGACATCATATGGGGCTGACCGTAAGACATTACTCATCCTCTACAGAGCTCTTATTAGGTCCAAGATGGACTACGCTTGCTTTGTTTATGGATCAGCAAACGAACCCGTAAAGCGTTGCCTCAACATGATCCACCACAGTGCTATTCGAATTTGCACAGGTGCGTTCCGCACCACCCCGATATCTAGTCTGCTCGTGGAAGCGAATGAACCGCCGTTAGCCATGCGGCGACGACTTCTTGGGCATATATATGTATATAAATTAGCGCAGTTTCCGAACCACCCGACGTATAGTGCTGTCTTCTCGCGCCAACTGATCCGCCTATTTGACGGTGTAAGTAAAGGCCTCCCATTAGGTGTCAGAGCCCGGAATTTTGCTGTGGAATGTGCCGTGACAAAGCGAATCATTGCACGCGTCGAATCATCGGAGATGCCTCCCTGGGAAATACTCCCACCAGCAACGGACACGACTCTCGCCCAGAGTGCTAAATCGGAAATGAGTCCCCAAAATTTGAAGGCTCTAACCCTTGAACATATTTAACAATATCATCGGCATGCAATGTTGTATACAGATGGGTCGAGGACTGACACTGGGGTAGGTTGTTCGTTCGTTATCGGCACAACTTCTCGGACATTTTCGCTTCCCCCTCTCGCTTCTGTTTTTATAGCAGAACTGACTGCTATTGACAAAGCTCTGTGCTTTTTAGATATTTCTGACCAAACAGATTTTGTCATTTTTACCGACTCGCTAAGTAGCATCCAAGCCTCTCTGAGTTTTAATTCTAAAGACAACTTTGTTCAGAAGATGCAGCTCCGCTTAACCTGTCTGGCCAAAGATGGTAAAAATGTTACTTTGTGTTGGGTGCTCAGCCATGTGGGAATAGAGGGGAACGAGAAGGCGGACGCAGCCGCCAAGCGTACCTCAAGCCGCCCCTGTACACGCAGGCTACCAATCTCGCCCCGAGACCTTCTTCCCCATCTTTCGTTGCACCTTCGGAATTCCTGGCAGCGCTGGTGGATGACGCATACGCACAATAAATTACTAGAGATAAAGCCAGAGATTGGTGAGTGGCCCTGTTCATCGCGGCGATGCCGGCGCGAAGAGGTGGCACTCTGTCGACTACGCACTAGTCACACCCTGGCAACCCACCGATATCTTATTTGCCGGGAGGCGAGACCACTCTGCCGACGCTGCCTAGAACCGCTCTCAGTCCGCCACGTACCGGTGTCGTGCCCTGACTATGACCTTGAAAGAGACAGGTACTTTGGCGAAGGTCTCTTCTTCGAAACAACTCAGAATTCAGTGCATTTGTCATACATTCCATGAAACATGAAAACATACATCTACCAAACTGGGATAGAGCTAAAATTATAGCAGTTTGTAAAAACAAAGATAATAGGAAAGCTACAGAAGCAGCACATATAGCTAAAATGATACTTTTAACCTTAGGCCAGGCTTCATGAAATGGGCAAAATCTGCGGCAGTATTAGGAGTTGATTAAGCAAAGAGAGAGAAATAATAATAGTTTTATAAAATAATAACAAAAACAAAAATGACGTTAAAATAAAAATTGGGCATTATTTAGAACAGTGATAAGTCTAGAATGTCTCATATCGAAACTTGCTTGTATACATTATAGAATAATTCAAGAAACATAATTGGAATATCCTCAAAAACGGTGCCTTTATAGTTCTGTCGCACGATAATTTTGCACAAAAATCCAAACGATGAAACTGCTGCCTCTCTTGATGACGGGTTCCTTATCCCTCCTACCAGAGATGTTGAAGAAGACAATTTTTGTCGAAACACGTTCATCTGCCTGCTGTGTTGGTTTAAGTATTGTGTTCCATGTAAATTGGTCGCAAGTTAAGGTTTCAGCCATCCATGCGAGGCACACTGCTATTTTCGTCGCCTTTATATGAGAGAATAACGATGAGGTAGCCACCAAAGTTAAGCCAACCGTCACTTATCACCTTGAAACTGAAGCCTGCCCTCGGTTATCGCCAGTAAAGGCGTTTTACTGGCTTTACACACAGAGGGTATGTTTTCCCGTTTCTGGGCGCCCCCTTCCATCAACCGCCTTATCTACCTCCAGCTCTGAGCGTCCTAGCAGCAAGTCGCTTTTGTAGGACATCCACGTAGTCGGGGTGTCCGTCCTAGTCAGAGTTGTATTTGTATTCGTTACCATCTTCTTGGTGAGCCCAGCGCCCCCGTGCGCCGCTAGCGAGCGCGGCGTGTGGCGGACTGCGGGGCTGTGGGGTGCGTTTGAGCGCCAGAGCGGCCGTGACAGTTGGGGCGGTGACGGGGAAGGCCGCATCCTGCTGCGGCGCAGCCATCAGTCAGCGGTGACAGGGTAGCGGCACGCCGACAGCCGCCGGCCTGGGTCAGCGACTAACGGCGGCTGCTGCGGCTGCCGCACCCGCTCTGATCTCGATCGGCTGAAATGGGAATCTCGCACGAGATAGTGCGCTCAGCCAAACGGCAATCTTGCGCCAGATGTGCCCTTAGGCAGTAGGAATTTGACTTGAACCATGATTGACATGTGTGGATAGTGGTTACTGGGGGTGCCGGTCGTGGTGCACTTGACTGTTGCCCTGGTGGAATGACAAGACCCATCCCCAGCCTCTACTGGTTTGTCTCTGGTCGGGCCGGGTCAGCCGGCACACCATCAATGTCCACACCCGTTCAAGAAAGGAGCAGTTCTCAGAACACTTGTAAGTGTACAAATTTATTTACTCAGCCTTTGGTTGTCCCGGCCATGCTGCTTCTTCGCTGCCCGCTCATCTGCGCTAGCAGCGATCTGGTTTTCGCTTCGTAAAAGTGTGGAAATGCGCCGTATTGTATCCCACACTCATCTGCAAAGTTATGCGGTATCCAGAATCACGTTTCATAAAGAGCGGTGACTTTCACACGAAAAGGGCGGAGAAATGAAACTTAACGTGAATTGTGCTTAATTCCAAGGTGCAATTAGGCGTTAGGTAGGTAAGATCACTGTCACTTCAGAATGTAAGAGTCAGTGAGGATTTTAAATTAATTCATGGTAGTAAATATCCGACTAATTTGCTTCTATTCGATTCGTTATTTATTTTCCTATGAACGTTTTTTTTACTCTTGTCATACAATGCCGAGCGGTGGCAAAGGTAATTTTTAACACTTAATTTTAATTGACTGAAGACCAAGCTCTCTTCTTGCTTGCTTGCTGTGAAAGGTATATAATGCCACTTTCCCTCAATTTTGTGGAAAAATCGTCAGAAGTGGAGTGTTCATGCACTGCATTCAAAAAACAACGAGTTGGTTCTATGCAGGATAATTTCGGGAAACTGGACAGATATAGTGAGTCAGCATCTTTAATCATTGCCCCACGGAGGCATCGGTGCCCACTAAGGCTTTTCAGAATAACGGAATCCATACGGGCAATTTGGCCATGGAGGCTAGGTCTTTACCTTGGGTGAGGAGAGAGCTGTAATGGTCAAGCTACATTGCTCGTTTTTGCGGTTTTCGTTTCGCGTCTTTTCAGTTTTAAGGAATTTCATTAATATCTACTTTTCACTTTTTCGTTTTTTTGCTTGTCAGATTCTCCCTTTGCCTCCCCAATGGTATATGACTCTTTGATGGAGCTTTTCTTGTGAACCGATTCATACCTATTGCGCTGCTATCAATAAACGTAATAGTCAATGTAAACCCCTCAATTGTATGCGCTTTCCGGCAATTAGTTTGGTATTCATTTCCACTCCAATCTTCTCTGATCCCATGGCGTTGGGCTGCAACGGGGCAACGGGTTGGAACGTTGCAAAGGGGAATTTTTTTAGAACATTCAGGTATATGCCAGGCTTGCATTAGCCTATTAAGTTACTGCTGATGTCACCATCATCTTGAAGTAGCATGACTCAAAGAGAAGCTGGGTGCAACTCCGCTTTTTGCAGTCAGATCTCGTTCCTGCTTATCTCGGTCAAAGTAAACGCGTATGTTACAAGAATTCGCGCTGAGGTGTGGACTGGGATGGCAAATGCCGATAAGTGTGGCAGCTGCTAAGAAAATATTTTGTCTTTATGGGGTTGCATTGATGATTCACAGCTTTGAAGAGGGGCTTTCATGCCATAAATGTGTTTATTAAGAAAATATGGCAGTCTGCTTTTTGAGCTTGTGGCGCGCGTTAAGGTTATGTCAAATATGAGTTCTCACGATTGTGGTTAGCTTCATTTTTGCATATTTTGATATTTTGTTGTAGCTATTGTCCCTCCTAATGAGAGATCATGCACTTTCAAGCATTGCCAGGCCAAGATAAGTTATCATAGTCGTTTTGGCTGTACATTTTCTTTTGGGAAGCAAACTTCTTAATACGATGTGCTTTGATGTTTTCAAGCCCGAGTTTTCCCTGGTTGCTGTAGAAGGTGACTTGAACGCGTTTTAGCGACAGTTCTATAAGAGCTAGTAATTTAATGCTCCTGAGTGATAGCCAATAATCTATAATTCCTGATGTGTGCTCAGTTGTTTTATTCTTTGAATGCCTGTTCTGGTCCAGTTTCCAGCGCTGTGATTTGACCGGTAATTCAGGAATTATCTAGCGCCGTCACTTAACTAGAAATTCATGAGTTACTATTTCATGTTAATGTTCAGAGCTCGGTAGCAGTGTTTATCTTAGTCCGTACGCCTTTTTTCGTCGGGATTTCGTGACCTGATGTGAGCTAATCCCCTTCTCACGCAATTTTCAGACTAAGAAGCCTTTTATCCTTAACTCGGTCCCCGCCTAGCATGCAAAGCAGGCGCAGGGGATAACTAAATCCTTTACTTGGCCCGATATTTTGGCCCCAGTAACACGCCCGACTTGGTCCTGGCAAGGTGGACGCTGGTCACGGCACTGTTCTGGAAAAAAATATCCTAAAACCTCATAGTTGCATATGCATGCAGCCTCAATAACTTGATAATTTTATTTAGAGTACTGACCATCCAGCAAAGGATTTGGAATGGAAACCCTGGATCTTTAGGGGCAGGTAATATCAGAGACGAAAAGATATCATGTCCATTTTTTCCATTTAAGACATTGATCTGTTCCAAGTCAATGCATCGATACTGGAATTCATCAGGGGTTTTGAGACCATATTCGACGTGCTTACCGAATTTCGTAAAACTTCTCAAACCTGCAATTATTACCTATGCGTATACGTTCTGCCTCAGCCAGCATCATTCGACCTTCCTGTTGGTTCCAGTCAAGTCCCTGGTCAGACCCAGAGCTGGTCTCGGCAGAGTCAGAGCCATGACCGGTGTCAGGTCCCGGTGCCAGGACGATGGGACAAAAAGCAGGGCCTCCAGTGAACGGCCGCGCCGCCTGTCACCGCGTGCTTGACAAGCACATTAGTCACTGGGTGGAGTGCGTCGGATGGTTATGCAAATCATAGGCGTAGGAACCGGGGGGCCAGGGGGCCACTGGCCCCCCCCACTTTTCTGTGATGGGCCCCCGCAACAGAGACAAGAATATCAACAACTGTAGTATCAAGCAAGAAACTCAAACTGGCCCGAGAGCATGCGCCGGAAACTCCTTAATCTTACCTGTGCTCCTAAACTAAGCTGAGGTCCTATGAGTCCATTTTAAAGTCCCCTGAGCTGTTCGGGGCCCCGGAACTGGCCTCTGATGCTATACAAGCTAATCTGGGCCCCTTGAGCTGAACTGAGCGCCACTGAGATGGTTTTGGCAGCATGACCTGTTCTAGGATCCTTAAGCTGAGCTAGGAGCCGTGACCTTGAACGGGGCCCCTTGAGTTGGCCAGATCATAAATCCGCTGACCTGGGGGCCCCTGAGCTGAGCTGGGACCGTAAAGTTAACTTTGTCCCCTGAGCTAATCTGGGTCCCCTGTGCTGCACGGGGAGGCCCTAAACCTATCTGGGGCCCCTGCACAGTAATAGGGCCCCTGACCTGAACTTTGGGTTATAGGCTTTAATTGGTATTCTGAACTGTTCTGAAACCCTATATATGCCGACAAGGGGCCCCTGAGCTGATCCGGGCCCTTAAGCTAATCTGGTCATTAGAGCTAATATGAGCCCCTGTGTTGAACTGAGGGCCCCTGAGATGATCTCGGACCCCCTATACGGCTTTACAGCTACTGACCTGGCGGCCGTGAGCTTGAATGGGCCCCTTGAGATGTTCTGAGACTCTATATCAGTCACCATGCCCCCCTTAGCTGAGCTGGGTCCTGAGCTAATCTGGGTACCTCTGTGCTTAACTGGGACCTCTGATCTAGTATGGGGCCCCTGAACTCTTCCAGGGTCCCTGGGCTAAGCTGGGGGCCGTGAGCTTGAATGGAGCCCCCTGACCTGGTATGAGACGAGACCCTATAGCAGCCGATCTGGGGGCCCTGAGCTGAGCTGGGCCCCCAAAGCTAGTCTAGGCCTTAAGCTAGTCTGGGCAACCCTGTGCTTAACTGGCCGGCCCCTGAACTGGTCTGGGCCCTTGGTCTGAGCTGGGGGCCATGAGCTTGAATGGCCTCTTGAGCTGTTCTGAGACCCTACATAAGCGACTCTGGCCCCCCCTAAGCTGAGCTGGGGTCCAAAGCTAATCTGGTTACCCCTGTGCTTAACTGGGGCCTCTGATCTGGTATGGGGGCCCCTGAACTCTTCTTAAGCTGGGGCCGTGAGCTTGAATGGAGCTTCCTGGCCTGGTATGAGACGAGACCCTATATCAGCCGATCTGGGGGCCCCTGAGCTGAGCTGGGCCCCCAAAGCTAGTCTGGGTCCCCTGTGCTTAACTGGCCGGCCCCTTAACTGGTCTGGGGCCCCTGGGCTGAGCTGGGGGCCATGAGCTTGAATGGCCTCTTGGGCTGTTCTGAGACCCTACATAAGCCACACTGCCCCCCCTAAGCTGATCTGGGGCCCAAAGCTAATCTGGGTACCCCCTGTGCTTAACTGGGCCTCTAAGCTAGTATGGGGGGCCCTGAACTCTTCTTCTTGGGTCCCTGGGCTAAGCTGGGGTCCGCGAGCTTAAATGGAGCCCCTGAGCTGGGGACCCTATATTAGCCGATCTGGGGGCCCCTGAGCTGAGCTGGCCTCTAAAGCTAATCCGGGGCCCCCTGTGCTGAACAAGGACCCTGCGCTGGTCTGGGGCCCCTGAACTGTTCTAGCGTCACTGAGCTAAGCTGGGATCCGTGAGCTTGAACTAGCCCCTTGCGCTGTTTTCAGACCCTACATAAGCCGACCTGGGGACCTCTGAGCTGAACCGGGCCCCTAAGCTAATCTGGTACCCTGTGCGAATCTGGGGCTCCCCTGTGCTGAGATTCTAGAGGCCCTGTGCTTATGCGGGGTCCCTTGATAAGCTGGTCCCGAGGCCAATGCACTGGTCTGGGCCGCCGGAGCTAACTGAGCTGGGTTCCTGAGCCATGGTCTGGACCTTGGGGCCCTCCAAGATAATTTGGCGGCCCCTGGGCGGCATAAGCATAGAAACCGGGGGTCAGGGGGATATTGCCCCTTTCTTTTGTGATGGGCCCCCGCAACGAATATACAAATATCATCAACTGTAATATAGAACAAGAAACCCAAACAGGCCCAATAGCTTGTCTGGGAAAGTTCCAGTTCTGTAGTATGCCGCCTGCAAGTCCCTGGAGGAGCGCTTCGTGAAAAAGGCCAAGGCACCTACTATCCGAGTGTTTCCAAATGAGCCCCGAGAACTGGACCCAATCAAACTCCATATCATATCAATCCAACACAAAGCATGAATCGGACATGCACCCCGCACCAGATACCAAGCAACAGTCGTCTCTGAGCCATTGAAAGGCGTGACGAGGCCGGCCGTCTTTTACTACGAAGTGAAAAAAACAACAACACGCAACTATCCAATGAAAGGAAACAGCGGAAAATAACCTAAGAAGTCATGTACGGAAATACCTGGTGCATGGCGGTGTGTATTAGGTTGTGTCAACATACGGAAAATTAAAAAAATGAGATTTTGCCCCATGATTTCCAGTTCTATTACGGTCTAATGAAAAATAATCAAAGCCAAAAATAGTTTAGGTCTTTTTACGTATCCCGTTTTCGACTAAAACATGCATTTCTAGGCTTTTTGGGGTCATTCAAAGCATCTTCACCAAGAGCATTGTTTTATAGATTTCCAGATGCTTCGTTTATTCATCGCATTTACAAACAAGTATTTAGAAAAGCACAGACAGTGCCCTGATATCAAACGACCACACTGCTCTATACCTAGATAGCTTTGAATCACCTATTGTATGACACAAACGAGACGAGCTATTTAAGTCATTACGGACTCCTTCTTTACAGCAGTAGGAATTGATTCAGGGAAAGGATGGTCACGATAAGTCTAGCTGTCTTTCGAGGCCTAAAATAGAGTTTCAGATTTAATGCAAGTTCCATCTATTTGATCGTCAACTTTGTGATGCTGAGGAGGTCCTGCTTGCTGTTGATCCTGAGCATCAGTTTGGTGTGCTGGGCTCATCACCTGATAAAACCATTCCTCTTCCAGCATGACAGACATAATTGGCAGCTGTCATTTACTTTACAGACGTGGCAGCTACAGCCATGGCCTGCGTGTGGCAGACGAAGTGCTCTACCTTCATGGGCTTCCCCCATGAATCCTGGGAACTTGGATTTGATCAACCTGCAGGTGATGATAGGCTCGGTGACCCCATCCCAGTCAATCATATGTTTGAGAGTGGTCATCTGTGTGTTGACGCAGGGCAAGGTCCGCAGCCTGAGAGAGGTGTTCCCCACCTCCTGCTCTTCTCTGATGGAGATGATCTTGTGGAAGTTGGTCCTGCTCTCCTCCTCCTCACTGCAGAACATGGCATGTTCATCAGGATCTCCTCGGAGTGAGCGAACCATACAGAGGAGCACACGATCGGCATGACAGTCAATTGCACCATCTAGGGCTGGATCCTTAGGCACGAGAGCTAGTATAGGACGTTTCTGGGACCGTCTACCAAGTTGTTGATAACCTTCATCTGGAATCAGTAGGGAAATTGGAACTTGGTAGGAGATCGTCGCTATCATTGTCGAGCCTTACTTTCCCTACTGGCTACAGGTGTAGACCAGCAACGACTGGCTGAACAGCCCTCGGAAAGTCAAGTTCGAGCTCTCCTGCCTTCGTATCTAGCCCAAGGTGCTGCAGTTGAATGCCATGCTCGCCGTGGGCTCCTCTGCAATGTTCGTTCACACTGAGGCGATCCTGATGATATTGCTCTGCAGCGAGGAGGAGGAAGTTTGTCTTTGTCAAGATTATCTACATCAGAGGAGAGCAGGAGAAGGAGAACACCTCCCTCAGGCTGCGAATCATGTCCTGTCTCAACACACAGGCGTCTGCCCTCAATAGTATAATCGACCGGGAGGCCACCACCGAGTTTATCATGGCCTACAACTTAACCAAGTGCAAGTCGCTAGAGTTCATGGGGAAGCACATGAAGGTAGAGTACTTCCCTGCCGCCCACACATAGGCCATAGAGAGAGCTGTAAAGGAAGTGACAGCTGGAGCCAGTTCAGCCTGTAATGCTGAGAGGAAGGATGGATTCATCTGCCAAAGGGTATAGCACATCGAACTGGTGCTCAGGATCAAAGCTGGACCTCCTCGGCATAATAACACTAATTTTTGGGGCTTATCGACGGGCCACCTGCCAGGGTTATATGGCGTTGCTAACTTTTTGCCTGTTGGAAGGGTCTCTTGGGAGCCAGATTGATCTTTGCTCAGGGAATCCGTCGGGCCTTGAACCCAGGTTGGCCGCATGGAAACCAGCATGATTGTTGGAGCTTATCGACGCACCAACTGCCAGGGTTATATGGCGTCGCCAACTCTTTCCCTGCTGGAGGGGATTCTTGGGAGTCAAATTGCTCCTTGCATAAGGAATCTGCCGGGCCTTAAGACGCGCATTGACGGGGGTCTGGGCCACCTTCGCCTTGACGGGGGGGTTGGGTACCCGCCCCCTAAGATCTCGAGAACCGCGCGAGGTAGCGAAAAACGGTAAACGGCTTTGGATAGCCCATCTACTTCTCCACCGAAAATATTTGAACCATTTTTTGTCAGGTCACATTTAAGGTCACTAGAGGTCAAAATATGCCGTCATAGGGATGACATGTAAATTAAGTTTTTCGGCCATTTCATCTGAACAAGTAAAGATAAAGCAAAACGATTTAAACCATATGAATCCTCGCAGCAAGCCAAATTGAATGATATATAATATGACCTTGCTAGGTCAAATCAAAGATTTGACCTGACCTGAGGTCAGGTCAAGGTCACATTGGGTAAATTTCATATCATTAGAACTGCAATGACGAGGCAAATCTAATGCAGTTAAAATAAATGCTCTATCTCTATTCATTACTGAGTTATTCAGTTAAAACCATTTTCCCATGTATTTCCAGGAGAGAGGTCATGGCTCGTACCTGGCCTTAGGTCATCGATATAAAAAATACCGGAAGATATTTTAGAGAACTCGGTGGGACCACTGCGTGATATGAGTTTCAATCGGATAAATTCATCCTGTTCTGACTTATGCTATCTTAAACTTTTTTTGAGGTCAGGTCACTTGACCTGAACTGGTAACCTGACCTGAGATGACCTAACCCTTAAAATTTTTTAAAAAGTTGTAAAATTGATGAGGAAAAATGCATGTTAAGTACGGCGGCGCGTAGCGCCGCCGTTTTTATGCTATCTCCGAAAAACCCGAGGGGGCAGGTACCCGCCCCCCGTCAATGCGCGTGTTAAACTCGGATCGGCCGCGTGGAAAGCAAGGCTGCTAATCACTATAACACCATGCCCACACTTCCTCGACATCACAAAGTTGGCCATCATGTATGTACATACATTGCACTTGCAGTCATACTGGAACTCTATCTTAGGCATTAAAATGTGGCTAATGATGTAAAGAAGGGATCCGTAATAACCTAAATAAATGTTCCCATTTTTCGTCATTATATAAGTAAATACAAGTTGATTTGGCATAGCAAAGTGGGGCTACTTGGAACCAAAACATTGTTTGTAGTTTTCTAAACACTTCTTATTTTTGGAAATGTGATGAAAAGAGACTAAACATCTGTAAAAATAAAAAAACGTTCTCGTGCTAAAAAATGATTAAAATCCTCCAAAAGAGCTTACAAATTTATTTCTTACTTGAAAAGGGTATAGGTAAAAAGCCAAATAATATTTTTGGGCTTTTTACTATGATTTGTTAGATCATAACAGGCAACCTCGAAATCATAGGGCAAAATTTAATTTCTCAATTTTTATACATTGAAAACCTAGTGTGCATGCGTGTCTTATAAAAACCAAACAATCTATCTAAAATTGTTCATAATTATGGGCCCCCTTGGGCTGGGGCCCCCTTGAGGTGGGCCCCTCTAAGGTTGGCCCCCCCACTTTTCGAACCGTTCCTACGCCCCTGATGCAAATGACAACAGCTCACCGAGCGCATCAGCACCTCTTGCATAAGCCGTGTTTTTTAACCGTAGTGTTGCTGCGTACGTGAACTGTTTGGTTATTCCCTTCCCTGCCAGAGCTCATTGGCGCCAGAGGTTCACAACTTTTGTGATTTGACCAGCGTTTTTGGTTATTCCCTTCCCTGCCAGAGCTCATTGGCGCCAGAGGTTCACAACTTTTGTGATTTGACCAGCGTTTTTGGTTATTCCCTTCCCTGCCAGAGCTCATTGGCGCCAGAGGTTCACAACTTTTGTGATTTGACCAGCGTTTTTGGTTATTCCCTTCCCTGCCAGAGCTCATTGGCGCCAGAGGTTCACAACTTGTGTGATTTGACCAGCGTTGAAGAATGCCGGCACTTAGAACAGCACTGATGCCACGCGGCGGTTTCTCCTCAGTGTTTGCGGTTCTGCTTTAGTCCAGCCGCCCGGTGTGTCGATTTTCGCCCACCGCCTCGTTACCCGGTGCCTCCCGCTCTCCTTGTGGGGATATGTAAACGGTTGACGTTGGGATTGAGGGAGATTTTATCTGAATGGAGGAGTCCCTGGAATGACAGCATCCAATTGCGCATGCATGGTGTGGAAGCTTCAGTGTGATGCTCTGAAAGGTTTAGCAAATATAGCCACTGCAGTGGCACTGTTACAATTGCCCCGTGTTATACTTGACTCCAGTCTCCCCTTCTCCTATACTGAACCCACCTGGACCAGAAAAACGTTTCATTGATCACCCAACAAAGTCTCTTTGAAGTGTTTCGTCAAAATAAGTGTGATTACATCATCCAGAACCTGTTTAACCTTCACACAAGCCTTATCCTCTGTTCGCCTGATTTTCCAGAACAGTTTTGCCCTATAGCTTTGTCGATTTCTTTCCCCGCCAGATGTAAGTCAAGCTGGGGGAAAAATAGGAAAATTAGCCAAGAGCAGAAGAAATGAAAATAAAACACTAAAAGAATGTGTACAAATATTATTATATTTTTCCATGTGCACTAGAATTTGTTAGTCATTCATAGAACTATTTTTGTTGAGCATGTTTTTATGCTTTTGCAAAGATAATAATTTGGTTATGATTTATTGACGGGGTTAAATGATAACATTAATGAAGGATGTAATAACGACAGATGCAGCGTATGTGATACAAATAAAACACAGCGCATTTCTGTGTGTTGTATCGCGCGGTCTCAGGGCCCGTGGTTCTAATAATAATGCGTTTGTTTCTACCACCGTTTAGATAATAACTACTGATAGAAAATATGGTTAAGCGGTTGAGATCGGCTATGATGGTGACTTTGGGCCACTGGCGGATCCAGGGGAGGGGGCAAAGCTGGTAATTGCCTCCTAAACCCCTAATTTTTGCCGATTTTCTTTAAAAAGCACGTTTTTTCTATGTTTGACTCTGTCCCCCTCAAACCGTTGGTCTGGGATTCGAACCGCCGCCGCCTTCTACACCTGTTAATGGACTCAGCCACTGGTGGACGCAGAGGAGGGGGGGGTAAGGGGCCGTGGCCTCCAAAATTGCGAAATTTTGGCTGATTTTCTGTAAAAAAAACACTTTGTTTGTACGATTGCTCCCGAGTCCTCCCAAACGGCGCCCCTGCGTCCGCCCCTGACTCGGCTGGAGACTGGAGCCGTTTTTCACTGTTAGATGGATTTTCACCTGTCTTACCTCAATGATGCCTCAGTGCCCTCTTTGTGGTGCACTAGCGCCCTCTATTTCCAGTCGCTATCGTTCGCCACTGTAATCCAGGTGGTGAGACGCTTCACTGCACGCGCTGCTCTTTGTAGACAAACTCATCCATTTTTTATCCGCGCGATTTTTATATTGGGACATAAGTTTGCCGCCCTAAGGGCACTTTGTGTGGGGTCGTGTATGAGGCGTCATCAGCGATTGTAGTGTCTCGCTGCGGAATGGTGTCCTTAGTACTTTTTATCCATATTCAGTATTTCTTGATCTATATCCGTATCATATCGGCTGCAGTCTGTTCGGGGCAGGATGGGGGCAGGGTCCTGCAATCCTGCCCCGGGCAGCTGCAGAATTCAGTACATGGTGTTTGTTTGACATGGAGTCGCGTGGTGCGTGGGCTGCGCTCACCGCCTGGCAGGGATAACCGAGGTATTTTCCCGAACTTTTTAGTCCATTAAATCCGGAACACTCGCTGGGGTCGGGCGGCGGACGGATGAGCGAGCCTGCGTTAGGTGCATGTTTTCGCTGGCGACTGGTGCCTGGAGTAGTTTGAGTGTGCTACATATTTTTTGCCCGTCTTGTCCCTTTATAGTGCCAACTGGTGAGTCTGCTGCTGCTGAATCCTCCCTCCCCCAACCTGTTTCTTTTTAGCAAATATATGCATTACGAATTCATATCAAACCACATTTATTGGCACCATTTTCAATGGAGCACACCTGGAGAAATGATTAATGTGAAACAGCGGGAAGGGCCGACATCACGGTTTGCCTTGCACGATTAGGAAAATCTCTGGCGCTGACCTTAAAATGGTCAGGAGCCTCATTATCGTAACAATGATTGTTTTTAGATGCTGCTGCTACTTAAGGTCATTGACGCCCATTCTGCTCGATAGGTCTTTCCACTGGGTGGAAGCTCTAGCTTGACTGACTGGTGGTTGTATTATTTCTCCACTGCCACTTATTCTGCACTTAACAAAATATGTCATGCATGACAACTTTAGGTTCATGCATGTCTCTCTGCTCCTTACCTGGGTCAATTTCAGGCCGGGTCCCACTTCTCTCCACTCAGCAGAAACCCATCCCGCGACACCCCTGACTTCAGCGAACTCGGCCACCGGCAAGCCTGTGCTGGCTGCCGCCGTCTCACCTGCACCGGACAGCAGCCTCGGATGGTGGAGCAGATACCAAGCCAATAGAGGGCATAGTATGGCATAAATTGTTTGAAAACGATAATGTTAATACATTGCATGGCCGATGATTGTAAGCTCTTACCATTTTCGTCGGGAGATTTTCGTTGAATGACTCGCAAAACAAGTGAACGCGCCACCACCAATCAGCGGCCACCATCCGCTGGGTGCCGTTTGCCTGCGGGGCACGGAGGTTACAGAGGTCACGTTTATGCCGAGTTCAAGCCTCGGTGGGGAGGGGTCGCGTGGCAGATAATAAAACTTCATGCGTGGTGTTGAGAACGGTGGCGGTAGTGCCTGCTGTTGGACTGGAGGAGCGGACAGGTTTAGAAGGTGTTATTTGCTCGTGGGTTGATATATGGGTTAGGTGTTAGTGCAGTGTACTGTGTTGATAGTACGCAAAAACATGAGTACGAGTTCATTAAAGGAGTTTGGTATGTAAATATGTTTGGGTGGCCAAATTGCAGGCACCGATTTGCAGTCCGTATTGTTTTTCGGCATCAAGGTGGATGCAGCTTTTCAAGAATTTTCAATTCATACACGTTTAGTGGCGGTACAATCCACACGGTACATGGGACATAAGCGCGTAGCTGACATTTCATGTGTTTGCAACCCTAGAAGTTTAAGATGCTAAAATGATTAGTTGAGGCGGAAGGATAAGTAAATCTGACCGTGTCAACAAGGAGGGTCAAAGGTAAATCACAGGATGCACCAGGCAATTAACCGGGTAGGTATGTGTATTGTAATGGCACTGTATTCCTTCAGTATGTGCCATTCCCGTATCACATCCTTTCGATGCCGCCGCCACCCGGCGTCCAGGCAACCAAAAACCTTTGTGCGCGGTCGTCTAACCGTGATATTCCTGCTGTATACTTTCGCCGAAAATTGGTTTGTATGCTACAATACTGCTCTATTAATCTGTCGGATGACGTGCGTTCCTAGTGAGTTATTGTTTATCATTAGCATTAGTTAGCATGTTAGCATTAGCATAGTCGTGTACAGAAAGGTCAGGACGTTCCACTCTCAGCTTTCGAATTATCCCTAATTGGTTGCAGCTGAGGTAGCGAGTGGCCTCACAAGTCGTGACGAATTTTGCACAAATGCTGAATCCTAGCAAAAGAAATACTTTTGCTAGATGCTGATTTTTTGGCCAAAATTTCGCAACTGACCGAAACAATACAGCATTGTACAATTTCGGTACGAGAATGGGAGAGGACACTAATGAAACATCAAGCATCATTAGATATATTTTTTCGAGTGGCGACAGTTTTTAATTGTTTGGTTTTTGTTCTGACTTTAATGAGCGGCACTATGCAGAGGTATTAACGTATATTTCTTTGGGAGAGTTCGGGCACCCGCAATGAAATATTGAGTTAGTGTTAAAATACTCTACGTCTTATTGTGGTCATCTTGATGATTGAAAAGGACTGTGTGAACGCTAAAACAAAGATGATATTGTGCTAGCTCTTTTCGTATGGTGGTGATTTACTTTTCTTTTAAATTCAGCCACCCTCTATGCTTTTCGGAAATCCACGTCCGTGTACTGAGGCTATCTCCTCATTTCTAATAATGTATGTTAACGTAGCGAACCAGGGATTGATAAAGGCGACATAAAAACCAAGACACATTGGCGGACGCAGGGGAGGGGCATTCCGGCCTGGCTCCCCAAAGCGCTGGAGGAGGGAGGAGAATTATCTTTAAGCCCCAAAGGCCGGAGAAATGAAAAATTGTTTACACTAGGTCTGTAGAGAAAAATAAACGCTTCCCCCCCCCAGGAGAGCGGTCATTTACCTGGAGAGGAAGCTTATACTAGGTCTGTCGAGCACCCAAATTGCGCTTCCCACACCCCCCTCCCCCAGGAGGAGAGGCACACATGGATTTGCCCCCCCCCCAAAAAAAACTCTGGTCTGCCTCCGCCCTTGCCAGGACATTTCTGTGAAACAACACGAACTGACGCAAAATTTCGAAATAAATTGTCTCCAATTTCATGGTGACTGCAGAGTCGAGTCTTGTATTTAATGTGTCAGTTTTGTCGATGTCAGCTTTCATTTCAAAGTTTGTAATAAAAGTCGAGAAATTATATCAATAAACCTACGTATTTGTCCTCCCAATATCTCCAATGAGTTATTTGTTCAATGGCAAAGAAGGCAGAGCCTCACAATAGTAATATTACGCTACGAATGTTGTGGAATTCAAGAAAGTCTTACAGTTGTTGCGAAATAAGTGTAAGTTGTAAAGCACCAGGTTGATCAATCTCCAAGCTGACTTGCAATATAGATTTGAGGATTTTCTATCTTGCATTTCACAGCTTTGCATTACTTCCTTTTGCAACGTTTTGGTGTGGAAAGTAAGTGGAAGAGCCTTGCTTGTCAATAATTATTTGCATTTTTGGATTATATTAGTGCAAAATTATGAGGGACACAGCTTGAAATGGAGTGGAACGTTATTTAAACAAAGCTGGTGATGTTGACTCAATGCATTGATATATCATAAAAAGCTTTCCTTATTTTGCAACACTAGGCCTGTCGAGGACCCGAATTGCACGTCCCATCCTCACCCCTCCAGGAGGAGAGGCAGACATGGGTTTGGTCCCCCAAGCCTTGGGTCTGCGTCCGCCCCTGCTGGTGTTAATGCCAAGGAGATGAAACAAAGTAAAGTTTCGTAAAAAAGATGAGAAATGAATGACCAAATTTTCGGAAAAGGGAATGGAACAGGAAGGATCGGGAACTTTTTTAATGAGTTTTCCGGAACGGCGCGGGGCGGGATAGATTTAACGGAGGAAGGAGGCTGAGATGTGTTGCCCCGTGCTGACCTCTAGTGCACAGACTGCTGGAGCGTCAGAACCGGAGCGATAGCCCGGATGGACGGCCGGCTCAGTTTAATAGGTGGCGCCAGCCTGGGAGACGATCGCCTCGAGTGCTGCCATCTGTGAGGTAGTCATGACTGGAAATCAACATTCATTTATTTCATCGTCATTAACACGCGCATTGACGGGGGTCTGAGCCACCTTTGCTTTGATGGGGGTTGGGTACCTGCCCCTCCCCCAAGATCTCGAGAACCACACTAGGTAGCGAAAAACGGTAAACGGCGTTGGGTCGCCCATCCACTTCTCCATCGAAAATATTTGAACCATTTTTGTTAGGTCACATGTAGGGTCACTAGAGGTCAAAACATGCCGTCATAGGTATGTATTGTGTAGTTGTGTATGTATGGTGTAGGTATGTACATGCCGTCATTTTTTATTATAAATTTTGTCCAAGTCTGAGTCTCACTAAAGTCATCAAGGGACTTGTCACGGAGACCCCGGCCTCACCACCCGAACAAGCAACTACCACAATGAAGGGTTGATTTAGAAGCCAAAGTTTAACGTCCCACAAATCACAGAGACGGCCGCCCCGCTCAGGTCACCCTCTCACCAGTCAGTTGCCAGCCGACCTGTACGTCGGGTAAACTATTGAGCGCCGGAGCGTCTCAGGGGAACCGCCTGGACATGCACTGCCACTGCATGCTTCTGAGCAGCGGGCCGAAGCCCAACGTTCTACCAACTGAGCTACCGGGGCGGCATAACATGTAAATTAAGATTTTCGGTCATTACATCTAAACAAGTAAATATAGAGCAAAACGATTTGAACCATATGAATCATCCCAGCAAGCCGAATCGAATGATATAATGACTTTGCTTGGTCAAATCAATGGTTTGACCTGGGACAGGTCAAGGTCAAATTAGGTAAAATGCATATCATTAGAACTGCAAAGACAAGCCGAGATATAAAAAATCCCGGAACATATTTTAGAGAAATCGGTGGGCCCATTATGAGGTATGAGTTTCAATCGGATAAGTTCACCCTGTTCCGACTTATGCTATCCTAAGCTTGTTTGAGGTCAGATCACTTGACTTGTACTGGTGACCTGATCTGAGATGACCTAACCTTAAAATGTTGACAAAAGTTGTAAGAATAATGAGATAAAAGGTATGTCAAGTACGGCGGCGCGTAGCGCCGCCGTTTTTATGCTTTCTCCAAAAAAACCCAAGGTGGTGCGTACCCGCCCCCGTCAATGCGCGTGTTAATACACCAGTACAATGATCATCTCCCACAAACATGCTTATCATTTCATCACCGTATCTCAACGTGCATCATCATATCATCTTATACATGCATACATACAAACATTCAACGTCCTCCCTCCCCCATACACACATACGATCGCGTAACACATACATACAGGGGCGTAGCCAAGGGGGGGCGGCAGGGACAGCTGCCCCCCCTGAGGGCCCGAAGGCCCCCCTACCCTAAGGACACGGGCCGCGCGAAGCGCGGCTCGCCCCCACTATGCTCTGTGACCAAGTTTGAAATTTCATACCAGACAGGACCCTCTTAGCCCTCTTCAGCACTATTCTGTAACAAGCAGGGCCCTTTTTACCCATCAGGGCCCTTTTGGCGCTGTCGCAGGGGCCCTTTTGGGACGCCGCCCCCCCCCTGAGCGAAATCCTGGCTACGCCCCTGCATACATACATCAAATCACTATCACATGTCTCCTAAAACATATATCACAATATAATCCACATGGCCCCCAATACACCGGTGTACTAGTGTAACACAGATTGCTATAGGTATGGATGGGGTTTTATTTCAGTCTCTGGTCCCGGGTCGCCATGTCGTGATGTCATCAGGGGGCCAGATTATCACTTTGCCAATCTCCAACACTGAAAACTGTACCATGCTTGCACCTGCTTTGATTGAGAACAAGGCGTAATAGACAGTGATTGGGAAGTATTTTGTTGTCTTTTGTTATTCTTATCCGGAAAAAATGGTTCAACTGATCCATTTGGCACTCCATTTACCTTAGAAAAAGGTCCTGCAAGGGGGACGAGGGCATTCCTTTCAGGCAACTGAAGTTTTTTAGAACGGTAACTCAGTTAATTACTTTATCACATGAATATTGTAGTTGCTGGCTGAAATCATTCAACCATGGCACAAAGCGCAAGGTAATAAGACCCAACCTTTAGGGTTGAAAACAATTGTTTAAGGGATTTCTAGTGCTGTATAAGGGCTAAGCGCCCAAAGTAAGCATCGTTCAGTGAAACCTAAATATTTCGGACAACTCACTTTCAGCCATGTTCACCTTTAATCTTTCCTCACGTGTTACCTGGACGGGTCGCATAGCTATATGGTTTGTGAAGTGCAATGCCAAGTGAAAGTGCCTTTTGGTAGGATCACTGTATTATTGTGCTGTAGGTGAATGCCTTTACGATACACCAATCAATAGCAGTTATATCGACGAAATTGGTCGAGGGTAACACAAGTCAGATCTTTGAAGATATGCGAGGTGACTTGGTAACTTAAGCTCGTAAAAATTGGTATCAATCCCGATCCCTTGCGATAAGCAACACATTGGCTTCTATTCGAAATCATTTTGCCTACACCATTTTGCCTATTGTTGGCCAATCGTTGGAGTGGAAGCATCTACATTCTACATTCTAGATCTTTCATCTATGGAGATGTTTGCGAAAACCAGATAAGTGCGAATGCTATGCCATCTTTAACAAGGATCCCGTCGGGCCAGCTAAGAACACAAACGCTGAGCGGCGCGCAGCGGAATACCAACTTACGTTCCCTGATGTCCCGACAGAACGCCCGCGGCGGCAACCACGAGGCTGCCCGGGCTGAACTGGTTCCCAGATGACCCCACAGAAATCACAGGTCAAAAATATCAAGTTGGTCTGTGGAAGTCTCCGCATAAAACCAGATGCAGATGCCTTTATTTTTTGTTTGTTTTTAATGGGGAGGTCGTAGCATCTGCCTGGCCCCCGGTCATCTTAATTGGAACTCTCATCGCCAAAAATTGTTCTCATTAGCATCACAATACGCTGCAAATATCAGCTTATAGCGTAAAGCTATTCCAGCCGTCGCCACCTTGAGGATTTTGGAGATTACGTCCCTCGATCTGGTGTGGTGACGTGGCCTGTGATGGCTTAGTCCAACAATTTTGGGCAGATTGCGAGATGGGTCAGGACTAAGCTGTACCAAATACGGCGGTGTTCCTCACCACCATTTCTCTTTTGCCTCGGAAAAACCTAGCGGGAAGGTTAAACGCACGTCTGGGGATGGTTAACCGTCTCCATACTGTGTAGGAAACCCTACCTTATGTCCTACCACGCCATCGCATACCTGGGTCTCTATTGTAGGCAGTTGGAGACTCAGCAATGGTTCCTGATTCAGGTTTGCGATCGAATCAACCAACTGGTACTGTTCGCGCTCCTGAAGGGAAGGACCACCGCCAGTGGAATGGTCCTCGGGTGCCAGGAATGTTCCCGCGGGAAGTACCTCGTGTGCCAATTTCTCAGTCCTTGGTCAATACCTGCCGGTTGTACCTTTTCGGCACGACTTTAGGCAAGACGCTAGGGAAGACGATGGGGCCTAACGGCTGTAGCAGCTAGTTTTGAGGAGATTGCAATGTGTAACGTTGAATCCAAGGTGTAGTAGTTTCTGTGAGGATTGCGTCGAAAAATTAGATTATCTATAAACAATGCTGCGTTACTTGTAAGTCTCTTCATGTTAGAAAGTCTTCTTACTTTGTTACTATTTATGTGAAAGCTGTGAAAAATACAGTGCCGCTGGAAAGTTCTATAAAAACCGAATCGGCCTGGGTACGGGTTCTCCAGTGAATTGCAGTGGACGGCTGAAGTTTCCAGCGCATTTGATGACTCCTATGCAATGAAGTATTGAAAATTTTTAAGCGGCAAGTGTGACTCTCCCACTCTCACTCTCACCCTCGTACTGCCTCGTCCTCGTTTTCGTCTTCGTCCTCGCTCTCGCTCTCTCGCTCTCTCGCTCTCGTTCTGCTCTCTCTTCTCGCTCTCTCGTTCTCGCTCTCTCGTTCTCGCTCTCTCTCTCGCTCTCGCTCTCTCTCTCTCGCTCTCTCTCTCTCTCTCTCTCTCTCTCTCTCTCTCTCTCTCTCTCTCTCTCTCTCTCTCTCTCTCTCTCTCTCTCTCTCTCTCTCTCTCTCTCTCTCTCTCTCTCTCTCTCTCTCTCTCTCTCTCTCTCTCTCTCTCTCTCTCTCTCTCTGTCTCTGTCTCTGTCTCTGTCTCTGTCTCTGTCTCTGTCTCTGTCTCTGTCTCTGTTTGTTTGTTTGTCTCTGTCTTGTTCTGTTTGTGTTCTGTTCGTTCTGTTCTGTTCTGTCTCTGTCTCTGTCTCTGTCTCTGTCTCTGTCTCTGTCTCTGTCTCTGTCTCTGTCTCTGTCTCTGTCTCTGTCTCTGTCTCTGTCTCTGTCTCTCTCTCTCTCTCTCTCTCTCTCTCTCTCTCTCTCTCTCTCTCTCCATAGTGTGCAGTGGCGTATCCAGGCGGGAAAAAAGTCATTGCCCCCTAAACGGAAAAGCTCTGGCAAAAGTACGTTTTGCCCCCCCCTCCCTCAAATGATCGACCTCCTTATTTCCCCGACTGCTTTTTAGTTAATAAACAAGATTTTGGTGCTTTAACCCTCAACTTCAAACTGAACCAGTTAAGTTTAGTGTAAATATTGTGGCTTGTATACGAAAAAAGTATCTCGAGCCCACATTTCTCACTCTGACTTTTTTCTTGCTTTTTGCCTCAAATACCCTAAAAAATTTCCGGAAGGTTATATTTAAGCGCAATTTTTCACTGCGTGACGTTTTTTTTTCCTTTTCGACTTTGGTTTGCCCCTCCCAAACTGACGGGCTGTATCCGCTACTGGTAGTGCGGCGCCATCAGGAGCCGTCCCCGAGACGCAGATAGTACAGATAGCGGCGGAGCTGGGAACTCCCGAACTTCACACTGCGGCGCACATGCCGCCTCGGCGAGTGCACCTGCACGAAACTCAGCCGGGACCCTGGAAACTCGACTCTACTCGTATTAGCCATATCATCAGTCATCTAAAGACGCAGTTCGGAGACCGACTAGTTCTAAGCCCCCCCCCATTACAGCGCACCATTCAAAGACGCAGGTCTAGGACCGACTAGTTCTAATCCCCCGTTACCGCGCATCATTCAAACACGCAGTTCGGAGACCGACTAGCTCTAAGCCCCGTTACATTGCACCATTCAAACACGCAGTTCGGAGACTGACTAGCTCTAAGCCCCGTTACATTGCACCATTCAAAGACGCAGTTCGGAGACCGACTAGCTCTAAGCCCCGTTACATTGCACCATTCAAAGACGCAGTTCGGAGACTGACTAGCTCTAAGCCCCGTTACATTGCCCCATTCAAAGACGCAGTTCGGAGACTGACTAGCTCTAAGCCCCGTTACATTGCACCATTCAAAGACGCAGTTCGGAGACTGACTAGCTCTAAGCCCCGTTACATTGCACCATTCAAACACGCAGTTCGGAGACTGACTAGCTCTAAGCCCCGTTACATTGCACCATTCAAAGACGCAGTTCGGAGACTGACTAGTTTTAATTCCTCTATTACAGTGCGTGTTCTGCCTAAAGACTTAGCTCTAATACACATCTATGCAGTGATAGAGGAAGGAACAGTTAGAATGTTTTATGTTTTGACTTCAGTTATGATTGGGTACATACTGATTGTTCTCAATAAACAAACACCTAGTTTCTCGTTATTTTCTCTCATGAATGCTACGATGTATCTTTTTATCAATCTGGATGAATTATACGATTTTTTGATTACATGGTGCCCATTCATATGAAGGTACAGCAATGGCTCTAATCTTTCGCCTTTGGATATACCTACGTGGTCAATGGACCGCAGAAGCGACGAGGCAGACAGGGTCCAGGGCGAATTTACGAATAAGCAATTGATAATGTGGAAGACGCACTATAGACTTAAGGAAAAACAAGAAGTGGAACGTGAGAGAAAATATTGCGAACTGACATCAAAAGTTGTTTCAGCACGGCTCAGCAGCAGCCAGTTTTGCGGGTCTGCTCCAGAGTGTGCAAACGATCAGCTCCGAGCTCCCTTCCACCAGAGGTGGATTTAGAACAAATGTTTCGGGCGAGGGATGAGCCAACCTAGGCAAGATCTTGAAAAAGTTATTTAATGAGAAAATCGGTGTAAAAATCAGTTAGGGGAGGTAGAATTTGGCCATTTTTGGGTGCTATGACCGAATTAGGCACCCCCCCCCCCCCATCAGCCCCAGCCTTCTTTAACTTTCCCATCCAGTATTACAGCCTTACAGCAGCTAGAGCCTACCATACTGAACCTAAAAGGACCGTAGTTCAGGGTTTCAGTACAGATACTTAAACGAATGTGAAACTGGTGCAATGTACCCAGTCTTGTATTCGCACTTTAACCCGGCAGAACAGTCAGTTGCGCCCGAGCAGACTTATCTGTTGTCTGTGTGGCAGCTCTTTCAAGTTAAATCCCACATGTGCTGTGTAAGTTAACACGCGCATTGACGGGGTCTGAGGCACCTTCGCATTGACGGGGGCGGGTACCCGCCCCCACCTAAGATCTCGAGAACCACGGTAGGTAGCGAAAACGGTAAGGGCGTTGGGCTGCCATCCACTTTCCATCGAAAAATTTGAACCATTTTTTGTCAGGTCCATTTAAGGTCACGAGAGGTCAAAACATGTCCGTCATAGGGATAACATGTAAATTCTGTTTTTTCGGCCATTACATCTGAACAAGCTAAGATGAGAAAAATTACTTGAACTATATGAATCCTCTTAGCAAGCCGAATCGAATGATATATAATTTGACCTTGCTAGGTCAAATCAAGGGTTTGACCTGACCTGAGGTCAGGTCAGGGTCAAATCATATAAAATGCATATCAATAGAACTGCAAAGCCCAGGCGAGTCTAATGCAGCTAAAATAAATGCTCTATCACCATCCGTTACTGAGTTGTTCCGTAAAACCATTTTTACCATGTATTTCCAATGGAGAGGTCATGCCTCGTACCTGACCTTAGGTCATCGATATCAAAAATACCGGAACATATTTTAGAGAACTCGGTGGGGCCATTATGTGATATGAGTTTCAATCGGATAAGTTCACCCTGCTCGAATTATGCTATCTTAAACTTCTTTTAGGTCGGGTCACTTGGCCTGTACTGGTGACCTGACCTGAGATGACCTAACCTTAAAATTTTAACAGAAGTTGTAAAATTATGAGGAAAAGGTATACCAAGTACGGCGGCGCTACGCGCCGCGTTTTCTATCTCCGAAAACCCGAGGGGGCGGGTCCCGCCCCGTCAATGCGTGTTAACTGCTCAGTCTCGCTTGGTGTGTCTCCTATCTTGCTTAATAAAGGGATGTTCTGGTACTTCTGCCTGATCTTTATGCGACCTTTTCTAGATGTTGGCTTAGATGACTTACAATTTTAGAAAGCTATAGGATCAAAGAGCAGCCTGCTTTCGACAAGATAACCGGAAATTGCGGTGAGCTGCTTATGGCTTTTGAAGAATCCGATTGCTGAATTATGTTCAGCAACTGAGAGTCCCACATTATTTCCATGCCAGCCTAAGGGTGTTTATGATGATTCAACATTGCTGGTTATTAAACAAGCATTTTAAATTATGCACACCGTTGTTTGTCTAACTTGGAAGAACTGATATGCTCAGAAATGTCACTTGTGGGGGTGAAATTATGTAACAGAACACTTTTTATCGTGTGTTTTGCACCCGCGTTGATGAGGGTGGGTTTTTGAATAGCTGCATAATTATGAATGCTCTTGCAGTCGTCAGGGGCGTCGTCACCATGGGGACCTGATCCTCATGCAATTTAAGAAGGCCCTCCGCTTAAATCAAGAGGCCCTCTTCGATACCAGCCGCCTTTGATAGACTCATTAGTCTTATGAACTATAAATGCGGTACCAACAAGCACATGATTAATAAGCACTTGATATATTTGTGATCGGAATTCCCTTAGCCAATATGGGAGGGTGACTGGCCGGCAAAATAAATCATTGAATGGATCAAAGTGGCCCATTTGGCGACTCAACAGCGCGAGGAGTACCCATAAAAGGCAGAGGTACCCTCGTCGTCATTGATATTGCAGGTCCGTGCGTGGATGGCCTCTGACTGACAAAGGAGACCCCTATACGGTAGCAAATGCTGTTAGGTCAGCCATAGAGGCTAATATGTTCAATATCTAAAGTCCTTATAGGCCCCCGGTCAAGGATGTCCCTCCAGTTAATTCCGTGGGACGTGTAGGCCCTGGCGTTGTCGATGCGTGTCTCGGCTGTATGTCAGTTAGGTGACGTTCATAGGAGACCATCGACTAGTAAAGGTGCTTTAGATTCTTCAGGATGCTCTCCGGCCAGTCACGCGAGCTCACCTGTTCAATATATCATGGGTGGGCCCCTGAAACAGGTGTAGGAAACTTCGGCCGACAAAGAAAGTGGCGGGCGGAGACCACAATTTGACAAAGGGTTCTCCGACGCCTCTGATTGTGTGGCCTACTTATAAGTGAGGCTCCCGGTATGCACGAGGGGCCCTTAACTAAAAAAGGAGACCCTCTAAATGAAAATAAGCCTATATCGGCCACAATCCCGAATTTCAGGGCCGGGTTATTGAACTGGTCGATGATGCCCTCCCCGAAACAGCAAAAGGTACGCAGAGGCCTCATTTTTCCAGAGGATGGCCAGGCGTTATTTTACGTACTTTATTTACCTTTGAGGCCCCTGAAATACAATGGGGGCCCCGTGCCTAATAAAGGACGATATTAAATAGCACAAAGGGATTGACTACAATGGTAGGTATATAAAGCTAATTTGAATATCGGACTTACCTCAGTATGGATGTCCCTTTGGGGTCAGGGATAGGTGGCCCCCTGGAATTTGGCTCCATTTAAAGACGTTACAAGAACGGAAACGTTGTGAAAAAGTCAACGCAAATTACAGCTTGTTCGCCCTCCTAATCGCACTCAGGGACGCACGGCCCTCACCCCAGTAAATTTCGTCCACTTACCATGACTTAATCATGACTTACATAGCGTAGCTGGCTACCTTCCGTTGTTTTGGAATGCAGTCATGCGTGAGCTTGTCCTTGCGTTGAGGTTTTCGGAATTTTTGCATCGTCTCAGAAAGGTAGGAATAAAAATTTGGATCTGAGAAATTTGTTTTTTAAGGTTGGTTTCAAGTTAAACGTATTATCATATTAAAAGTATGATTAAATGTATTATTAGTATTATTAAAGTATAGTTTTATTAAAAGTATTAGTAGTATTGTTAAAAGTATTATCATAAACATATGCTGTGGCAATATACTTCCGCCTAAATCCTTAGTTTTAGAGCTCCAGCAACCAGTCCTGGCTCAATTTTAACGACATGATTTCAGGAAGGTCAACATCTCTTCCAGTAGCCGGCTTTAGCACGCAAAATTTCAGATTTCGACCACATTTAACACGCGCATTGACGGGGGTCTGAGCCACCTTTGCTTTCACGGGAAGGGCGGGTACCCCCCTCCTCTAAGATCTCGAGAACTACGCTAGATAGCGAAAAACAGTAAACAGTGTTGGGTACTTCTGTATCGAAAATGCTTGAACCATTTTTTGTCAGGTCACTAGAGGTCAAGATATTCCATCACAGGGATAACATGCAAATGAAGGTTTTCGTTCATTACATCTGAACAAGAAAAGATAGAGCAAAAAATAGGCCATTGGAATCCTCGCAGGAAGCTATATCGAATGATATCTAATATGACCCTGCTAGGTCAAATCATGTCAAATATGGTATTTGACCTGGCCTGTGGTTAGACCAACGTCAAATCAGGTCAAAATTCATATCATTAGCACTGCAAACACGAGGAAAATTTAGGGCCAGTTAAAATAAGCACTCTATCACCATCCATTACTAAGTTACTTGGTTAAAACCATTTTTTATATAGATTTCCAATGGAGATGTCATGGCTCGTACCTGAGCGTAGGTCATCGATATAAAAGATACCGGAATTGTTTAAGAGAACCCGGTGGGCCCATTATCTGATGAGTTTCAATCGGATAAGTTTACCCTGCTCTTAGCTATGCTATCTTAAACTTCTTTTTAGGTCAGGTCACTTGACCTGTACTGATGACCTGACCTGAGATGACCTAACTTAAAAATGTTGACAACAGTTGTACAAATTATCAGATAAATGGTATGCCAAGTACGGCGGCGCTACGCGCCGCCGTTTTTATGCTATCTCTAAAAAACCCAAGGGGATCGGGTACCCGCCCCCGTCAATGCGTGTGTTAAAAGCGGTCCGTGTCTGGATAGGTACGCCCATCCGGTTGTCATTGCAGGCGCATATTGTAACCTTACGTTATGCATAGATCGGTTTGTTTTTGGACTGCATGCTTTTGGTTCGTGCAGATCTTGGTCATGGAGTCCGTTCTGTTTATTTCTGTGGACATGAGTGTTTACAGACGATACCATTCAGAAGACAGAGTATCTTTTGATCCCAATATCATTTAAAACAAAACGGATAGGAAGCCTAAAAGGCTGGGGACGCGGCAGTGGAGTGGGCAGCGTAGCTGGCTTCCACTCAGCCGACCCGGGTTTGAGGCCCGGCTGCTTCCCTGAACAAGGAGCAAGCTGGCTCCCGAGAAACCCTTCCAACAGGGAAAGAGTTGGCGATGCCATATAACCCTGGCAGTTGGTGCGTGGATAAGCCCCAAAAATTATTATTACTAAGCCTAAAAGGCTAAACATCGCACCCGCTGAGTACCTTTTGTGAGATTCTGCTTATCGCCAACATTCGGGAAGAAACCATTTGCCTTCTTTTTTTGGTTCCTTTAACATGGCCTGTTGTCACAGGACATTGGTTTCCTCCTTAGTTGTATCAGGAGTAAACGTTTCCGTCTGCTGCGGAAGAACTGCGAAAGAAAGAAAGAAACTGCGGAAGGAAGAACTACTGCGAAAGAACTGCGGTCTGCTGCATGGAACTGTGCACGTGTGATCAGTGCCTCGAAAATCCTTTACTACCCTGCGAAAATCAAGGCTTGAATTTTTCCTCCATATTCAGTGTATTTTGGAAGACCATCCCTCGATCGAGGGAATTCAAGAGGAATACCCTTCCCAAAGCACTGCGCATCTCAGTTGTCAGGGTTGCATCAGCGGCGCGGCTCCTGTGGTGACATCGCCGTCTGACCAGATCTGTACCATCGCGATGCATCGCCCTCTGTCCAAACACCTACGTACGACACAACCCTGGTCGCACCCGAGACTGTTAACGCTCCCGAGACTGGGTTCGTTGCTGGCCGCGCCAGTGATGCAACCCGCCGCTTAGCTGATCGCAGGCAGCCCCCCTCCAAGAGCAAGGGTCGGTCCGTGGTGTGGCTTCACACGCCCACCCTTCAAAGCTTTATCAAAGGTTTCTCCATACTACCCAGAATATTCAATGAAGACATACAAATTCAAAAAATGAAAGTTGTATTTCTACATTTGGACCACAACTGAATTCCTTGAGCTCTGGCATCTGCAAGCCAGCATCAAAAATGTTTTCTGTAGACACAACGGTGGAAAAATACATTTATATCGTGGACATCACTCAGCAGTGAAGGAATCCCCATTAAACGTAAACTTATACATGTATGGTGAATCTAGAAAGTAAAGAATAAGGCGTTTACAGTCAAGATGCGTTTAAGACGAGGTACCTTCATGAGAGCCAGGGGCCCAAGCAGCAGCCGCAGCTGTGAAATATTTCAGTTTTTAAGTTACAAAATAATTGATAAAATCAACACTTCTTTATTAAAAATGACTAATACACTAGAAAAGTTCATGACATGTTGCTTAATGCATCTAATATCATATTTTAGAATTGGGATTAATTAATAAGGCAAATAAAATGTTGAAGTTATTCCAAACTGGACAAGGTAAGCGTCATTGTCTAAATTGGGAAAAGACCAAGGATGATAGATTCAGGCCAAAAAGGTGCCTGTGGCGTTTTGGGGCCTGGCAAAACGCTTCCAAACATGATAAACTTTTCAATATTAAAGAAAGGTAAAGGGGGTTTTCTTGCGCCGTGGTGACGTCACAGCATGGTGTCTCGTGACCAGGGGCTGACTTACAGTCTGCTCTGAACGCATGTATCTGCTCAGATGGCACTGCAGTGTGAGAAAATGGGAGTTTGAATTTATAGTTTATAGTCTACTTACTTTTCTAGATAAACTCTAAACCGTCATTGAGTCTTTCTGTGCAAGTTCAAAACTGATCCAAAATGAACAATGAACATATCTGTTCCTTTTAGATTTCAAATATTTACTGCACTGTACTGTACTGCTTCACTCTACTGTATTTCAAGTACTGTGGTGTACTTGGTGCATTTATTGTCCATGTATCTGTAGGGCTTGGTTGGCTGCATCCTAATCGCAACCTGTGGGGGCTAATTCGGTGAAACGACGGTTCATAATCCGGCTCAATGTTATTTCTAAAGAGGGAAATGGAGGGGAAAACCGTGTAACCACCTTCCGTGATAACATTGGCCTTTCATTTTTTGCATGCCAGACGAGCTTATAAAAGCTTTGCATCTCGGACAACGTCTGGAACTGGCTGGTACCTAGAAGACTTGGGTTTGGCCAGCTCTTTCAATGTGTAGAATATTACATCAAATATATTTGCCACTTTGTTCATTCAAGTGTCACAAATTGTTTATGGTTTTATGCTTCACTATGTCCTGTAATGGCTTATGTATGGTTTATGCTACCTCATTGCCTCAAGAATCGCACTGTGGGGAATGGGTTGAAATGTATGATTGTCCTTGGACGTGCGCGCCGTGTGATGCGTTTGACCGTCGTGATTTCCAATCTGCTTTCAATCGCTTGTTTCTTGTACCTACCCGCTGTTTCTAAAAGCTACATCCTTAACTAGAATGGCTGCACTGTATTTATGTACATCTTAATTCGTCGCCAATAGGCATGCTTTGCTTCTGTTCCCCAGAAACCCAAGCATGTTGTAGTCATCACTTTTTTAATGTTTTGCTATGTTCCCCAGGAACCCATCCATGCTGCAGTAGCCAATATACATGGTTTACTTTTTCCCCAAGAACAATGAAAATACCAAATTTAAGCGGACGTGGGGGTTTCGCGGGTTTCATCTCTGACTCCCCCCCACCCCACTTCGGCTCCGGCCCCCGACTCCAAAATCGGTGGTGACGTCCATACATAAAGTTTATACCTCTTGCGGGAGCCGCATGTGTATGCCGCTGATAATACATACGGCCGACCTCTACTGCGCGACTGCGATCGTTGGGGAAATAATTAAACAAAACCAAAAATCCCAGTGTTCGCATTAAGTCTGGTGCCTGGCGAGAGCTCGCTGCGTCATGCTGCCCTGCTGACCAGGTTTTGGAAATCCCCTAGATTTCGTGGTCGGAAACTGTCCGTCTGTTTGATAGCAGGCGCCGTTTGACGTCTCGAGGAGCAGGCTCATGTTAAGAAATCCCTCCCTTCTTTCGGGACGGTTGAATACCAGGTGTTTTCTGTGCCGGGATATCACGACGGGCAGTCAAAGTCGCAATGAGCGCTCATGATTTGCGGTGGAAAATATGCGCATTTGGCATTGCCCAGCCAATGATAGTAATTATGATTATTACCCCTGTCAAGCCAACGATAATGGTCCAGTCCTAAAAATGAATGATATTTCAGCTAACACTGGAAAGTCCTATTTGACAGCGCTTCACATTTGCAGGGGTAGCACTAACATGAAACGCGTATCGGTGCTTGTTAGCGCAGGTCAGACATGCTGGGAACTGCTAGACTGTGACATCGACACGAAATCCTGTAGTTTTGTATTATTTACAGTGGTGCTCCAAACAAGCAAACGTCGCTGCCGACTGATACGTGTCATGTCACTGAATTGCAACGGTTTTGTTGCGTGTCAGCAGGACCCCCGGTGTCGTCTTTTACATAATCACTGGAATACAAAATTGCCCGCTCTACCTGGGTCGGGAGTGTGTCTGGTAATGTGAATTCTACGTAACCTTCTAGCTTGTTTACTTCGTACCGGAATACCCTGCCTTCGTCGTATGGAAGGACCGATGAATTATTGCACTGTTGCATGCAAGACTCAACAAACACTAGATACGCTGTCTGTGGGGAGTGCTGGTTGATTGACTGCTGCGGCACCTAGCCCGAGCGCACAGGTTGTCCCGTTAGTCGCCACTGGAGCCGACTGCCACAGAACATTAATATCAAGTAAAACATCGCTGCTGCTGTAATTACAACGAATGCAACACTTCCACAAAGTTCACCGGCAAGACGGTTTATTTTGATGGTGACGAGCATGGCACTCCCCTGAAATTACATCAGAAAGGCAATTACAATCAGCCGTGTTGAGACTGGTATTTTTGTGAAGAAACCCTGAAGCACCGCAACAAGTGTTCTAGTTGAATGATCAGCTGCGCCTGATGGTGCCTACGGAGCTATGAGCTTTAAAGGGGATTCATTCTCCCCCAGGCACGGCTATTTGGTTCGGTCGTGCACCGGTATTTAACTCTGTTGATCCAGATGGCGGATCTGGTGCTAACTTTTAGGACGGTTTTCATTGCTCTCTGCCGGCGAAGACCCCGGACGAAATGCCGGCGAGGTCCCCGGATGAAATGCCGGCGAGGTCTCTGGATGAAATGCCGGCGAGGTCCCCGGATGAAATGCCGGCGAGGTCTCTGGATGAAATGCCGGCGAGGTCTCTGGATCAACTGCCGGCGAGGTCCCTGGATGAAATGCCGGCGAGGTCCCCGGATGAAATGCCGGCGAGGTCTCTGGATGAAATGCCGCGAGGTCTCTGGATGAAATGCCGGCGAGGTCTCTGGATCAACTGCCGGCGAGGTCCCTGGATGAAATGCCGGCGAGGTCCCCGGATGAAATGCCGCTGAGGGTCCGGGATCAAATTCTGGCGAGATCCCCGGATGAAATGCCTGTGAGGTCCCCGGATGAAATGCCTGCGAGGTCCCCGGATGAAATGCCTGCGAGGTCCCGGACCAACTGCCAGCGATCTCCATATGGGGACATAGAAGTCAGCTCTGGATCCAGATTGTCGCGGCAGGTCCGATCTAGAATTCGGGTTGGTGCAGTCGCTAGGTACATTTTGGCCTAGTTTAGTTTATTAAACATGCCACTAACGGGTCAGTCAGACCAGACCCACTTATAGACGGGGTCCGTGAGATAAAAGCATTACTTACACTCAAATGGATGTGAAAACGGTAAGTTTTGAGACGACTCCCGTAATGAGAATATCCAATGTATGTATTATGTATGTATATAAAGCTTATATTTTTGGGACACGCCTCAATACCTGTACCTGACCATAAAATTACCTCATATAAAATGTGAATGCTCTGTATGACTGGTAAGGACGGAACCATTCAACATCCCTGGGACAATGGTGGTAAAATGTGCAGTGTTTTGTTTTACGAAATACGCTCAAATTAAAAGAGCAAAACCGGGGAAAACACCTTCCAACAATATCGATTTTCCATTCTGTTGTCGTTATTGATCATTCTGCGGGTCTTAATCACCACAGCGTTCAAGTGACCGTAACTTTGCGAAAACAGTACCCAGCTGCTCTTTAAGACGCAGGCATTGCCATCTGTCAGGAAACTAGCATCCTATATGAATAGCTTTGGTGCACATTAGTGCCAATTTGGCTAAACTGAGGCTGAAAAGGGCTTAAAATTGTTCTTAGAAATTCAGATTGTTGCAACACTAGCAATGTTAGCTCAGCACGCACCGAATTCGTTTAGGGGAAAGTGCCCTAGTTACCCACTCCTAGGGGAGTTTCGCTTTTCTTCTAGTACAGTGCGTTTATTAATCATGAAAATCTGTAATATTATGGCATATCTGTCATCAAGTGCCGAAAGTTTCAAATCGATCAGGCTAGAAATGTAGCTATGGGAGAGCTCACAATTTGAAGTGAGGTGACCTTGTTTGACCTGACCTAGTGTGGCCCGGAGGGATGGTGGGCAAATGATGGGGTGAGAGGCACTGGCGGATCAAGGAGCAAGGGGCCCGTGGTCCCCTCCAGAGTCTAAAATAACATAT
Source organism: Lepas anatifera (assembly GCA_034440635.1). Lineage (NCBI taxonomy): Eukaryota > Metazoa > Arthropoda > Thecostraca > Lepadidae > Lepas > Lepas anatifera. The sequence goes on from JAOTON010002167.1 coordinate 174,589, forward strand.
TTTGCCCACCCCCCGAAATGACCACATTTTGGCCTTCTTTTCTTCAAAAGTGCAATGTTTTCGAGTTTTTTCTCAGTTTACCCCCCCGCCAAGCATTGCTTTGACCTCCTCCAAAGGCTGCTCCTGGATCCGCCAATGGTGAGAGTAGACCCTTCAACCGCGGTGCTGCGCCTCAGCGTTTTTCTGCTAAACCTTTTTGATTTATTTGTTTAGCAGCCCAACGCGGCCGTAAATGAAACTGCATCCCTTACGCGTGCCTTGTGCAGCGTTGTTTATGACTTCGTAAGGGGCATGTCCGTTTTTTTACACTGCGTCGCCACTGCCTCTCGAGGGATGCTAGCTCTCATTTCCCCCATAGACTTGCAGTATTAGGCGATCTGATCAGAACAGATGTTTTGAATATCACTATGACTGTGACTCGGCCCAGCGCTCTGAGTCAGTGAGTCGATCACTCTGATTCATCCTAACTTCGCACGTGCATTGACTCGATTGAGAGCATTGGGCGAAGCAGTAAGTTAGAGTCTACTATGACCTAAATTTGACTAACCGTTAGGAATGGATTCCAATTCAGGCGAGGGAGTGGTTACAGCCCCATCGGAGACTGTTGGAGATAAGACCTTTGATATCGGCCATCCAGGGCCCCCTTACCCGGCCCGATTTATACCCTCGGGTTCCGAGGTCTGAAAAACTAATTTACGGTCCCCAACTGAGATCAGTTTTTGCCCTGAGATCTGGAAATTTCCCCTACTAAAAGGGCTTTTCGACTCTTCCAAAAGAAAAAATTGTATCCCCGGCTCACTGAATGAGTATGTTTGATGACAAATGTTGATAATATATTTTATTTAATGCATTAATTGCACTTTTATGGGTATTTGCTTCAGTTTTAGAAACATGCAATGTCCTGGCTCCCGAGATTTTCCGCAACTAAGTTGGCAGAATCGGGGATTTTCTGACCTCAGCTCGGGTCTTCCCGCCAACACTTGCTGACCGTCTTAATCTGTGCAACGTTTTCCTATGGGAATGTCCCACTGTTAAGAATCATCGATCCGCCTATGAAACCAAGCAGCTAATGTAGGAAGCCTTAGATGTGCAAGTACAAAAGGCTTGCGATGCAAACTGTAGAAGAATACGCGTTTTATTGTTGTCGAGTTGTCATCTCACCTCCTCACGTTGTAAAGAAACAACAGGCCGCCTTCAGGTCGGTCTCGTCGCACCGCCTGATGGCCACTGCTCCCTGCTATCGGATCAGCTAATCAATTTCTATTAGAACAGGGGCGGATCTAGGCCATACGTTTGGGGAGGGTAATCTCAGGAAAGATTGTAAACAATGTTGTGTTGTTTCAACGACAATGAGCTGAAACTGGATACAATTCAGCCACTTTGGGGACCATGGCGGAGGCAGATCCAGGATTTCCTCAAAAGGAGGGGCGGGTTTATATTACAGCAGCCCCCTCTCGAGGCGTCCTCATGTTTTTTTCATTTATGGAGTGTGAAACCTTTGATGAAATCATTTGTGATGTGTCTATTTAAACGTACTTATAAAATTAAGTATTTAAACTTCTTATAAAATAAGCTTCGTACATTCGGACCAGCTATTGGGGGCCTTAATATCAATATCCATGGCGTTTAGGCTCCCCGAATTTACTTTACTAATGCCCATCGAACATAAAAAGAGCCCCCTGCGGAGGGTTTTTTGCCGTGCTCAAGCCCAGGCTAAGGGTGCGCGGTTGCCCCCATCCCCTTCCATCCCCTTGGATCCGCTCCTGGAACATGACTGTATTTCCTCCTGGATCCGCCTCTGCATTACGCAGAAGCTTCCCTGAGGGTTAAAAGTATGAATGGCGCATAGTTTCAGGAACTTTATGCGAATATATTGTGTTTTGCACTTTCACAGATTATTTGAAAAGTTTGGCCGCTCCAAGGACTGGAACCCACGCCTGAAAATGGGACCGAATTAGGGGTCCGGTTTTTGCCTTCTATTTCGCTGGTAAATATCACGGCTGGTGGTTTTGACCCCAAAAAATGAAATTAAAAATGTTTAGGTTTTCATTTGAATTGATTTTTATAAGATCCTCTCCCGAGGCTATAAATTGCAAGTTTAACATTTGTTTCCCATGGACTAGTCGAAAATGTCATTTTGTAGGAAAAGCTTTGAGCCCCCCCCCCTACCGCCTATGCTGTTCTCGCTCAATAAAGCAATTTCTGGTCAGCCGATTATTTCTCTTCCACCCCGGAACTGCCGCGCAATTGTTCATTTTATTTTTTATTGGAAACTTGTTTTGCTCTACAATCTTGTTTTGCATGTCATCTTATCAAAGTAAAGATTAGGGAGGAAGAAAGATCCGAGGTTAAGAAAAGTATGTTTGGATTTTAATAAGATTACCTATTTTAATTTGCACTGATCCCCTTGAATGAAAGAATCTCTTTTAAAGTAGAAATTTGTTTGGTAAGATATTGTAGTAGTATAGAGACCCTGTTTAAAAAGAAGGATAGAAAGTCTGGATAGTGAATGAAGACCCCCTGATGGTACGGTGGGTGACTCAATATGTAGATGTTCACTAATATGACGCCCGGGTCGGTTTTGTCATGCTTCAAACATTATGTTTTCAGTGGAACTATCCAATGGAAAAGGAACAGTGGAACGCGGCTATTTGCCTTCGTGTAGCACCAACTGTCGTCATCCGGGCCTTTTTTCTCGCCTCGGACAACAAGCATATGGTCAATCTCGCAATCTCTTTATGACTTCCCGTACACGCCACAGCTGTAATTCTCCCACCAATTTATTTCCTGACAGGGGATTCCCCTCGGGCCAGAGCGCCATTGTCTGGGGCATTCCCCCGCACCTGGTGCCGCCAATATCAGTCGCTAATCTCCTCCGTTCACGGCGGCGGCGGCGGCCTCCAAGTAGGATGAAAACGACCCCTCCCTCCCCCTCTTCCCCAGCTCCGTGCTGCGCTGCAAGGTCTCGTCCCAACTCACTGCTGGATGCCGACGGGCTCGGAATTTCGTCACGCTCTAACGCAATCATGACTGGATTGCAGCTAAAGATAGTACGCTTACACTCTGCCACGCAAGTAAGCGTGAACGGTACAAGAGAACGGTGGTTTTGCTGGCCTCATATTAAGACTGGACAGAAGTCGTCTGCCCAGGGTGATACGGGCGCGTTGCGGTGAGGTTCAGGCGTCATCGAATGCATATTAAAAGGAATGTGGCAACGTCTGAATAGAGTTTGAACTCAAATAGCAATTTGATAGGGCAAACCGAAAAATCTGTCTTTGATATCTCATGTGTGCCCTCTCTCACTATTTGCAGTATGGAGTTGTGTCCATACGCGTCGGAAAAGGGGGTCAGGGGGCCTTGCCCCCCTACTTTTTGGCCAAAAATTTCCTGATCTCAGTCAAAATGAGAGAAAGCTGGACATTCTTATATCCAGCCGCTGCGGAAGGCAACGAGGAGCCCAAATTCGAAGTTTTTGGTCCTGATGTTGAAAGTTTTTTGTCAGCATCAGGTTGAAGATTGGCTGCCCCCCCCCACTTTTTTCCCGGTGGCGACACTTATGGTTGTGTCTGCCGTGCAGAGTGGACTGCGGCCCCGCGCCGGCCTTGCGCGAGTTCCTGCCACCGTCGGACCGCTCCCACCAGCAATTGATAACAATCAGAGTTAACGGCGCACCAACTGCCAGGGTCAACGGCATCACCAATTCTCACTCTGTTGGAAAGGACTTTGGGGATCAGATTGTTCAGACTTATACAGTGAAGTTTATATTTATACAACTTATTCAGAGGTTCTCGGGACATAAAACCGGGAGCTGTGGTTCAGAAGGCAGGTGCAATATCACTGAGTCACCTATCCCCCACCAGCAATTCGGCCCATAGGGACCGGGACTTCGTTTCCACGCTTTAAGTAGTGCAATGATGAAGAGCTGTTGCTCCTCCTGAAAGAGAATGTGGCACCTTGGTCGAATCCTGGAATTTAGTGAAATTAGGCGTACTTTTAGCCAAAAATAATGAAACCACTCATAATTTCTCCGAAAAATGTACAATAAGCTCAATATTTTGTTTTTAAAAATACTCCTCTAGAAAAGAAATAAATATCAGCCTGTGGATGATGTTACTATCAAGCAACCACTACCATACTTGAAAGGCTTCAAGGGCTTCGATTGGCTGATGCTCATCGTGACGTCAGCATGTGTCGTCAAACCAGCAGCTCATAACAATGGCCGCCCGGCGACGGGCTGGTGGGCTGGCGTCAGGTAGGTTTTAGCTTTTTCTACGGAAATATCGAGTTGCAAGACAAATGAAATATGGAGTACCGGGTTTTCCGACTTGCTTTACAACTGGGCTATCTCAGTTAAAATCACGTTGTGAAGGTGCCACATTCCCTTTAATAGGTTTCACGTTGAAACATTTCGGTCTGTGCCTTCATTGCTGACAGGCCATATGAATTGTACGCCACAAACATAAACAGTTCGCCCGGGCCATTTATGTATGTGTGATTGAATGTTGATTTATAAGTGGATAGTACTTCCCTCTGTATCATTCCATGTCTCCAAAGTGTTGGCTTTTCATTTCGCCAACCAATACATTAAGTTCTTCCTCCCGTGCCTCCTGACTCCCGTTCCGTTCGTACGATACCGTAACGCTTTAAGTTATTATCGCCACTGGCTGTTGTGTTCCAGGTCAAGATTACTTTACTTATTCCAGGTACGGTACGGTTCCATGTACGGTACATTACCGGCACCCTGTTTTTGTGTTTCAGGTACCACCGGCTACGGTACATTACTGGCACCGTGTTTTTGTGTTTCAGGCACCATCGGCTACGGTACATTATTGGCACCGTGTTTTTGTGTTTCAGGCACCACCGGCTACGGTACATTACTGGCACCGTGTTTTTGTGTTTCAGGCACCATCGGCTACGGTACATTAATGGCACCGTGTTTTTGTGTTTCAGGCACCATCGGCTACGGTACATTACTGGCACCGTGTTTTTGTGTTTCAGGCACCATCGGCTACGGTACATTAATGGCACCGTGTTTTTGTGTTTCAGGCACCACCGGCTACGGTACATTAATGGCACCGTGTTTTTGTGTTTCAGGCACCATCGGCTACGGTACATTAATGGCACCGTGTTTTTGTGTTTCAGGCGCCATCGGCTACGGTACATTAATGGCATCGTGTTTTTGTGTTTCAGGCACCATCGGCTACGGTACATTAATGGCACCGTGTTTTTGTGTTTCAGGCACCATCGGCTACGGTACATTAATGGCACCGTGTTTTTGTGTTTCAGGTACCATCGGCTACGGTACATTAATGGCACCGTGTTTTTTGTTTCAGGCACCACCGGCTACGGTACATTAATGGCACCGTGTTTTTGTGTTTCAGGCACCATCGGCTACGGTACATTAATGGCACCGTGTTTTTGTGTTTCAGGCACGACCGGCTACGGTACATTACTGGCACCGTGTTTTTGTGTTTCAGGTACCATCGACTACGGTACATTAATGGCACCGTGTTTTTGTGTTTCAGGTACCATCCGCTACGGTACATTACTGGTATCGTCATTTTGTTCCAGGTACCATCGGCTACGGTACATTGGTGGCCTCCGCTGGAGCTTCGGTAGTGTCCTGCCTCCCGAAGTCAAACAGAACCTCTCCGAAGCCGAGGTGGGTGATTAAAGTCATTGTTTGTTTGCTTGCTTCCTTTTTTGTTGAGCAGTTTACGAGATACGAAGTGATTCTCTTCAATTTAAGCGAGGGTCTAATGACGTCTTCAAAATCAATCATACCCCGCGTATAAATGTTAAGGGACTGAACATTTACTAGAACATCCTCCAAAGTCACATTATTGTGGTATGCAAATGTCCTTATTTGTGACTTTCTAAGATTGGAGATAAAAAGGTTGAATGTTGTCATTCTGAATAGTCCTAAAAATAGCTGTCTTATATTTTTTATGCCCACTACCCATTTAAATAGGTAGGCAGGAGTGCCCTTCCTTACCCGTGCGGTCATACCCTAATTTTGTCCGATTGAACACACCAAAAAATAGGTTAGTTTCATTATGTTAGTTGACTGCACCACTCCCCGCTCTTTTTATATATTAGTTACTCTCTGCCTTATCCCAATTTTAGTATGGTCCCGCGTCATGGCCCCAACGAAGGCCTAGGTTAACTAGTTACTATCGATGGGGCCAGGACGATAGTCATGTAAGGGTATTAGTGGGTGGGTTAGTTCCTAAATGGGCCATGAGACCAAGAACATGTCACATTGAAGAGAGGTGAGAAAATCGTAGTGAAGAAGAGCGAGAGAGAGAGAGAGAGAGAGAGAGAGAGAGAGAGCGAGAGAGAGTGAGAGAGAGGCAGAGAGAGGGGGGAGAGAGAGAGAGAGAGAGTTGGTGAAATCAATACATTAGGAGCTTATGTCTGGAAAGAAGAACGAATATTTCAAGAGCAAAAGACAAACAATGCGTTATTATTGGTTTGGTTTCATACTATATATTGAAGAGAAAAGGCCAAGATAATAAAAAAATATATATAGACAATATTTCGAATATGATTCTTTGTCAAGTTTTGAGTGACGAGAAATACGAAAGTATGTAATATTTCCATATTTCAGTTTTTTTGTTCCGTAAAACACGCCACACCTGCAACTCGGGACTAAAAGGTAGGTGCCACGTAAACACACACAGTGTACAAAATTACCTGTACCCTCTGCTCTCAGATATATATAGGCGAAACCACACGACAAATCAGGACACGATTCATGGAACATTTAGGCCACACAAGACGAAAGGAACGGGTTAAACACTTAGGGGATCACACTAGAGAACGCCATTCAGACACACAAATCACAGACAGGACATTCACCATAGAAATACTACACATATGCAAAGATAAGGCTGACTGTAAAATTAAAGAGTCCCTGAAAATCCGGAACCAAAAGCCCCAAATGAACAAACAGGGTTCATCATGGCGCCTACTCCCTCCCGTCCCGTATTCATCGTTCTGATTATTGTTGATGGCCGAGCATTCCTTTTCAAGTTCGATGTGCGTGTGCGTATTGTACTTTTCCTTCATCGATTGTATATATTATAATAACGTGAAACTTAAGGAAGACATGCTGCTAATATGTTCACACTGTGTACAAAGGTTGTAGGCTCGAATGTCCGCGTGTTTTACGGAACAAAAACCTTAAATATGGAAATATTACATACTTTCATATTTCTCGTCCCTCAAAACTTGACAAAGAATCGTATTCGAAATATCGTTTATTATCTTGGCATTTTCTCTTCAATATATAGTATGAATGTATTAAATAGTATAAATGATATGTATATATATAGTACAATAAATAGTATGAAATGATTTATACAAAAATTTATTAAGTCTCAAAACAACCATGATGAACTGATGTACAAACGCTATCGTAACGTTCTGACTGGTGCAATCAGGACTGCAAAAAGTTATACTACCAGCGTAAAATACAAGAGGAGATGTCTAAACCAAAAAAAACTTTGGAATACTCTGCTTGATTTAACCCATAAGTCAAAACCTAAAAGATCTTCCTGAGCGTTTTGAATGTAACAGTACTTACTTATCAGATCCTGCCTGTATTGCAAACGAATTCAACAAATTTTTCTCAACTATAGCTTCAAACTTGAATGCTTCAATTCCCGCGTCCACCTCAGACCCTCTAAGCTATCTGGATAACCCTACCGGATCGTGCTTTAAATTCTGTAGATTCAGCGCTGAACCCATCCACAATATAACATCTTCCCTAAAAACACAGGCGGTGGTATTGATGGTATTGGATCCAAAATTCTCAGGCTTATTTCCCTACAATTACACCTCATCTTACGTACCTGTTCAATGCATGTATTGCCCGTGGCATATTTCCAGATATTTTCAAAAAGCTTTAGTAGTTCCTATCTTTAAAGCAGGAAACCCTTCCACCTTTAATAATTATAGACCCATATCTCTGCTACCAATTCTCTCAAAGATATTTGAAAAGGCTGTGTACCAACAAATAAGTCATTACCTAAACTCCAATTCCATACTCTATAACAAGCAATTTGGGTTTCGCAAAACCATAGCTCCTACATGCCCATCTCCCTTATTTACGACCAAATTACCTCCTCCTTGTTTCTAAAAGCATTGTGCTACTGTATACCTCGATTTTAGCAAAGCCTTCGATACGGTTAACCATTCTATTCTTCTCTCCAAAATGAAGCACTATGGAATTAGAAACCTTGAACTTAATTTCTTTAAATCTTACTTGTCAAATCGTACTCAAGTAGTTAAATATAACCCATTCAAATCTCTTTGCCCAATGTCCATGCCTCTAGGAGTTCCTCAGGGCTCTGTTTTAGGCCCTCTGCTCTTTCTTCTCTATATTAATGACATTCCAAAAGCTCTTCTGGACCTGATTTCTACCTATTTGCCGACGATACCGCTCTTCTCTTCACTGGCGACACCCTGTCGGACTTACAACATAAAATTGACCATAGCTTACCACAAATTTCCTCGTGGTTGCACTGTAATCGTCTGTCTCTTAACACTGGAAAATCTACCTACCAACTTTTTCAGCCACTCGAGGTCAAGACCTACATATTGCTATTAATGACTCACCTATCCAAAGAAAATTCTCAACTAAGTACCTGGGAGTGCAGATAGATGAGGATCTGAGGTGGACGACCCATATAAAGAACGTTGAAAATACTGTTGCACGTAACATTGGACTTATTTATCGCTGCAAACATATTCTGGATTCTAGGCTCCTTCTCCTGTTGTACAACGCGTTTATTCTTCCATTTCTAAGCTATGGTATTCAAATTTGGGGTAGTACCTATGACTTCAGATTACATAAACTACATCTACTTCAGAAACGAGTAGTCAGAATGATTGATGGCGCTGACAGACTTGCCCATAGTAGCCCCATTTTCAGAAAGTACCAAATCCTCAAAATTCATGACATTGTAGGATTTAGCAAAATCAAAATTTTGCATTCATTCTTGCTTGGTTCTCTCCCTTCCCCAATGGCTAGTCAATTAAACCTGATCGACGTAAATGTAGCCAGGAGAGTTGCGCGGCGAAGCCAACACTTTCAAATACCCTTTGCTTCCACCGTATACCGCAAATTCTCCTCTTTATCTCGGCCCTCGAACTTGGAACAATATTGTTGCCTCAAAGATAAGGAATCTTCCAGATATACCAACCAGTAAAGTGTTTTTCAAAAAGTAGCAAGAAAATTATATCTGGATTCCTACTAATTTCAACCTAAATTTCAAATACATTGTTACAGCTTTCATTCTTCCTCCTCTTGATTACCCTCGGCACTGGGTCTTTATTTCGCACCTCAGGCACTAACTTGCGCGGAGCTCTGATCTGGCAGTTGGGCATCTAACAGGCACGCCTCCGACACCCCCTGTCCAAATCCTAAGTTAAATAATAATTGATTTGTACCGTGCGCCTCTGAACTCTCCCGTGAACCGTCTCGGTAAAGCATCAATGAACCAAAACCCTTAATCCTCTTAAGAATGTAAGACGGTTATTTTTAGGATTATTCTTATTTGTGTCGCCGCTCTAGGTTCAAATACCTGACAGTCATGGCCGCTGTGGTCAGTTCTGGACAATCATGTTTTCAACGTAATCTGTGGGAAAAGAACGTTTGATTGATATCAGAATTATTCATCTAGGACTCATATTTCCTGGGAAATTGAATTACGTCCCCACTTTCGGCTCCGTTACAACACTGCGCGGTGGAGCATGCCAGCCTCGGCTGGCTTATTCTTTGTGTTTAGGTCCAGGTCCGGCATTTACTATTCATGCCCAAGCTGTAGCCAACTTCTGGCGCCTTCGGTGACCAAAATCGGCAGGTGCGGCCACTGCTGGATCTGAAGGGGGAGGACAATCGCCCTCCGTCCCCCTCACCCCTCACCCGCTTGGATCCGTCTCTGGTCGGGGACTTTGACCTTTCTGCCCGACCTATCATAATGTGTGGAGAAATTGATGTTTTGAGCCATATGACCCTGGTAGTACGTACGTCGATAAGCCCCAATTGGATATTTTGAAGAGTGCACCGGTCTTGTCCCTCGAGCCGAATCTGCCGTGCTATATTCTCTCTAGACTGAAGCATTGCTTTCTGAATACGGGGCTCGTTACATAAGCCAGAGTGCAGCTAATGTGGGGAGATTTGCTGCGCGAGACTGTCTCCAAAACCACATAACACAAAAGTAACGTTTTTGGGAGCGGAGCTTACGGTTTCATATTTTAGTTCGGTGGCATGTTCAACACTTGCGGGGACATCTACCTGTGGCCGGGGTTTTTCCGATAACAGAACATTGACATGTGACCTCAAGACCATTTTGTCTCGGTCACTGTGATCGAAACAAGGCTTTTTTTCCAAATCTGAGAGAATGTGGATTATATAATATGTTTCAAAGCAGATTATATATCTGGCCAGACATCCCTGCTCAGAAGCTCCAATATGGAGTACAATGCTCTATGCATCATTATCATAATATTTCGCACGTTTTTTTTTATTAATGGCACCGTCAAAAATAAAAAAAAACTTCGGTGAAAATAAAAATATGGGAAATCCGCCCGGAATTCAGCTTAAATCCGCGTGGATTTGGATTCCGGAAAAATTACAAATCCGGTCGGTTCCGATCGGAACCGAAGTCCAATGCACCTCTAGTTCTAAGGGGCTGGGAACAAAACTGCAATTAGATACCAGTCTTTTTGGAACATGCCGGACCTCCTCCCACCCACCCACGCCCCGCACATGCCCCGGTTTCATATCTCGTATTTCCCCAAACCCACCACGAGTGTTTCCTGAGCTGGGAAAACCCGCGTCTTTCCTCTTACCCTGCCCCCGCCGGCGCCATCTGAACCAGAGGACGACAAAGCCTCAGGTGGGCGCCAAATCATCTCGGGGGGGGCGAAGCTCGCATCTTACGGGAGGGAGGGGGGCGCTGGGAAACGATGTTGCAGGGGAGTGTCATCGACCTTTCATGGAGGTGCCGTGACTATGGCTTGGAGAGTCGACCGGGGGAGGGGCAAGTGCTCTCCTTTCCCCTGGACCCGCCTATGTGTGATCTTAGTTCAAAACTCATTTAAAGGTGCCCGATTCCCTTCAAGAGAAAGCCTGGATTCTAGTATTCGCCTTCATCATGTGAATCTGGTGAACTAATGGCTAGAGAAAAAGTTACGCTAGGAGAAAGTCTGTAACCGATGATATAGGAAAGGCATATGTGAAAAGTACGTGCAATATGATGGAAAAATCTTACTGTATGATATATGTATATCAGTTGGAATCTTTGAGGCGAGAAAAGCGCGTACCGATAGCGTTTGTGACGAATATTCGTGGTGACGATCGGAGCGCGTTCGAGCCTTCGGCGTTATTGTTTCTTTGTTTGAATTACAAAACAGCTGGACTTCAGTGAAAATTTTCCTCGTTAGGGAATAGCATGCCAGTTATAGAAAAGACTCACAGCTCTGTTTCGAGCCAGTTGGTCGACATTTTTATGTATTGATATTTCCCAGCGCAATCAGAGGTGTCTCGGAAATTTTCCTTATGTTTTGTGGGCGCCCAAACGCAGAAACAGCCCTGTTCGAAGTAAGTTTGTGCTCAATTTCCAAATTTAGCGGGTTCTTGCAAAGAGGTTGCGCTAAACACTCGGTTTCGAAATAAAAATGCATACTTTCAACGTCCTCAGCCCAAAGAAATGGGTTTTCTTCTTAGACTAAGTGAATAAAGCATCCGGTCAAACCATTCACAGTTCCACACTTCGCTCTGTATTGTTGTGGTCATTTGACGTTTAACATATTTCATGCGATTGGAAACTACCGATTCTTATTTTCCCCTCTGGCCATTCATTTGACAGTGATGGGAAATGTCCGGGTGCGAATAAAAATTAGTTAAGATCTAACTGGTTGCGACGTTACTTTGAAACCTAGTTCAGAAAAGAGGGCATTCGACCACATGTGAATCAATTTGGGTTTACCACAGTGATACAGTGTCATATATATTTTTGTATCCTCTCTTTCTACCGAACGTTACTTGAAAGGCTCTAACGTTGTCAGTATAACTGGCTGAGTGGTTTTCAGGAACAACACGGTATCAGTTTTACTAGGAATGTCATAGCCACCCTGTGAAAAATGATAACTAAATAGCCATGAAAACTTATGTGTCAATGCCAACCGCGCCAGGAATGGCAACCGCATGGAATGTCAGCAAACGAAATGCTAAGAAATATCTGGGTCAGGAAGAACCCGCGTTGCAACTGCATTGTTGAATGGAATTGGGGAAATTAATGAGCGATCCGCACCGTTCCCCGGCCCCCGATGAAACGGTGGTAGTTTGCCAGAGAAATTGCCAGAGAAATTGTGTCGCTCAGCAGTTTTGGCCGTGCTACCACCATAGGCGGATCCAGGGGACAGGTGGAGGCACTTTCCCTCCCCCTCCTCCCGATCGACATTGATCCCCGGTGCCTCCTGAAAGTGCGATGGTGCCCCCTGAAATGGTGCTCTCACCCCCAGGACCCGAGTATCGGCTCCCCTGCGAGATATGGTTTTGCGCCTACCTACTAGCTTTTTTCGCCGAAAGGTGGCGCCCCCTCCCGCTGATCGGCAATCCTAGATCCGCCTATATTTATCACTGCGTTAATACTTCTTGGCAAGTTATGAAACTGGACGCTTGGCTGTTTGAATGCAACGCTGCGACGGATGATGTGCAGCGTGTGCCACAGTACTTGCATGTTTAAGGGATACCTTAAACAGACCCCTCCTACCCGTAGAACAGAATCTTACTTTGTTTCCTGGACAGATGATATCTGTGAACGTCCCGCCTTCAGCAAACACTGAATGTGGTTGGTAACGATGACAAGCAAACCATGTTGAAGGGGCCAGCTATAAATAACGTAACGCCGAGGGGGTGGAGATTCGTCCACAGCCTTGTCAAGCGTTACACAGGGGCGTCGAAAAGCATTACTTGCGGGGTCGGAAACAAAAATACGCGTTACGTGACTGATGGGCAGCCCCTAAGGAAGAATGCTGCATGCTGGCATTGTGCATTAGTCTGACTGGGGCTGATTGCAGTGCTAGTCTCAAAACACAAACGGATTTCGGTGGATCCTGGAACATGTTTGCTTTGGAATGCGGGCATCTGCAAGCCTGCACATGGGATATTTTGCAGTGGATTATTTAAGCTTTTGCGTGCAGAAATAGCCCACCCACATTCCTTCAGGGCTGTTCCGCTGCACATCATGCAAAACACTCATATAGCTGAACTGTTTGTGCCGGGTGTTCTGGGGGAATCGGTGGCGTTTCCCGCCGGGGTTGGAGAAGATGGGGCGGAGTGCTTGATACTTGGCTCTAGCGATCATCCTTATCGTTCGCTGCGTTACGGGGAAAGGCCCCTTCGTGGTGGCATGAAGAGCCTAGTGCGTCATGTTTGCTTGCTTTTCGATCACATGTTGTCTTTGTGAACTTACCTTCCTTGGAGAGGCGCTACAACTCAGGCGTAATGCAGATGTGCTAGTCTGTGAATCACTGTAGCCGTATCTTTGATGCATGGTCAGTCCACACCATCGAACAAATAACAGCAGATAGGCGGGAGTGAATTCCGGATGTACCGCCTGTAATGAGTAATCTTCAGAACTACGAATGAATGTGTCTAAGTGTTCATGGTAATCAGAGCGACTAGCTAGGAATAGATCAGTTGAAGAACTTAAGTGTTGACTGAAGTCCTGTGAATGTGTTAAAGATGTCAAGTGCTAAATTCCCAGGTGCGATCACCTTTGTCTCTAATGTAATTGCGGTAGGAAGAAAGCAGTCGTAGGACTTTGTGACACGCCAACCGCTCAGCTGAAACGAGACGTCCCCAACTGCCACACTGTTGGAAGGGTATATTTGGAATCAGGAAGTCCTTCCTCAGCATTCCCACCGGGGATTTGAACCCGGGTCAGCGGCATGAAAGTTCAACACGTTACCACTGCGCCACCGCGTCTCCAATGTAGTCACAACAGGGATAGTCATTTGTCACTACTAAATATTTACATAATTTAATGTATTCGGAAAGGTACTGGTTATTCCCCAAGTATATGATTTGGAAACGATCAAAATTGGATTTCTTCCTGGAGGTGAGCAGTCACTTTATTATTTTTATTTTAGATCTAAATTCACACTAAAAGGATAGATACAGTAATAATCGGAGCTTTCGATTTCAAGTCATCTTCAGCAATGATACATTTTTGAGCACAAAAATTCAAAAAGACAAGCACACGCTTGGGAGCAGCCACTTCTTCCTGCAGAATTAAAAACACGCATTCATACACAGTATACATATCAATATTTTCTTTCCTAAAACAGTTATATATATATATATATTTTACATATATCACGCATCACAAGACCAACTAGATTTTTGCTTTGTAATTATTATTATATATAGGATTTGTGGGTGATAGGCCAAGAAGCTGACATGGTATTCATTTTGGTTCAAGATAACGTATAAAAATGGATTCCTTGATTTTCGTTTCTGCGACGTCCCGGTTAACACTTAAAATTTCGATCCGAAATAGGGAATTAATTTCATCATCACTTAGGTCTTTATGATAGTGTAATATATGATCACCGAAGGGCGTGTCCACTCTATGTAGGCGAGCATCACCTAAATGTTCGTTTAGACGGTACCTAATGGGTCTTTTGCTCTCGCCTACATATGAATGGACATTCCCTAACTGCTCACGTTTAGTGCAGGTGGCCTGATAAACAACGAGCCGGGTCATACATTTGCCCCGAAGGCCACACTCACAAGCATGACAGTGTTTGTTTCCAGCTGGACAGGGAGGATGCATCAGAGCAGATCGTATCAGTTTTTGTTTTAGGGGAGTTCCGGAAGTCCAGGATATGCGGATGGGTAATTTTGAGGCTCTGATGATTCCTTGTATCCGCTTAGACAGTGTATCATTAACGAACGGCAGGCGCATGTAAATGACATCAGTACGACTTTTTTTGTTCTTGTAGGGGCTATTGTGTGACTTAAAGAGTTGTAGAATCATTTGATGCAGAATTCCTTGTACATGATCGTATGGTGCTGGTGATGAGCTTTTGAGGGTAACCATTGAGCGAGAAAAGTCTAGCTATTTTTTCTATGCTACGTTCTTTAGCTACTGTGTCGGATGAGCAGCGGATTGTTCTACTTATCTGTGTATGTAGAATGTTTCTTTTGGTTGACATAGGGTGGGCGGAATCAAAAGGAAGGATTATTGGTGCTGTCATAGGTTTCATGTAGAGTTCTGTAGAATAAAAACTATGTTTTAATGTGATAAGGGTATCCAAAAAAGCTATAGTGCCTGGATCTTGTGCATGTTCCATGGTGAATTTTATGGCAGGATTGTAGGAGTTCCATTGATTGAAAAAGCTTTGTAATGAGTCAAACCCATGGGTCCATACTCCCCATATGTCATCAATGTAGCGGACATAGAAGATTGGATTCAGTGTCTGTCCCGCCATGAATGTAGTTTCTAGCTTATGCATGAAAGCAACAGCCACAGGGGGCGCTATTCTGCTACCCATTGCTAGTCCTGTTGTTTGCTGGTAATATTTCTCCCCAAATCGTACATAACTATTCTGGAGTACGTGACTTATTAATGTGCGAAGATTAGTGATTGATATGCCGAAAAGGTTGATTTGGTCTGCATTGCTTTCAATTAAGGACATTGTTGCGTCTATGCGTTCTTGAATGGGAATACTACCATAGAGGTTAACCACATCAAAGGAGAAAACAACACTTTTCGGGGGAGATGATGCGGAAACCTAGTTCTAAGTCTGTTTAGAAAGTCGTCTGTGTTTTCTAGATGTGCTGGAACAAATTTGAGGATTTGAGAAAGGATACATTGTAGCAGCCACGATAACTTGTCAAGGGGGTTACCACAGGCAGAGACTATAGGACGGAGTGGGTTCGAAGGCTTGTGTGTTTTTGGAAGCCCATAAAACTCCGCCGTCCGGCAATGTTGGGGTAGAAGGCGGCGAAGGTATTCCTCTGGAAGACAGTCGTTGAGGGTTTTCTTCATGAGTCTTTTTGTTTCCGCTTCTAGTTTAGTGGTGGGATTCTTTTGTATATGCTTATAACTTCCAACTATATCCTCGGCTTGTTTGATGTAGTTTTCTTTGTTCATGATAACCAAGCTCTTGCACTTATCCGACCTTTTTATGATAGTAGTGTTATCATTACAGAGGGCCTTTAGATCTTTGCGTTGTGCCGTAGAGATGTTATGTTTTATTGGTGTGTTGTTATGGCGGTAAGCTTTCATTATTTTAGTTTTAGTCTCCTCCAGGTGAAGCGCCGTATGCTTCGATGGTTTGGGTGGCTGGGAGGCATCAGAGTCTGGGAAGAAAGGTTTGGGCAACGGGGGCTTATCACATGGTCGAGACGTGCCCGTATCAGGTTGAAGTTGGCTGTTGGTATTTGTCTGGTTTGTTTCTGTCTCTCTTTTCTTTGATTGAAAGAAATCTTTCCATTTATATCCGTAGAAAGCTCTCTCAATCCCGACCTCGACGTCACTTAGAAGAGATGTTGAGATATTTCTAGTCATAGCGAAGTTCGGGCCCTTTTCTAGTATTTGTGACAGTGATGGGTTAATATCCGTTTCCGACAAATTTACCAAACGGGTGGAAGATTGGGCTGGAAGTTCAGGTTGTGTTCTTAACAGAGCCGGCTGGTCTTCGCTTTTTGATGAGGTAGTGTCCTGGTTAAGTGTAGGCTCTAGAATAGGCTCAGGTAAGCGGAAAGTCTGTTCCTGGTCCGGAATCGATTGGTTTCTAGACTCGCTGGTTTTCTTTCGAAATATCGTCTTCAAAGAGGTTGTCAGACAAGAACACGATTGAATAATGCCAGAAAGAAATTCTCGCAAATATTTGTAAGCTAACTGCCAAAGGGTAGAGTTCTGACAGGAAAAGCATCTTGATTTCGTAGGTGCTTCCCGGTCGAAAGACGAGCTGATAACAGAAACACTGTCGGTGAAGATTTCCAGACCAGTAGAGTGCGACCGAGTATTATTTTTAGATAATCCACCACACATAGTGTTCTGGTGACTTCCGGTTGAGGGTAATCCTTCCCGTGGGAGACACGGTGGGGTTACATCTCCTTTAGGAAAAAACAATGGCTGGGAACAGGAGCCTCCCGCCGTTGTAATAGTTTGGGGAAGCTTGGCTGTTTTGCAAAGCTTATAGTTCAAAGTAGTGTGCTTCTGTTGTGAAGACAAAAGCTCTAGTTTCTTAAGAAGACGCTCTCTGCCCATTTCTAGCTCCTCTCTTAAAATCGACTTACCTTGGTAATGGGCCCACTGCCAGTAGGATCCAGTATTTTTGAGAATAGCACTTGATCTACATAAACTTCGCTGTAGGAAGGCCTTAGTTCTGAAGGCCGATTTGATCTCTTCATTTAGTATTGATTTTTCTAGTCTGTCTATTTTCGTTGATATTCTTCTTCCATTCGTGTTTTTGAGCTGCACTGTCTTGTTTGAGATGAACTTTGGTGTTATATTAAGATATCTGCAGTCTAGAAGAAAGTTGATACGTCCCGTAACATGAGCTAGTTTAGAATTTAGCCGAAAGAAAGATACAGTCTCCAAAGTTTGGTCATCTCTAGGATATGAACTAAGTATGCGGACAACAGTTGGCAGCAGCATTGTTATTATGAGCTCAGTGGTGTTGAAATTGACCATTATCTGCCAAATTATTATTTTTATTTTAGATCTAAATTCACACTAAAAGGATAGATACAGTAATAATCGCAGCTTTCGACTTCAAGTCATCTTCAGCAATGATACATTTTTGAGCACAAAAATTCAAAAAGACAAGCACACGCTTGGGAGCAGCCACTTCTTCCTGCAGAATTAAAAACACGCATTCATACACAGTATACATATCAATATTTTCTTTCCTAAAACAGTTATATATATATATTTTTTTTTACATATATCACGCATCACAAGACCAACTAGATTTTTGCTTTGTAATTATTATTATATATAGGATTTGTGGGTGATAGGCCAAGAAGCTGACATGGTATTCATTTTGGGTTCAAGATCACGTATAAAAATGGATTCCTTGATTTTCGTTTCTGTGACGTCCCGGTTAACACTTAAAATTTCGATCCGAAATAGGGAATTAATTTCATCATCACTTAGGTCTTTATGATAGTGTAATATATGATCACCGAAGGGCGTGTCCACTCTATGTAGGCGAGCATCACCTAAATGTTCGTTTAGACGGCACCTAATGGGTCTTTTGCTCTCGCCTACATATGAATGGACATTCCCTAACTGCTCACATTTAGTGCAGGTGGCCTGATAGCCACTTCTTCCTGCAGAATTAAAAACACGCATTCATACACAGTATACATATCAATATTTTCTTTCCTAAAACAGTTATATATATTTTTTTTACATATATCACGCATCACAAGACCAACTAGATTTTTGCTTTGTAATTATTATTATATATAGGATTTGTGGGTGATAGGCCAAGAAGCTGACATGGTATTCATTTTGGGTTCAAGATCACGTATAAAAATGGATTCCTTGATTTTCGTTTCTGCGACGTCCCGGTTAACACTTAAAATTTCGATCCGAAATAGGGAATTAATTTCATCATCACTTAGGTCTTCATGATAGTGTAATATATGATCCCCGAAGGGCGTGTCCACTCTATGTAGGAGAGCATCACCTAAATGTTCGTTTAGACTGTACCTAATGGGTCTTTTGCTCTCGCCTACATATGAATGGACATTTCCTAACTGCTCACATTTAGTGCAGGTGGCCTGATAGCCACTTCTTCCTGCAGAATTAAAAACACGCATTCATACACAGTATACATATCAATATTTTCTTTCCTAAAACAGTTATATATATATATATTTTTTTACATATATCACGCATCACAAGACCAACTAGATTTTTGCTTTGTAATTATTATTATATATAGGATTTGTGGGTGATAGGCCAAGAAGCTGACATGGTATTCATTTTGGGTTCAAGATCACGTATAAAAAATGGATTCCTTGATTTTCGTTTCTGCGACGTCCCGGTTAACACTTAAAATTTCGATCCGAAATAAGGAATTAATTTCATCATCACTTAGGTCTTCATGATAGTGTAATATATGATCCCCGAAGGGCGTGTCCACTCTATGTAGGCGAGCATCACCTAAATGTTCGTTTAGACGGTACCTAATGGGTCTTTTGCTCTCGCCTACATATGAATGGACATTCCCTAACTGCTCACATTTAGTGCAGGTGGCCTGATAGCCACTTCTTCCTGCAGAATTAAAAACACGCATTCATACACAGTATACATATCAATATTTTCTTTCCTAAAACAGTTATATATATATATATTTTTTTACATATATCACGCATCACAAGACCAACTAGATTTTTGCTTTGTAATTATTATTATATATAGGATTTGTGGGTGATAGGCCAAGAAGCTGACATGGTATTCATTTTGGGTGCAAGATCACGTATAAAAATGGATTCCTTGATTTTCGTTTCTGCGACGTCCCGGTTAACACTTAAAATTTCGATCCGAAATAGGGAATTAATTTCATCATCACTTAGGTCTTCATGATAGTGTAATATATGATCACCGAAGGGCGTGTCCACTCTATGTAGGCGAGCATCACCTAAATGTTCGTTTAGACGGTACCTAATGGGTCTTTCGACTTGAAATCGAAAGCTCCGATTATTACTGTATCTATCCTTTTAGTGATACACTGTCTAAGCGGATACAAGGAATCATCAGAGCCTCAAAATTACCCATCCGCATATCCTGGACTTCCGGAACTCCCCTAAAACAAAAACTGATACGATCTGCTCTGATGCATCCTCCTGTCCAGCTGGAAACAAACACTGTCATGCTTGTGAGTGTGGCCTTCGGGGCAAATGTATGACCCGGCTCGTTGTTTATCAGGCCACCTGCACTAAATGTGAGCAGTTAGGGAATGTCCATTCATATGTAGGCGAGAGCAAAAGACCCATTAGGTACCGTCTAAACGAACATTTAGGTGATGCTCGCCTACATAGAGTGGACACGCCCTTCGGTGATCATATATTACACTATCATAAAGACCTAAGTGATGATGAAATTAATTCCCTATTTCGGATCGAAATTTTAAGTGTTAGCCAGGACGTCGCAGAAACGAAAATCAAGGAATCCATTTTTATACGTTATCTTGAACCAAAATGAATACCATGTCAGCTTCTTGGCCTATCACCCACAAATCCTATATATAATAATAATTACAAAGCAAAATCTAGTTGGTCTTGTGATGCGTGATATATGTAAAAAAATATATATATAACTGTTTTAGGAAAGAAAATATTGATATGTATACTGTGTATGAATGCGTGTTTTTAATTCTGCAGGAAGAAGTGGCTGCTCCCAAGCGTGTGCTTGTCTTTTTGAATTTTTGTGCTCAAAAATGTATCATTGCTGAAGATGACTTGAAGTCGAAAGCTCCGATTATTACTGTATCTATCCTTTTAGTGTGAATTTAGATCTAAAATAAAAATAATAATTTGGCAGATAATGGTCAATTTCAACACCACTGAGCTCATAATAACAATGCTGCTGCCAACTGTTCTCCGCATACTTAGCAGTCACTTTGTTCTATTTTCTCAGGGCCCGCTTGCACCGTGCGGTATAACGGACCACATCAGAGTCCCAAATTGTCCTAACTTGCTCTTCCTTGGTGTAGTCGCACGCGATACACCAAGATGTCAGAGTGGAAATTACTTGTCTTGTAAACGAATAACTTTGTTTCTGTAGCTCTTTATGAGATGAATTTGTTAACGACAATACATTGGTATAGTTGTTGCCTAATTACCTTCAGTTCGTACAGGCTTCCTATGCATTTGGCCCCAGCGGGAATCCAAGCATCTTCTTTAGCATTTCTCTGATATTAATAATAATTCTTTTGGTTGTTAAACATGGGCCCAACTCTTTTGCACGTATCAAGAAAAGATCGTTTCCGAATAATGTGGGCGCAGATTTGGGTCAGACTGGAGATATCGTCAGTGGTTATTTGAATCGTTGCTGACCTATATTGGGGCGGGTTGTCTGGCGGGGATTACCCAGCACAATGCGGAGAGAGACGGTGTCTTGCCCTTGACCGACTCCAGCGGCGAGGGTGGAATCCTTCGTCAGCATGCATACCGCTGTGCGCGGTTCTAAGCGTTTATCGCCGTTCAGTGCCGAATGGCCTGGCGAATGCAGGATGAGTTTTTGAACCATATAGCCTTGAAATAAGTTGTGTACGTTCCGACAGGCATTTTTGTTGACTTTTATGTGGAACTTCGGAACTTCTATGTTGCTTTTGATTACTTTGTTGTAAAACTTTGTGTCGAGGATTTTCTTCTACCTTACCGGTGAAGCCAAGTTGTTGTTACTTTCATTTAAGGTACGAATTTTGCTTATCGCATTTTGAACGTCGAAGCATTTTGGTGAAAATAGATATGAAAATCGGCGTCCTCTTTTTCTCGGTTGGTGTAATGTTGTTGCCAGCCCCTGTCCTGTGAAGGTGACCTCTCTTAGCCGAGGGACGAAGCTAACCTCACGTCACTGCTAACTAAAGAAGGCCCATTAACTCCTGTGTACAAATCCCCTATTTGGGAGCATCACACGTCCCGTAACATAAACATAGGTGGATCTCGGTTTTCTGATCGGGGGAGCCTATCCGGACCACGGGGTGCCACTCTCGTACAAATCATCAGATCCCTTCCCTCCTACCCCGGTAAGGTCCAGAGAATTCGATCGTTTGAAGAGCGAACTAGGGTGCCCGAAACAAAATATAAACTTACCACCTTGTTTCAAGCTTGAATTCAGTACCTGTCACAAATTTGTGGGCTCGCTCGTGTGTCTTGTCTCCGTTTATCTGCTATCTTGAGACCGTTTACAGCAATTGCGGTGACCCGAACTGTTTTTAGCCCGCCATGTTGCAGCCGTTTACAGTGATTGTGACCAGGCTATGACTTGCCTGCGGCGGAAAATGCAGTCACCTGGTGATGGTGACTCGTTGACCTTTGGCCGTCCGCCGGTAATGGCGGTCGGGTGCTGGGTTTTTGTGCGCCGGGGTTGTTCGGCCGTCCGATGTCAGCGACCTGGGCTTCCCTGCAAGTGCACAGCCTCGCCGCCTGCCAGCGAGCAGGCCGCAGAAAGAGGCTTCTGGGTCTCTTTAAACACAGATGCTTTAGTGTTTCTTTCATTTTCCCGTGCGGAATCAGCGAGGCAAAAGAGGCCATTGGTGGGCTCTAATTGCTGTTTTATTGATTGAAGTGCACTGTGAACAGCCTTCAGAGTAAAACGCACTTATTGGTAAAATCGTGTTTGCACTTCTTTCTTGCTCTCACAAAAGTCTGAAAGCAGACGGACCGCTGCCGCAAAAGTGTCCAAATCTCCTGGAATCGGATTCTACGTTGAATGGAAGTAATCCCTTTTGAGTCTACAAAGTACCTTGACTTTCCAAAATGGCCTCCGTTTGCTGCGGAGACATAGTTAGCCGCGGTGATTTCCCGGCTGTTTGCATCTGATGTGACGTCACGTTAGTTTCCTGGCTGGAAATTTGGTGAGGAGTCCATATAAGATGAGCGATAAGTTGAGATGTTCCATGGCCTACTTCCTCGAGTCTTGAATGCAAAATGGGGTTCTTAAACTGGCTTATATATTGGGGCACAGCCCTTCATCAGAATCAGCAAAATACAATAGGCAAAATAACAAATTCTTATTCATAGTGTAGCAAGATTTCGAATAGACATCACTATTATTAAGATAATAGACATCACTATTATCACCAGTGATCCGGATCAAATTCTCAAATCAGGTGCATTCTTGGCCCTGCTACACTAGGACGAAACATTTTTGTGATTTTGCGTGTTGCATTATGCTGATTCTGATGAAGGACTGTGCCTGAATATGCATATGTATAATCCCAGTGTATTATTTCCATTTTGCATCCAGGATTCGAGGGGGCAGGCCAGTAAGCATCTTGTCAACTTAGAATCATGCTCCTCGGCTCCGCACTGCGAAGTCTATCAACGCTTCAAAAAGAGCCATACCTGCTTGCTTTATATCGTTGCCCATTTTTTTTGTTGTTTTGGAAGCTAATTTCAATAGTTTATATCCACGCATCGGCAGGATTCGATTGAAGAGCTGAAAAATTGCTGGATTTAATTTTTATTGGAAGATTGAACTTTGATCCCGCATGCTCCATTTACGGCCAAATCAAGGTGCAATCGAACATTTTTATTTTTTTAATTTTAGTATTTCAATGAAAGTTTTATTGATTCTTGTGTGTAACGTTGAAAATGTGATTAGTGTAATTAGTTTAAATTATTGTTAAAAAAGTATTTCCCACCCAAAAATCACCCAATTTCCCTCCAATTTAATGCTGCAAAGCGACTGTGGTGTGGAGATGACATCAGCGGCGCCGTCTGCACGGCGGCTTCAGTGGGGGCTGGGCAGGATCAGCAGCCTGCAGCCGGGGGCTGACGACACACCTGCTGCGCATAGCATCACCCAATTTCCCTAATAAACGGTCAGTAGGGACCCGTGCATCATCTCCCTCACGTTGCAGCTTTGTCCCAGGGAGAGTCATTTGGCCTCATGGTGAAAATCGGTGATGCTGAACATGTTTCAGAGAACGGGTGACTCCTGTCTCCATTTTCTGGCGATAATCGTTGTCAGGGAAGTCCCCGCTGCATTTTTACACAATGCAGGCCCGCGTGCATTAAGTGGGTTAACCACAGCAATGTCGTCCGTGGCGTGGTTTCAACTTTGATGGTGCCGAGTGGGCTCCTATCGTGCAGAGCAGGAGACCCAGCCGTGCCTTTGTACATACAGCCGTTCTGTCGACATTGGTATGAGAGTTAAAGGCTCGTGTGGGTATGAGCCATCGAACGTCCTCGCCACACTGGAGGCCTTTCCTTCTTTACAGTACCTTATCATTCCGTGATCAGGTAAAGGTCTGGTTTGGCAACCCGTCCTAGGTCCTGATTTGTGTGTCCTGCTGCAGTGATGTCAACTGGCGGGATTTTTTCGAGTGATACCCTAGCCGAAGCCAATTTGCATACGGGCTCGATTACGGAAAACGTCCCGTTGGATCATGTACCAGAAAGAATACCGATGGTGAAACCCACCAATAGATCATCACTGTAACGGTGCGACGTTTCGATGTGGTTCGATTCAGTATCCGTATACGTATATAATTGGAGTCCTCCTCTTGTAAGGCTGTTTGGTTTCCTCGTCAGATTCCACACACGCACACACAATGGATTTGACACACTCAAGAACTTGCGTCGCAGCATCACAATCATTAGTTTAAAAGTGGTGTTAAAAATGACCATTATCTGCCAAGTTATTTCTTATTTTAGACCTAAATTAATATTGAAAGAGTAGGCACAATAATAGAAGCTTTCGACGTCACGTCATCCTCAGCTATGACTCATAGCTGAGAATTGACGTGACGTCGAAAGCTTCTATTATTGTGTCTACTCTTTCAATATTAATTAATGTCTAAAATAAAAATAACTTCACAGATAATGGTCATTTTTAACACCGCTTTTAAACTCATAATAATAATGCTGCTGGCAACATTACTCCGCCTATTTACTTCATCACAATCACTCGCAGTACAGATGAGATGAACCAATCATTCGTCGCACTCATTTCAATAAGAAGAGTCAGTAGAACAAGTGAAGAAAAAATATATAAAGTATAAATATCCAGCATATTCAATCGAAGTATATGGTCCAAAGCACGTTCTATTGTGAAAACAATATTTAAGTTAAGAGTCATGTGCGCTTAAGTTAACACTAAAAGAGACAACTCAATAACTCGGTTGCGCTCGCTTATTCCTGGTCCCTGAAAACATTCAGTCTTATATTTAAGCCAGTCGTTACTGTTGAGTCTCGCGGCAGTGGAAGACAACGGTGCAGCCCGACTCGTGTTAAAGCGATTGATCTCTTTTTTTGCATTTTAAGTCGAGTTGTAGCTCCGAAAACCTGTGTCTGGGTGACCGATTACGGATCCTAAACTTTTATTTTCGGTTATCAATAGGTTCGGCTACCGATTATCTCGGTAATATTTCAGTAACCGATCGGTTTGGTGAAAAGTGATGGCTCTATTCTGGTACATGTTGCTGTTTATGGCCTTGTGGAGATGTGCCTTCACATGTGTCATTTCAGAGTAATGTGTGTATCTTCCTCAGAAACAAACGCCAGTCCAGCCTGGTTGGTGATCTGTTGACGGTTGGTGGTCGGCTATTACTCTCACTAAGAGTGGGCACTCGTTGCAAGCTCGGTGCCGCTAAATTCAACAATAACGCCGATCCAAAGGCACGTGGAATGGTTTTGGAATTTTGAGCAAATACTGAGAGCTCCCTGGATAAGATCGCACGTTCTGGACATCCGCGGGAGGCAAGGGAGGATGCAGAATGGTCGGAAAAGGGCACTGTTTTTAAAGATCCGTCAGAGGAGCGACGAAGATGTTCTTAGTCCTGGAGAGGGGCTCCATTACAGCTCTGGGGTGTACCTGCGTGAGCTGGAAGTACCAGTACTTCTTTCTTCAAATAGTAACAAAGAGAAGTGAAGAGCTTCATCTGGAAAAAACTAGTTCTCATGATTGTTCAGAGCTGTATCTGCAGGAAAACTTTGCCGCACAGTCTATTGCACATCCGACTGGTGGACTGTCTGACTGCTCCCCGGGGAGCACCGTGCAATTTGCGGGGCGCTACCTTAGACGGGTGGAACAAGTCCCGGAGTCGCGGAAAGTAGCCAAGACTGGCAGAGTAAGTCCCGGAGTCGCAGAAAACAAGACGGTGCGGGTCTGAACCATGCCGGGTATTGCTGGAGGTGCGCTGTCCAGTTAACGGGTCGCGACAAGTTCTAGTGGTGTATTTACTGTGCAGTAGATGTTCTAGAATCATGTAAATGAAGAGCAAACTCGTCCTCTAACGGGCAAAAGGTCCTCTAAAAAGGCAAAAGGTACCGCGGTGTGGGCTTTCGCATATATAGGTGCTAGAAAATGGATTTAACGGATCTAAGGTTGAACATTACACCTTAACTATTGGGGAAAGTTACATTCGACGGAAATTTGGGCACCCCCAAGGATGTCCGAAAATCCACGCCCTGTGATAAACGATGTTAGGTGAAAGAGCAGTTTATGTTATCAACCGCGCATCAACATGCTTGATCAGTGCCACCTAGTTTTTTATGCAATTACCTCAGCTGCTGCTCACGCTGGCTTTTGTTGAGCAGGCAATCTCGTGCGAGTGCCTGTGGCGTGTTGGAAGCCGACTGAGGTCGTTGGACGTTGATGGAATAGTGGGTTTTTGTGTGGCTATTTGCTGGTTTGAATCAGTTTTCGGAAGGAGAAAGCCCGCTACTGTTGACGGCGTGCTTAGCTCCGGTTGTTTTAAAGCTTACCATCTCTGCTGAAATATACCTATGGCCCGTTCATGTCCTGCTGTTTGAGCCTTGCAGGTTTTCATTGTTGTCTCTGTTACGAAAAACCGTTTTTGCGTCATTCAATTATTCAAGTTTATTTTCCCCTCTGTATAACAAAGCTGTATAACAGGTCTGTATAACAAAGCTCTTTCCTTTCAATATATATGTGTGCTCGCCAAAGTATTATCTGCGCGGCGTCTCTGCTGCTGCACGGTTTCTAACGTGGTACAATCATATGCGCACATCTCTCTGCACCGGTTCTACTGCAAGCATCTGCTACCTTTTGCTCCTCCGCAAAGCCGCTGCGCGCCGGGCGGTGTGGTTGAACTCTGGCGACCTCCCTCCCCCTCCCCTTCCCATTGCACAAGCCGGAGAAACCGAACAGTGCGTCTTCACGCACTCTCCGACGCGCCTCTGTGCTGCTGCTGACTGTGTCAATGCATCAACATGATGACTGTACGCTTTATCTGTGGCTTTCCGTCCCGGTGACCTTTGCACGGCCAGTGCTAGACGTTTTGCGTCAGTGGGCATTTCCACTTGGTTTCGGCAGATTTGGACGGTCAATGTTTGCTGCCCGGGGTGAATGAATAGATATCTAAGTCGGTTACTGGGTATGCATGTCTATTTTGGGAGGTTGGGTATGCATTGGTAAGAAATTGCAGATGCCTATCAAAGAAGCTCTGAATTTGTTCTTACCGGGTTATTTAGGTGACAGTTTTCAATTCAACTGGCCATGCATGTCGGTATGGGGGGAGAGGGCACTGACTGCCCCCCCCCCTCCCCTCACCACTTTTTCTATTTATTCCCTTTTCAGTGAAATTGATAAATCTGACAAATTTGTAGCCAGCCAATGCCTTAGACAATAATGACCTCAAGCAGGGGCGTAGCCAGGATT
This sequence comes from Lepas anatifera, assembly GCA_034440635.1. Lineage (NCBI taxonomy): Eukaryota > Metazoa > Arthropoda > Thecostraca > Lepadidae > Lepas > Lepas anatifera. Next base: position 201,984 of record JAOTON010002167.1, read on the forward strand.
TCGCTCAGGGGATGGGGCCGGCGCCCCGAAAAGGGCCCTGATGAGTAAAAGGGCCCTGCTTGTTACAGAATCGTGTCCTCAGGGTGGGGCTGTCCCTGCCGCCCCCCCTGGCTACGCCCCTGACCTCAAGTCCGATGAGTCTGGCACCAGAGGCCCAAAGGGATGAGGGATGAGTCTTTTCAACAGCAAGCTGGGGGCTGTCTGGCAGTTTTTTCGGCGGCGACGCCCACTCAATTGATGAAATCTCATCATTGAACTGAATCAGTGGATTGTTAGTGGTCTTGTAACTACAATTGATGACCTTTGGTTTCATATGTGTTCTTGTTTTTGTCTTCGCGGAGCTTAATCATTTTAGGAAAGTGCATTTTAATTTCGTGTGTTCTGCTCGCATCTTGAAACTGGCAGATTTCGGCTGGGTGTCAGGTACATACCTCCCGATGTGGTCTATCTTCATTCTAATGCCGCATCTGAAGATCCTGAGAGAGAGCCTGTTTCGGCGGGTCGCTGATGACCTTTTGTCGTTGACACCTGATCGACCCATATGATAATCACGGGGACGTTGGCCGGCGCCGGGAGGATACCGGACGATCCTGGTCTGACCGGTTCCTGGCGCAGCGGAACAGTGCGTCGGTGTCGGCTCGCCGGGAGAGGAAATCCTCAGTTCTACAAATTCCAGTCGAATGAGCTGCAACGCAGTTTGTGTGACGATTCTGCTGATCGGTATTGTTATTTTTGGTGGCCAACGGTTGGGTTACTTTTGCGTATTCCTCTTTGTGTGACTGTGGGGAAATTCGGAATCTTATTTTTCATTAGGTATGGCTCCAATCTACCTCAGAGAGTTGATTGAGTATTTACCCATTCCTTAAGTTCATCTTGAACGTTTTACCTGTGGTTTCTTTAAAGATAATCCGAGGTCTTCGTCTTATTGCTAGGAGTTGATGAAAGTGCAATGGCTATGCTAGGTTGCATTTGTTGCCTTGCCAGTCCTGTGGTCAGGTAAACCGGTCAATTTGGTATAGCATGGGAAGATCATATTGTCGGTGGCTTGTCTTGCCGCAGAATGGCGTTTCAAAGACGTCATATACTCGCTGAGCTTGTCATCATCATCAGAGGCAGGTGTACCCATAGTTTCACTGCGCAGAACCCGAAAGCCGATGTCCTATTGCGAAAAAATCCGGCTCCGCAAAGTAGGCGCGACATGTCGGGCCGGCCCAGCCCCGTTTAATTGCGCTTACTGTCGTCGATTCATTCTTGTTCTGCCTGCCTGTCAAGGCAACGTTTTCCTTCTTGTGTGTGTGGTTCAATTTTCCTGACGCCCGGCTTAGGAGAGGTTAAAAACGCAGGAAAAACTTCAGCTTTCAAATTGTCCTTCCTGAACCAGAAAATTTGAAAAATGCCCATACTTGATGGTATCAAGCTTTATGGCATCCTCGTTTTTACTGCTGGTGTGGGGTAAATATCCTGTGTCAACGTCCAGGTGCCGATATTGTCAACAGACGGTATCAGTAGCGGAGCCATGACTCCATTGCGGAGGTAAGGGGCTCAGGCCCGCATCGTCATCACCTCGAATAACGTCGAGTTATACGGTTACTATAGACGTTTTTTGGGGGAGGGGCTTGGGCCTCCCCAGCCACTGAGCGATGGCATTTAACAGTTTGTGGTCCAAATGTCCACATCAGAATGTCACGATTGATGAAAACAATATCAGAAAAAGTGGAGGGCGTGACCGGACACCTGGATACTGATCGCGTGGGGGTTGGTCCGGGCGCATCGCCTGTGGCCGGCTTTTCCCCGACGCCACGTGCTTTGGGTGCGTTGCTGATAGCCGGCTCAGTGTATGCAGGCGTTTCGACTAGCACACAGGCCACCGGATATCAGGCCCAAATAGCCTGGGCAATCACGAAAATGTCCCGCCCCTGGCAAGCCCGGTGTCAAACGCGGATTACGGACAGCGCCATAATCACGCCTTATCGGAGGAAAGTCAGAGTCATAGACGGAATGAAGAGCATTTATGGTTGACACAGCCCGGTACAGTATGGTTTGTCGCGTCAACGTGTTTTTTTAGTTTTACATATGGAAATGTGGTCTTCCATTGTTTTAATAAGGCTGAATTTAATGGTTCCAAAATGTCTTAAGTCATAGGATCGGGATGCCATTTTTTAACTGAAGACTAACTTTTTTTACTTTCCTCCTTTGAAGTGTTTTCACCGATGGAAGACCCATAATTTTCACTCAAAGAGCTAATGACCCTGCAGCTCAAGCTAGAGTAGTTTCTATAAATCCTTCGCATGTCATTCTTGGACTGTGTTAGTGAGTTATGATTGTGCCCGTGGTGCACCGGTCTGGTTATACGAACCCCAGCTGCCATGTTGCAGCAGCCTGGGGGGAATAGCGGTGATCTTATCTATTTTCCTATTATATTGTCTACTGAACTGAGCGAAGAAGTTAGCTGAAGATATTCCGATGTTTTCACGACAGCAGGAGGACGGTCGGCCCGGATCCCATTGTATAGAATTCTATCATCGTTTGGCATTACGAAACACTGTCGGTTTTAAATTCTAGAGGTATGACACAAATTGAAATTTATACTTGTTCTTGGTGGTCTTTGGGAAAGCCTATTGTATACGTGCTCCTGATTTTCTCAGATTATCTTCTTTTTGCCTTAAAAATGTAACTGTTGTTTCATTGTTTGATTTGCTGAGAGCCCAAACTGTGCAAAAAGGATAATGCTTGACAGGTTCTCTCCCGGACCACCACAGCAAAAAACGGATATGGTGGCTGTATTAGCTTTGCAATAAGCAGAATACTGCCTCCTCGATAGCAAACATTTCGATTTGGTGTCATCGGGTTCCTCGATTGCTACAGATAAAACCGCGAAGTTGTGTCTCAATATGGATCAGATTGGAAAATTTTGGACGAAACAGGGGAACGGGCTCCGTGTCCCCTCCTACACCAAGAGTGGGCTCCGTGACCCCACCCACGCTGGGACCGGGCTCCGTGCCCTCACCCACGCTGGGGACCGGGCTCAGTGCCCCCACCCACGCTGGGGACTGGGGTCAGTGCCCCCACCCACGCCGAAGACGACGAGCCTGAATGGACCTACCACGCATGTGAAGGTGTTCTCCGTGTTACCCCCTTCTGCGGGAAGTCCGTGTATATTTACATGTTGCTGCATGAGACGGTAGTTGCGTTGGCAGTTTCGACGTGGTGAGCGTTGACTCACAACTGGCGGAATCGGATTGCAGTATGGTGGGAGGTTCGTGTAGCGCAGTGGTAGACCCCCGTTTTTGCAGAGTGGCCCACGCACGAGTCGACGTCGGCCGTCATCTTCCCTCAGTCGAATGTGCTCCCGTCTCAGCAGTCAGGCTCGTGACTGTTGGGTCCGGGTTCCTGGTTCCAATATGGTAATACCCTGTACCGAGTCAGTACAGGCACTTGATTACGTAAGCGGAAAACGCGCCCCTAATCTGAGCATGCCATCGCTGCTGTGGCTGAGGGGATTTATGATAAGTCCATGGCGACTGACTCCGGACCCGAGTCATTGCGCAGCGTCCTTGAGTCAGTATCTGAGTCTGAGTCATGGTAAGTCCTTGCATGGCGGTGAAATCATCACTGTAAGTACCCTGAGACCACCAGTAGAGTGATGCTGCACCCACCTTCCTCCCCTTTGCTTAGCCCAGGATCGAGTGTTCACATTTGCAGGCTGGTTGCAGTATGTACAGATTGTCTGATAAATATTTACCTATCATGTGGTGTTGATGGGCCCAGGACAGGATATGTCTCTAAGTCCCATGCCTAATGATCGTCGTTGGCGATTTAAGGCACCCGAGCGAATCAGGAATGATTAGGCACAGGTGGCCCAAGCGTGTTATACTGAACAACTCACTACCCGGAGGATGGGAAGATACGTATTAGACAGTTGATGCGCTGCATAGTGTAAGCCAAGCGCCAAAACTGGCGCGCTGGTGCTGTTCATATGTTCAAGGTTGGTATGTTGATTTTCGCATCCAACTTGCAAATGCACATGTTGATATGACCACTGACATTTGGGGTGATAGTGTTCCGGGCGGGATGGTGGTAAATGCGTATTGTAGTCGGATTTTGCCGTGTTCACGGCACCCGTATGCTATGTAAATGTTGTGCGCAGTCAATCAGCGTAGAGCAAAACCATGTGATGGGGGCGTGGCTGGGCGTGGGGAGCCTGCCGATTTGTACCTACATGTGTACGGTGTATGCACAGTGTATAATCCATGCCTGGATGGCATGCACAACAAACGCAAAAAATTGTTTTAAACCAACGGGGCACATGTTACATTGGCTCCTTTTGATGATGTTACGGAGGACTGTGTCGAATTTCAAGCACATGTTCGTGTTCACTGATACGCTCTGAACACTGGCCCGTACGTTACCACGGTGGGGAGCGAAGCCTTCATAGCCTTAGCAATGTTTATATCCACAAGATACAAGTGCGGTAAACACAGTGGGGGATTCGGACTCTTGATCGCAGGGGGCGAAGGCAGTTCATTCCTACCCCTCATTTACCTCGAATAACTGACTATGTGATCAGTATGGTCGCTCAGAAAATTCGGGGACTTGAGCCCTCCCTGACCCCTTGTATCCACCACTGGAAATGCAGCTATTGTTTCTTTTTGCTGCATATGCTCGCGATTTGTGAGCCCTTCGCTGGGGCTTTTCACTGTTGTAGCAGGCTGTTTTCCTCGAGACACCAACTGTCGTGGCTGCTTGTGGTCAGGGGCGGACGCAGACCCGAGTCCCGAGTTTGGGGGGGCCAAGCCCTTGTCTGCCTCTCCTCCTTGGGAGGAAAGGGGGGATGACGTGCGATTTGGGTGCTCGACAGACCTAGTATAAGCTACCTCTCCAAGTAAATAATCGCTCTCCTGGTGGAGGAGCGAAGATTTTATTACTCTACAGACCTAGTGTAAACACCTTTCAAGTAATCCGGACTTCAGGGGGCCAAAAAATAGTTTGGCCCCCCTTCCAGTGCTTTGAGGGCATGGCCGGAATGCCACCCCCCCTGCGTCAGCGAATGCTTGTGGTCGCACTGACTGAAGTCCGGTCTGTGACTGGGGTATATCACCAGGGAGGCTGGCACTGTGACAGGTTAAGCGTCGCCGACTGGGATCGCTGACCGTGCGTCCGACGGTAGCCGGTTGCGGAAGTAGGTATTAGGGAACTCCCTAACCATGCGGGTTGGAACAGGAGCGAGGGCCTGGGCCCCTCGCAGTAAATCCCGTACGTTTCCCTATTTTAAGCAAATTGAGAAGAAATCAGAACTGTTGCCCTGTCCGAACGGAGGCCAACAATGATCGCAAACCCAAAGCGCTTTCGGATCTCAAAGAGAAATTCCCTGCCAGCCGAAGGTTGAAGATTGCATCACTTTCTTGCAGTGCACCATGTTACAAGAAGGGCCTAAGATGGTACCAAAATCCGATTTTCGACCAAAAGAAAACACCTCATGAGATATATATATATATATATATATATATATATATATATATAAAGGTCCATACCATCAAATTGCATATATCACTCCACGAGAAAATGTTACCTTATCCCTTTATAGTCAGGCAAAGTTGATGTTTCCGAGAGGGCTGAAAATATTGTCTGCGACTGATCTAATGTACCGAAACTTTGAGGTCTCGCGAAATGCTTTCACATATACGACAACTACAACATCTCTGAGGGCTTTTCCCCAAAACTAGGATCAGGGGCGTGGATTTCCGAAAATCATTGGGGGTGCCCAAATTTGATAGAATGCCAATCATCATCACGCAAAAATAGATAGCATGATGTTATCGTTGTTTTGGCCCTCGCAAAGGCCTCCTGAAGCAAATAAAACGAGTTTAAAGTTCTGGAAATGATGAACAATTATATTTCAAGGAATTTTTAACAATAAATCAACGTTTCATTAGGGCTGCCCGGGCGGGCACCCCCAAAGCGATATAAATCCACACTCCTGACTAGGATCGATTCTCGGCAAAATGATGTGCTTTCAGGGTTATATTTGTATTTACTTGAGCTCCGGCCATATGCGTAAGTTCCCATCCCAGATCACCTCACTTAGAATCAGCAACAGGTATCTGGCCCAATTACAGCTAAAGTCATGGACATAAAAGAAAACACAAGATGAATATTTACAATGGCATATTTCCTATTGGTGGTAAAGGTACCATATGACTAAAAATATAAAGTAAAACACATTCAAAACGGTAAAAGTATGACTTAAAACTACTTAAACAGTCCATTCGACGAATAAAATTCTAAAGTACACAGATGACTTTGAAAAGGATGATTATTAACGTATCTAATTACGCTAAACTTAAAAGTAGCATGTGACGAATTAAAAGGATCCGCCTCGGAGCAGGAAGTTGTTATATCTCATCAAATATTTCAGTCTTATTTTCCGTACTTTCGTTGCCTCCAGCGTATGGATTCCCATTAAATGGTAATTTTGATAAAGCCGGAAAAATCTCAAAGCACTCCCCCGTATGAGTTTGTCACAGCTGCACTGAAAGTATCACCTGCGTTTAGTCATGTTTCCGTGATTTATGACCGATTATGTAAGGGTATGTCGGTGGCGCCCGCCGTTCCCACCCGCCGCACTCACGGCCCGTATTGGGACGCGCGCCGTCTCCCCTCGCCACACCGTCAGGGCCTGGCCGCTTCGCCCCGTATTGGGAAGTGTCGCGATGGTCGGCAGAGTGGTGTGATGAAGATTCAAAGAATGTAAAGCTTGCGCATCTAATGCTGGGCATAACCTCTCTCCCGGTTAATAGGATGTGCTCAGACTAGTGTGCCAGGTTGTTTAGTTAGGACACTTGGCACATCCGGGCTGATCATGAAAGGCAAACATATGAGGCGTGTCCACTGTGTGATTCATCCCGTGCAAGCGTGTTTATTAACACCAGCACTGGAGAGGAGTCTGGTACTAACGCGCACGGAAGGGGGCCTGGCAGCCCCTCTGAGATCTCGGAAACTAGGAGACGGAGAAAAACGCCGGTTGGGGGCAGGGTGTGTGGGGGCTATCTACGTTGATCTTCATTATAGTGAGTTTTGATACTGATTATAGCCAATAAACCTAGGTCAATTTTCATTTATCTATCTTCATATCTTCAATGTCAAACGAATTCATAAAATTTAGGTATTGGCAGTGTTGAAGACTCATCCGAAAATGCCGTTTTTAAGCGAAAAAAGTCTGGAATGTTAAAAATGAACCACTGTCATAGCGAGAAGGTTCAAACAAATTTTTCTTTAAATTTTGAGTCAGGGTCATTGACCTATGACGTTACAATGCGATATACGCCCTAAAAGGACACATTGATGACCTTGAGATACACAAAATTTGACCTTGACCTGCGACCATGACCTTGGAATTGAGTTATCGCAACTATGACGGCATAACTTAATTTACATCATACTGGGTGACGCGATTTCACCGGAAGCACTGGGGACCAATGATCTTGAAAATTCTGATATGACCTTGACCTGTGATCTTTGACCTTGACTTTGTTATTCATGAGGGTTGACTTTGATATAGTATCTCGTTTATACGGCACGTTGCCAGTCGATCTCGGATGCAAGCGAACTGGTGCGACCGCGCGCGCGATTGCGTCGATCACGAAGTATAGATTTTGACTTTGAAAGGCTATAAACCGGAAAGTCTTTGACAGATTTTCAAAATTTCTTCACCAATCGATACGCCGTTGAATTCTCTCAAAGGTAGCCAAGTAGCGATTTTTTGGCTGCGAACGATTATCCTGCCACCCGGGGAAAAATAATTGGGTTCCTCACAGCCCCCTCCTTCAGTGTGCGTGTTAACCACACCTGGAATCGTGTTTGGAAGGATGCATACATATGATCTTAATGGTTACTAGTTTGCATGGGTGGCACCTTCGTTGACACCTGGAATTTAGTGTAATTAGGCGTTCTTTTAGCTGAAAATAATGAAACCACTCATGATTTCTCTGAAAAAATGTACAATGAGCTCAATAATTTGATTTTTAAAATACTCCTCTTGGAAAAGAAATAAAGATCTGCCTGTAGGTGATGTCATGATCTGGCAACCACTACCATACTCGAAACGCTTCACGGGCTTCGATTGGCTAATGCTCGTCGTGACGTCAGCATATGTCGTCATGGGGGGTTTAGGGCGCGGACGATTGCCAGATATGTGTCACCCAGCAGCTCACAACAATGGCCGTTTGGCGAGAGGTACATGAGAGGTACATTTCGGGTAGGTTTTAGCTTTTTCCTACGGAAATATCGTATTCCAAGACAAATGATATATAGAGTATCGGGTTTTCCGACTTGCTTTTCAACTTGGCTATCTCAGTTTAAATCATGTTATAAAGGTGCCACATTCCCTTTAAGAACCAAGGCTGGAGATCCCTTCTCGACCCAAGGGGTCCTGCACGGGTTAGCCCTGGCACGGCAATACAAGCCTATGTAAATCCTATGGGAGACCCGAAATCCAGAGACCCCATCCTCTACCCCCCGGATCTTCACTGATGCTAGGAACTGCATCGAAGCAACTAAGATATACGTGATGGGTTGTTTAAATGAGGAAAATTTTGGAGGGGGGGGGGGGGGGAGGAAGGGAGGAAAAAAAAAAAAAAAAAAAATTTTTTATTTTGGGGGGGGGGGGGGGGGGGAGAGTCCTTCATAGTAAAATCTAACATTTTGGATGGGCAACTTGAGTCGTTTAGTATGAGCATTCGCGGTAGCGTACATTTGGATGCCTGGAAAGCTTCTCGTCCCATAAGATGATAATTATTGGGGGTTAATAGTGCATCAACTGCCAAGGTCATACTGTGCCACTAACTCTCAACCTGATGGGAGGGATTAGGAGGATCTGATCACTCGTTCCATAAGATAAGTTTGGATGTTTGGAGTAAATGTTTGTCTTGTCTCCCAGATTACTTGAAACTTTTGAACAATTCTTTCAGTCTATGAAGCCGCTATATTTAGCTCTGTTTATTCCCCTTTGTTGGACAGCTATGATCTTGACTATTCTATGTAGAGGCATTTTTGTGGTGATAATGCTGAAGGGCTGGGCACATATTTATGTAATTTATAGAGATTGCTTGAGTGAGCTGCTACTATGAGCTGGCGAACCGTTATGTTTTGACTTGTGCCAGCCTCTCTATTTGGTACACTCGGCATGACTCTAAAAGCTCCTTGATAGTTGTCTGCAGTAACCAACATAGGTCCCGGGTTCAGGTCCCGGTAGAGCCTCTGAATATTGTGATCTGATCCCTCTATCCCCCCTCAACAGGGAGAGAGTTGGAGACGCCGTAAACATTATCAATTCATATAAATATATTTCAAATTTCGTTAATAGCTTCAATTCATAATTTACTAGCTTGAAAAACAGCCTTTAAATTGATTGACCTTATTTGAGGTAACCCCGGAAAAAAATGCTTCAGAACAAGAGAGGTATTTCCAGCAGCTTTACATCCGGAAGCAGGCTAAAACTAATAGCCTCTCGGTAAAGTCTGTGTTTTCCGTGTGATACCGGCTCTGAATCACTAAGCCGACTTAAGGGCATATAGAAAAAACATTTGCAGAACATGGTCATACCAAGAACATGGGTGGAGATCCCGGGGTTGGCGGGTCAGAACCAGGGGCGTAGCCAGGATTTTGCTCAGGGGGGGCCAAAAATTGCCCCTGAAATTCCGCCAAAAGGGCCCCAAAAATGTCAGCAAGCAAGCAAAAAAAAACGTTAACTGCGGTTTTGGCGTCCATTGATCTAAGGAAGGTCGCTTTAAACCAGAGCGACCCTAAGATATCGCCATGGCAAGTAATTTGTGTGCCTACCAAATTACTTCAGAGCCAATCGTGCTCGAAAAGTGAAAATGGCCGAAAGTATTTCTTCCTCTTCGGAAGACACTTCTTTCAAAGATAGATAGATTTCGGGGTGTTCCATTAAGGAGCATAATTATGCGTAGAAAATTTGGTCATTAATCTATCTCCTTAATCCGGATTCATAACAAAGCAAAAGCACCAAAATTATTCTGAAATTTGGTGAAATCTGGAATTCCAGGTCTCAGCTTACATCATGATCAAGAGCTTCTCCAATCAATAAATTTCATGAAGATGCTGAGGAAGGGCTGTGTTCGAATACATTTGCACTGTTTTTGCTATTGTATGCATCCAGGATTCGAGGATGCAAGCCAAAGTTCGATGCCTGGTGCCTGCCACATATGGTGATTATGCAACTGGAGCCTTTTACCTACAGCGGCAGCCCATCGTTCGAAGCCCTCGCTCATGGCACTTTTCCTCTTAGCGACCTGGGCCTCAGTTGAAAGGCCCTCAGGCATCTGCAGATATCTTGCAGCCTTGTGTTTGACCTGTATGGAGCGGTAGTACACCATGGCAGCCCCCCAGATGAGCCACTACACTGAATTCTGCTGGAAACAGTCGGAGGCTGTTTGGTGCCACATTAACGATGCCTGTGTCAAGGAAGTACCGGCCGAGGAAGTGAAGAAGGCAGCAGCGTACGTGCTTTATCCGCCAGAAAAGCTGTGTAGTTCTTGTAAGGTGGTTTTCTTTCAATTTGTTTAATGGCAGAATGTGGCGTTAAATAACTTAAAATTTCGCAATACAATGATGAGACTAAGGTATGGGATAATATAGGTTGGGAATAAACAATTTTTCTAGGAGCTTCTTTCACCTTCAAAGCGGTTCCCTACGAACGAAAAAAACACTTTAAATGGTATTTAGTAGCGGACAAAGGGAGCTCAGCTGACCATTACGGGCCCAGCTGGCCAGAGAGAGCTCTGCTGGTTCTAGAGAGCCTAATGGGCACAAAGTGTTCTGCTGATATCTGCGGGCCTTCTATAACTAGTTACAGAGAACCATGCTGGATGCAGAAGGCCACCAGGACGCTTCGAATCTATTTACGAAGTGTCCAGCTGACTAAAAAGGGCCCTCCCATTGATAACGGGGTATACGATCTATTTTGGGTCCAACTGGCCTCAAAGAGTCCTATAGTGACATATGCTTCTTCTGATGATCCCAGTAGGCCCTGCGGGCTACAAAGGGAGGTGAGTTATAACCACGGTGTCCGGTGGGCCTCGAGCCACCTTCGTCTTGGGGGTTTCAAATCCCCCTTCGAACATGGATCCTAAGCAGGATAGCGAAAAAGCGATCGCAGGTGGATGGCCCATAAAATCCGTGACGAAACTGCATTGGTCACTTTTGGGTCAGTTCAATATTGAAGTCTTCACAGGTCAGGGTCAAGAAGGTGGCATTTTAGGGAGAGTTTCTGGGTTCTGGTGTCTGATAGAGTTCAGTTATAATCATTTTTAAGCACCATTTCGATTATGCACCTCGTTACCGCCAGTCGAATGATGTATAGTACAACCATACTAGATCAAAACATAAAAACGACCCGACCTTAGGTCAGCTCAAGGTCGCCATCTAACCTAGCATAGTCAATATTCACATTTGAACCAAAACAGCAGATGTTGAAAGGTGAATACCTGTCAAACGCTTTTATAAAATAGTCAATATGCATATCATTTGCTTCAAAATAACAATCCACCGTAATAATGGCCTCAAATATTAGCTTTATCCTGATGTCCTGCACAGTAATTGACCCAAGTCTGAAACCCTGCTTAAGTAGCCCCAGATGACCTCTCATAGATCACAGATCTAAACTTGCAACATGAACCAATAAAATGGCCTAGGATACAATGATTTGGAGAATACGAAGGTATTCTAAGCGGTATATACAGAAATAGAGCAATTTGTCCGTCAATTTCTGTTTTTCCATTAAGTGGAGAGCTCATGATCCGTGTCTGACCCTCTATATGAAAATTCCCGGAATATATTTTGCAAACCTCGATGGGTTCACTATGTGAATATGTTTCGATTGGATAGATTCACCCTTTTCTTCCTATGCCACCTTAAGCATTTTTAGAGGTGGGGTCAATTAACTTGCACTGGTGAACTGACCTGAGATGACCCCACCTTAAAATGCTGGGGAGCGTTGCGGAATTGATCAAGAATGAGCTTTGTCAAGTATGGCGGCGCTTCGCGTCGCCGTTTATTCGTGCCACCGGAAAAAAACCCGAGGGGGTGTTCAAACACCCCCACTCGGGCGAGGGTTCAAAGGAGGCACCAGCTGGTTCTGCTGGTTGTGGACAGCCCTTTGGGTTGCAATGGACCATACTGGCTGTAGGCTAGAGGGGTTATAAAGGCATAATAACCACAAAACATCTTGCGGATCACAAATTGTCTGCTGTTCTAAATAAGTCTACAAGCTACACAGGTCCTCGGTGGATTTAGAGGGCCAAACGGGCCCTCGGCATCGTCTATAGAAGGCCCAGCTGACAAGAGAGGCCCTTCTGACTATATAGAGCCATACGGAGAACAATGGATCCAACTGGTTCAAAGGCTCCACTGTTAACGAGGGTCTTGATGGTTAGAGAGGGTCCTACAGTCTAAAACCGTCCCTGCTTGCCACATGGATTCCTATTTAAAGAGGGCCCAGCTGTTCAGACAGCCATGGACAGCTGCTTAGGGTCAGCTATAGCGCTGCTGGCTATTGCGACCCTGCAAGTCGTAGTGGGCCCTGGTGCCCAAAGTACTCTGCTGACCATGGTGGCTTTGTCGGTTTAAGAGGACTCAGCTGACCAGAGCGGGTCCTACTGTCGACAGGAGGACCCTGGGGGTCACAGTGATTCAGAGGGCTCTCTTTCAGAGGTTTCTGATGGTCAAAAGATCCCCACTTATCACCGAATGGAGAACTAGAGAGAGCTTGAGAGTGCCCTTATCTAGCATGAAGTTCCAAGAGGGGATACAGAGAATAGTGCAGCTGGGCAGTGCGTCCTCCAGAGGGCTGCCGCCCCAACATTCTCTCTTTGGCTATGTCTCTGTAGGATCTCCAGCTGACCAGAGAGGTCCCTGATGACGATAGAGAATCTTGTGGAGAACAGTCGGCCCTGCTAGTTCAAAAGCCTTTGTAGGGTCCTGATAGTCAGAATGGGCGCTGTGGACCAGTGACCACAATGCCAGTGGTCAGAGTGGTTCCTGCTAGCCACAATGGCCTCCTCGTTTAAAAAGGGCCCAGCAGGTCCGACAGGGCCCTGACGGTTTTAGCTGGCCCTGGGACTCGCAGTTGGCCCCACGGCCAAAAAAACCCTGCTGGCCAAATTTGCTTTATCGTTAAAGAGGGTCCACCTGGCCAGACAGGACCCAAATGTCAACACAGGGCCCTGGGGCCCACGTGGTTCAGAGGACCCTCTTTTTAAAAGAGTTTCGATGGTTCAAAGGGCTTTTCTTGTCACAGAATGTAGTGTTGTGGAGTGCTTGAGATGGCCCCGTCTGACATGAAGTTCCACGGCAGGTCAGAGTACGATTGGCTAGGGGCAGTGCGTACTTGAGGGGGCCCCTGAGGGGGTCACCGTTCCAATCTCTTCTCCTTGGCTACGCCTCTGGAGGGGCCCTGCTAGCTATAGAGAGCCCTATGAAAATAGTCAGCCATACTAGTTCAGAGGCTTTGCTAGATAAAGAGGGTCCTCACAGTCAGAGTGGGCTTTGTGGGCTAAAACGATCCCTGCAAGTCACAGTGGCCTCCTTACTTAAAGAGGGCCCAGCTGGTCCGACAGGGCCCGGAAGGTTTTTGCTGACCCTGCTACTCGCAGTTGGCCCCGTGGCCCAAAAGCCCTGCTGGCCATAGCGGTATTATCGGTTGAAGATGGTCTGGCTGACCAGAGATAGTCCTATTGTCAACGAGGGCCTTGGGTGGGGGGGGCTGATAGTGGTTTAGGGGACCCTGCGGTAAAAAGCCCTACTTGTCGCAGAAATGGAGTACTGGAGAGGACTTAAGAGGGCCCTGTTGGGCATGTAATTCCACGGCAGGTCACAGAGTATATTGCGGGCGGGCCACGCTTCGTGCTATCCTCGAAGGGCCTCCGGGCCCTCAAGGGGGCCACCGCACCAGCCGCTTCTACTTGGTTACTCCTATGTAGAGGGCCCAGCTGACCAAAGGGCCCTGCGGAGACTAGACGGTTACGCTAGCTCAAAAGCTTCTCTAGTTAAACATGGCACTGACTGTCAGACTGGGCCCTGTGGGCTAAAATTGTCCCTACTAGCCACACAGCCTCCTCACTGAAAGAAGACCCAGCTGGTCAGACAGGTCCCTGGCGGCTATAGACCGGGATCTGACAGCCTGCGAGTCGCTTTGGGCCCTTTTGCCCAAATAGTCCCGCTAGTCATCTTGGCTTTATCGATTAAACAGGGTCTATCTGACCAAAATGGGCCCTACTTTGGATAGGGGGGCCCTGACCACCAGTGGTTCAAAGGGTACCTTTTTACTGACGGTTTTGAGGGGTAAAAACAGCCCTAATTGTCACAGAATAGAGTGCTGGAGATGGCTTAAGAGGGCCCTGTCTGGTATGAAGTCCCACATTTCGCCCCAGAGCAAAGTGCAAGCGGGCCGCGCTTCGCGCGGCCGGTATCCTCAGGGGGGGTGGCCGCCTTAGCCGCCCCCCTTTGCTACGCCCCTGGTCAGGACCCCCCTCTAGATTTTGGGTCTTCCACAGGCTTTATATGGGGCTTGTATTGCCATGCTAGCGTTAACCCATCCAGGGCCCCCTGGGTCGAGTAGATATCTCCAGCCTTGACCAAGAACACGATATAGTAAGATCAAATCGTAGCGCTGGAGCTGTAATATAGATAAGCTAAAAAATGAAATCGCAGTTAGATTAACATCCAACTTGACCCAGGCCAGTGACCTGACCTGACTCAAGCTTGAAACCTGGTCTCAGTAACCACTGGGATAGCAGCATACTATGTGCGAAATTTGAAGGCCATACATTTGACGAAATACATGCTATAGATTTTTGTACCATTTGAAGCCCTCCTTGTAACAAAGTGCAGTGGCGACGCTTATGGCCCTATTAGTTTCATTTGGGTGAAGATGGCCCATTTGCGAGGGATGAAACCAAATAAGATGTCTTAAAATTATCTTATATAAATGAAATCATTCAACTTATGATGCTCCGCATACGCTTTAGAATATAGGTTACCAGTGGACCTGACCTCCCACTTTTCATCCAGTGATTTCCAGATTTCAATCGAAGTGGGAAAAATCGGAAAAATCTGTAACCAACCGGTGCGGAAGGCAATAACAAGTCCAAATCAGATACGTTTTGGTTCTAGATGGAAATTAAATTATCAACAGCAGGATAAAGATTAATTGGCCCTCTCACTTTAATCATGTGATGACGCTCCTGGTCGTAGAAAACGGAGGGACGCGTCTCCTAACTTGCGAATCAGTGGGAACCTTTCCCCCTTCAACAAAATGTTGAGACTCGACCTATTTGTTTTGAATTTTCTATCTTTTACCTCGTGCACCCACGTAAATGTGTTCATGAGTGGATTATGGTCGTCAGCATTCTTTAAGATATTGTTCAAAATTCGCGCAAATTCGGTTTTCGTGCCCATTCCACGTGAAGCAGTGTAGCACGTGCTCCCTTGGATATTTCTTCCACTAGTGGTTCTGCAAGGCTCTATATGAAACTTCACTCTATAACTCGTCAGATGGTTATAAGTTGAATGTCAGAAACACTCTCCCCTCCTCACTTCCTCAGCTTCCATTGGACTGCGCCCATTCCTCTCCGCTCGGCACAGAAATCCATATCGACGCTCTTCACTCCAGTGAAATTGGCCGCCACGGCTGGTCTGTGTAACTCACTGTATAGTCAGTGCGTGCCGACTGGGCCGCCGTCCCACCTGCACCGAAAACCAGGCATGGACGGTAAGGCTGATAACCAGCCGATAGGGAACAAAGTATGTCTACAGAATTATGAAAATGGCGCTTTAAGTACACTTCCTGGTCCATAGTATCGAGTGCGACCATTTACATTGTGATATGTCCGCTGAATTTCTCACAATACAAGTGAACGCACCTCCACCGATCAGCGGCCACCATCCACTGGCAGACGAATGCCCGCGGGGCACAGAGGTGAGAGGTCACGCTGGGCTCCGCTGACGCCGAGTTAAAGCGCCGGTGGGGAGAGGTCTCGACACGGATTATAAAACGTACAGTTGTGGTGATATGGATGTTGATAGCGATTTACAAGCGCCTGCTGTTGAACTGAGGGAGAACAGTTGCACGAGACATGCTCTGTATGTGTGTGGATTATGGAAAGTACGAGTTCATTTAATGAGTACGGCATGTAAATATCTGTGCCCGGCTGAGTTGGTGGTTCGGGTTTCTAGTCTAAAGTAATGTTTTTACTTTTAGGTTTTCCAGGGCTTGGATCCTTCAGCAAAACGATTTGTAAAGGCTTCAACTTCTTGGATATAATCTCGTGGACCCGGCAGATGTGGTGTCTCTGATAAGTCATCAATTATTATCATTAGAGTCCTGCTCCCGTGATTACATAGATCAAAACTTTCAATACCCAGCCTTCCACTCATACCATATTTAGTGGAGCTGGGACATTGAGTAACGTCACAAGTTTACTCGAACATTGAGAATTCTGAATCCTATTAAAAGACATGTGTGGTCGATGCTGATTTTTCAGGGCAAAATTTCCCGCACCGACCAAGGGTTGGTACGAGGTCGGGAGAAGGCACTCATGAAACGTCAATGAACTTTACCGAAACTCTACGGTGAATGGTGAAATTCTACGAGAATGGTGGGAATTTTTGGAACGGCTAAGTTTTTTTGCATTTTTGAAATGTTTCGTGCTTCCATCCAGCTCCAAATGGAGGATAAAGTGGCTTTGACACAATCGGCAATTGAATAGATAGACAGCTGAACTTACTGAGTTCACTGAGTTAACTGAGCAATTGTACCACAACGCTAACGGATTGGAAGTGAACGGCCGTTCAAATCTATATGTTCCGGAAGCAGCGTTTTGCCTTTTCTACACCGCTCTCTGCCGTTCCCGTGCCGAGTTTGTGAGGTCTTAGCCGTCAGGATACTACCGTCCGGTCCAAGCTGGGGCTTAGCATTCTCCTGGCGTTCCGTCACCGCTCCAATTGCATTCTGACAATTTCCGATTTAAGCCGACAGGATGTCTAATGGCCTGCCTCCCCGAACCCTGGATACCAAATGGATCTAATTCATTTGGATTATATATTTGATCCCAGCCTTTCATCAGAATCAGGCAGGTCAACCATAGATAAGATCACAGATTCTTGGCCAAAGTGTAGCAAGCCCACGAATTGCTACACTATGACCAAGAATTTGTGATTTTATATTTCGTTTACTAATAATGCACTGTCAGCACTGTCAGCGGGGGGGGCTCTTCTGTAGGGTGCCGAGAGGCATGAATGCATTTCTATCAGCCTCCGGGGCTGACTTCTCTTGTGATGATTTTAATACTTCCAAGATGTGTCTGGTGAGATATGTAAATGCTCGGTAGGAACTGTACTTTTAGCTATTATCTCTTTTTTATGTATCTGTTTTTATCTTTATATATTTTAATTTCTACGGTTTTTAGGACGTGTACTATCTCGATTCTTGTGATGTAAATAGTCTCTTATAATGCTCTGACTTCGCCTGTGAGTGGATTATATCTGTTGGCGATTATTTTGAACAAATAAATAAAAGACATGACTTCGCATGATGCTGATAACGTTACTAATTCCTAATGGGGCTCTGAACGGCGAGCAAGCATTTATCTTGCAATCTGATACAGAGAGGCAGAATATTCTGCAATAACCGTCAATATGTACGTTGCCGAGACGGCGTCCTGAATCTCTGTCAGACAGATATAAAAAGAGCTGTTTATTAGCTCTAGTAGATATAAAGTTTTTAGTTTGGTGTGTACAAAAAACCCATTTAACTAAATTTTTATTTGGACATAATCTCAACGTTCTCTGTAAAATCGGTACAGACTGGTCGGTTGAAACGGCAGCTGAATGGTCTCAACTAGCGACGGTTTGGTCCTCGGATGTTATCAAGCATAGTAGGGAGGACTCCTAAGTTACTCCTAAGTATTTCTTCTTAGGGAGCTGGAGAGCCGTTCGGTGCTGAAAAAGCGCAACTTGGCTACATTTAAGAGAATTAACGAGCTCCTGAGCTGGCAGAAATGTCCAAAAACGGTTTTCTGTGGCTATTTTTGCTGTTGAAGGCTTATAAATAAACCGAAAGCACTACGAAACTAACTTTTTACCGAGGGCGTGATATGGCCATGCCGGTAAAAGTGAGCTGAAACCACAATACACACGAAGTTTTTACTGAGTGGAGAAAGTCGATATTTCTAATTCTTTGCTGATTGTATTATAGTAATAAAGACGAACGCTATTGTTGCCATACAGATAAATAATTGTAGCAGCAATGATATCCTCGTCTTATAGGGAATGTGGCACCTTCATAACGTGATTATAACTGAGATAGCCAAGTTGTAAAGCAAGTCGGAAAACCCGGTACTCAATATATCATTTGGCTTGGAACTCGATATTTCCGTAGAAAAAAGCTAAAACCTACCTGCAATGTACCCCTCATGTACCCTTAGCAGCAGGCCACAGTTGTCATGGCTGTTGGTGTGACGACATATGCTGACGTCACGATGAGCATCAGCCAATGGAAGCCATTGAAGCGTTTCGAGTATGGTAGTGGTTGCCAGATCATGACATCATCCACAGGCAGACATTTATTTCTTTCCCTAGAGGAGTATTTTAGAAATCAAAATATTGAGCTTATTGTAGATTTTTAGAGAAATCATAAGTGGTGTCATTATTTTCGGCTAAAAGTACGCCTAATTACACTAAATTCCAGGATTCGACCAAGGTTCCCTTTCCTTTTAAGGCTGTTACCATCCGTGGTATCCTGAAACAGTAAGAGGTTTGAATCTAAGAAGAATGGAAATCAAAATTTTGCACGTCCGATTTGATACTTGTTACTTGTTATTTTTCTGAGATGAAACTAAAAATGATTTCTTGTTTTAATTTGTAATGCGTTTATTTTCTTCAAAAGAGAACGAAAGTCAAAACGTTATAACCAATAGGAAATTAGACCAGTTAGGTGGAACCTAAGCTATATTTATTTCCCCTCTGTTAAGGAGGCACCGAGGACGAGCGGGGATTGCGTGATTCCCACAGCAGATAATGGAAAGGTGATACCGCGGTCGACAAGCGCTGCTCACTGCAACCATTTTTTGCGGATGAGTGAGACCGGTGGTGGAATTTCCGTGGTAGAGCCTCTACCGTAATTGGTCACATTAGATACACAAGATAATAACAGTGAAGTCATAAAATCAGTCTGGTATGCGAATATTATTCCCAGCTAAGTTCATGGCGTTGATTGAGAATCTGAACTCCGGATTTTCAGGGTAACATTTGGCTTCTACTTGTGATTCTGGGGACAAAAAAATCGCAGGAAAATATGTTTCGTCACAGTTTCTTTCTTGATTTAAATGCGGCTGAGTGATTGGACATCTCATAGCCCTTTCTCTTCTGGTTGTGCACTTCTCCCCACCTGGCTTTTTGGGAAATGTTCGCAAAAGTCTAAATTTGTACCAATCGATGAGGAATTAAATAGGCAAGAAGCTTCGGTATTTCAATATTAGATTCAGAACTCATTTTGGCTGGAAAAGTTGAATATATCGAAAATATGGTACTTTAGCAGTAGAATTCACCATTTCTCCTGTTTGCCGTTATCTATGACGGAACTTATCAGCCTAGTGCCAGTATATATTAGGCGTCATTCTAAAGCTGGAAGTCCAAAACGCTAATTAAGTTTGATGTAGCATATTGATACCATTTCATTAGAATCGCTCATGAACATGTTCTGCTTTCACTTTTTAGCTTGAGTGATATGGTTAGAGCGGTAGAGCAAGGAAATTCCTTACGGTTATTTCACTCGCGTAAGAAGTGAAGGTAAAATACGTCTTTGGGAGATTATGTTAAAACGGTATCAATTATATTAGCATTTACTTTCAACTTACCAGGCTATGCTACTATCGAGCAGTTGATTTTATCTGGGCTCGCTGGCTTTATTCCTTACAAATGGTAACAAAAAGCAACATTTTCAGGACAGGAATCCTAAATTTGGAAAATCTTAAGGTTGTGGTCGGATAACGAAAACCTGACTTCAGATTCATTGCAAATATGGACATCCCAGGATCAATTCAGCTACTGGCAGGTGCTAGACATGTTTTCAAAACGTTTTATCATTTCGTCGAGGGTTTTATTCAAATAAGATGTAGCTTTCGCAAACCATGAAAGGAAGTTTGCATCGCAGAACGCGTTTGAACTTTCCCAAGTTTTTGTAAGGATTTCATATACAACTTTCCCTGGTTCCTCACGGGATCAGTTTGGGATGCAGCCCTGCGCAATGCTTGGACTTTAAGCCTTTGGGGTTGAGCTCTGCAATGTTGGAGAAAATAATGAATTCTCCGAAGGCCTGCTGCAGATAGGGTGTCATAAACCGCAGAGTGTTGTGGGAATGACCTAGGACCCTAAACAATATGATACAACAGAAGACAGAAGAAACGCCAAAAGACTTGAAAAAGGCAAAAAAACTAAAATCTAACATCATTAGACCAACAAAAGCGTCTACACCCTAAAAAGCCCAAAAAGGCTAAGACAAGGTAAAGATAAAAAGCGTGGGATGAGGTAAACGCAACGTTTCGGTCCTTGTCCATCGTCAGGCCAGGAGTCTGAGTTTACTGTCTTCTGCTTTATCATCTTGTTAGGGTCCTAGGTTATTCCCACAACACGGTGAGCTGTGCAGTGTGAAGTGATGTCCGTCTGCCCTGTTTTCATTTTCTAGCGTTATTTATATGATTAAGTTTATGGTGTAGGGGAGTTTCCTCTGAAGCTTATGCTCTGCGGGCTTACAATTCCTCTGAAATGTTCTCTATTCGTACTCACATACGACTCGCTACATTCTCACTCGTCCACAAATAAGACCGCCGACAACAGCAGTGGGTCGAAACGAAAATAAGAATGTAGATTCTAGGCAACATACAGCGTGATGGCAACTGGCGAGCTATCAGAACCAAATCAGTGTTTTTGGATACCCATTTGTTCTTGTTTCATGTTCATTGTTTGCCCCCTGGGCTGGTGACTGCCGGGTTTTGAGTAAATGGTTCTATTTGGAGAAATTTCTCTTGAGACACTGTTTTTTATTGCATCGTGAAAGGAGGCATGATTAGTTTTTGGTCTTCAATGGTAAAATGTATGGTGATGATGCCCACTGGTGGTTGGGGATTTTTCAGTGGCTTTCTGATTACAAGCCGTTTCCGACGGAAATGTACGACTCTTTTGCCAAATAATCGCGCGGTATCGATACGGCTACGTAGCCGGCCTTGTGATGCGTTGTAGCGTCACGTCGGATATGACTTGCCCAAAAGGCGCCTATCCCGTCTCAATCGAGGCTCTGCTTTCTCAGAGACTCAGCTGTCGCAGTCTAGCGGTATTTGCTAGTATAGTCATAAGACTATGTGTGAAACAAAAGCATTTGGGTGCAGGTGGGCCTGATCATTTTGTACGTGGCCAACTACTTCTTGATCGTCTGGTGGTCAAAGATCAGTCCTTTTCGCCTCCCCTTCGTTCTTTGCTCTGAAAATATGTCGCTAGTCTTGCCAGCTTTCAGTTCCGACAACTATAGCTTCACCTTGACCAATAAGCACATGATTGCCTCTGGACTGACACAAACGCAACATGTTTAAATCTCGTGCCAGCCCTGAGAAAGCGGAAAACCAACGCGATAAGATTGCGATAATATATTTCGATAAATATAGCTAATATTAAAATACTTAGTCACGGTGCAGAATCTAGCCTTAGCCCCATGTCTACCTTCCATCCGCACACAACCGTCGCCTCCTGGAGCAAGTTGCTCTTCTCACCGTTGTTATAAGCCGAGGCTATTGACTATGTTTGCTCTTCGACTGATTATTGAGGGCAGTAGTTTTCGTTTAAGCTATTTCCGTCTATTAATATGTCGCAGTTTTTATGAGATATCATAGATGTGAGTTATAGCCCAGAAATGACTGAAATAAAGTTATTGATAGAACAATGTATAATAAGTGATAATCTAACGGTAAATGTTCTCATCTGTTGGGCTTGCTCTCCGAAAAATAGAGACCTGCCACCGTAGACTTTCCTCCGAGGTTTATGAATTACGTTGCCTTTAAAGGGAATGTGGCACCTTGGTCGAATCCTGGAATTTAGTGCAATTAGGCGTACTTTAAGACGAAAATAATGAAACCACTCATGATTTATCGGAAAAATGTATAAAAAGGTCAGTATTTTGATTTTTAAAATACTCCTCCAGAAAAAGAAATAAATATCAGCGTGTGGATGATGTCATGATCTGGCAACCACTACCATACTTGAAACGCTTCAAGGGCTTTGATTGGCTGATGCTCATCGTGATGTCAGCATATGTCGTCACACCAGCAGCTCACAACAATGGCCGCCCGGCGATGGGATGGTGTCAGGTAGGTTTTAGCTTTTTTGTACGGAAATATCGAGTTCCAAAACAAATGATATATGGAGTACCGGGTTTTCTGACTTGCTCTACAACTTGGCAAGCTCAGTTAAAATCACGTTATGAAGTTGCCACATTCCCTTTAATTGTGACCATTACACGCTGACGGAGCCAGGGATGGTAAGGTGCCGGTTGTGAGTTTATCGGTGGCATCATGGAGAAACTACCAGGGCATCGAAAAGTGTGGAGCTCTCCTTCCCAATCTCAGAAGTTGACAAGAAATTTATCCTAACACACTCAACGTCATTTTCAACTTGTCACTGGGAGCCAAGGAAGAAAAAGGCACGTAAATGGCTCAAAGGGGCAAATTTTTACGGTCGAAGGAGAATTATGTTCTTGTGCGTTTAAGCAGAACAAGTATTTTATTCCGATAACAGTGTTTTATTGTCATTATTAATCGGTTTATGGTAGGTCAAAGAGACGTAGTCGCTGAGTACTTACGTCTCTTTGGTGTGGTAGTCAAAGAGACAAATAATCGGTTATGGAGTTTCAGAGAGACGGCTGGTTCAGGGGTCCCTGGCGCGCACTTGCCGAGTGAAGTATCCCGCGTTCAAGTTCCAGCCAGTCCTCTGAATAAGGCATTATCTGCTCCCCGCAGTCAGTGACGGCGGAACGTCCGAATTTATGGGGGGGCACAATGGGCTTTTCAACCCATTTCCTTCCAGTCAACGTCATAGGGCTAGTGTTAAAATTCTGATTTAACGAGGGCACCGTGCCCCGGTGCCCCCCTCCCCAAGCTCCGCCGCCAGTGCCCGCAGTCCCTTCCAATGTGAGTTGGCAACGTCATATAACAGTAGCAGCTAGTGGGTTCGCAAACCACAATTACAGTGTTTGTCTTGTTTGCAAGCGTATATTAGCTCGCTCCAGTGCAGCAGCGACCCATGGGGTCAAATGTAACACTGGCTTTATTTTATAAACCACTGAAACTCGCACCAGCCTTCACACCATGCTAGCTCAGCTTGGATGCTGCATGTCAGAATGAATTGTCATCATAAAACAGTCGAAGAGCTTGTCACTTTTCTCATTGTATTGTTTAGGGGCTCTTTGTAAAAGGTACTGCCTGTGAACCTGATAACCCCACTCAGTTTCCTTAGAAACTGTGGACTTGAAATGCTGAAGGCTGGAAGCCACAACGGTTGTCCTTGGCTTTAGTGCGGAAAACCCCGTATATGTACTGTTCAGCAAATATTTCGCTATCGTGATGGGCGATGGCGCAGGATGACGGGACAATTGTAGCCTGGTCAGATGGAACAGTCTTTCCTTTAAATCTAGTGTTTTAGCTCGTATTTGTAATTACATGTATTCATATTTGTATGAGCAGTTCTAGAGGGAACGTTCTGCCTCCAGTAGCATGTTCACTGTGAGAAATGTGATAGTACGTACAAAAGGAATAATAACCCCGAACCCCGTTCACTCCTCACCCATTGGCTCGTGTCTGTTGTAATACTTGCGCAGAGGCTTAATGAAACTGGAATAAGAAGTCTTAGTTCACGGATATCGATTTCGTTTTCAGAGGTTGAAAAACTGTCGGGTTAGAAGCCGGCCCCCTCGGTGGCGGCTTCCATCCTATCGCATTGTGAGAGCATACGAGTTTGGCATTCTTCCCACGATGCACCTCTGGTTTGCATGTCTGCACTGAATTACACGCTGCAATGTCCTAAATCCAAAGTGTCATTGCCCTCCGTCGTCTCCTACTCCTTATATGGAGCCGTTCATTGCATGTAGCGAAGATACCAGCACGAGTTCTTTAATATTGTGGGTGGGGGGGGTAAACTATGACACTGTTAGACCATCTACACTGTTCCGTACGCTGACTTAGTTGCTCAAAATAGCTTAGAACTTGTGTTGGGTCACACAGGTCTGCGCTGCATTGAAATATCACACGAAATCATTTTCCTCTATATTTTGTCCTATCTAAATCGCTCATTATTCGACAAAGCAGCTCGCGTTGCGATACAGTAGCTCCCACTGCGACACAACAGTTCGCGCTGCGACACAGCTCCTGCTGCGACACAGCAGCTCCTGCTGCGACACAGCTCATGCTGCGACACAGCAGCTCCTGCTGCGACACAGCAGCTCCCGCTGCGACATAGCTCATGCTGCGACACAGCAGCTCCTGCTGCGACACAGCTCATGCTGCGACACAGCAGCTCCTGCTGCGACACAGCAGCTCCCGCTGCGACATAGCTCATGCTGCGACACAGCAGCTCCCGCTGCGACACAGCTCCTGCTGCGACACAGCTCATGCTGCGACACAGCAGCTCCAGCTGCGACATAGCTCTTGCTGCGACACAGCAGCGTGACCGGGGCGTGCAATCGGATCCTCACTGACCTGCCAG
Source organism: Lepas anatifera (assembly GCA_034440635.1). Lineage (NCBI taxonomy): Eukaryota > Metazoa > Arthropoda > Thecostraca > Lepadidae > Lepas > Lepas anatifera. The sequence goes on from JAOTON010002167.1 coordinate 226,803, forward strand.
GTAGAGCAGATGCTGGAAAAAGCCGTCTCAGGAGTTGTCGGCTCTGCGGGACGAGCTGCGAACAGAGCTGAGGTCGCGTTGCACACGTCCGTCGGGAGGGTGCGCCGTCGTTAGTCTCGCCGGGGTCCGCGGGGAATCCCCGCCAGCCTGCAGCCAGAGGCGGGGCAAGCTACCTGTTTGAATCTTACCAACGTTCTCCAGGAATTTTGCATGAGTGCGGAGGTGATTTAGACGAATCACCTTCGGGGCAAGGGAGGGTAGTGTTTTACGGCTCATTTCTCTGTTTTCGATACTTGGGTCGGGAGCCGACGTGCTCTCTGGTGAGAGGCTCCTCTGATTTCCCGAGCATTAGGATAAACCACAGTCATCGGTTTATATATAACATGGGCAAATGTCTCACGTGTACCTTAAGCTCGCTCACGTGTGCCTATTTGTAAGTACATGGCAAGTATAAGAGATGAAAACAACTGACGGGAATGGAAAACGTGCGCTATCATCTAGGAACGAACGGTTTCTTATTCGTCAACCAATCCACCCCAAAAATATGCCCTGCAGGCTTTGACGGTTCAACAGTCTGTTCCCCTGGTAACCAGGAGTCATAAACAAACTGTTCTAGTCGTCTTAACGAGGATTCTTCAAAATGGCGAAGTCTGGTCCATTGTCAAATTTGTAGATTATTACGTTCTTCATACTCGACGGAATGTAAGATATGCCTTCAGTCTGCTTGATCTATCAGCCTGATCTGGAGTGATTACGATGCTTTATTATCCTCTGAAAATTATGTTTGTGTCAGGTATTTGATTTTTTAGAACCAAGAAATTATGGTAGCTGATAGGCCTTTAGCAGATATCCATCCTGCGGCCTTGTGAATGACCAAATTGTTTATTAGTTTGTGTGCAATCGCGAAATGTAAATGCAAATCTTCGGCGGAAAAGTTTGTTTTGATCTAACTGCGAGTATTGTTTAAAGTTTCGATGACAATCTCCGATGTAAAAATAGTTTTAGACTAATTGAATCAAGATGGCTACTCCCTCACTCCCGAGAATCAGTCGTGTTTGTAGATCTGAGAGAGATGTACATTTTTAAAGGAAACAAGCTCATACAATTTACCATAGCTCAGCGCGCATTACATACTCGACTACTGGTAGCAAGGTTGGAGATCTCTTCTCGATCCAGGGCACTTCTGGATGGGTTGACACTGCTACGGTAGAAATACATTTGGGGGCCGGGTGGCCTAGTGGCTTCATTGCCAGTCTTCAGATCGGATAGCATGGATTAGCGTGGGTTCAATCCCCACGGCGGGAAACCGCCTTCCGTGTCCGATCTGACCCGATGGAGAGGATCCTTAAACACCCACGCCAATACTCCCTGTAATTAGGCAAGTTTGCCTGTTGGGAGTGGCCCTAATAAAATAATATAAATAAAAAACATGCAAATGCAAACCCTATGGGCAGGGGCGTCGCCACGAATTTATTTCCATGGCGGCCGGATTCCAAGAGAACCTCTGATCCCAAGGGGCCTCTACACTGAGACGGACCTGGTGTTAGAATTTGACGTGCATAGACTTGTAATCAATGTTTGTGTGTTGTCCTACGGGGTGTTTGCTGTAAGTGACATAATTGAGCTACGAAGTTAAAACTTGCAGGAACAAAATGCCCAGAAATAAGCGCCAGACCCTGAAAAACACACGAGCATAGGTTAAAGAACAAATATAAAACAGAGCGTCAGAGCTGTGTCATTTTTTAAACACCCAGTATATCCCCCTGGATTATTCAGGAGATGTATGTTTGGTGACTTATATATGAATAAAGTACCCTTCGTTGATAATGGGGGCCTCCTCAACGTTTGCATGGACCTGTGCGTGTCATCTAGGTTGGACGGGGCCTCCGACGACCGCAGCTACGTAAGACACCGAAAGCCCTTCGGCTATGGCGTACAGAGGACCCAATCACCACCACGACCGTTCATTGGTGTGACCTCGAAATATGGGAAAGGTTGGCCCTTGTTGCTGACGTAAAAGCATCCTCTTCCAATAAGGAGGGGCATAAGTGTCGCCACCGGCAAAAAAGTGGGGGGCCAGCCAAACTTCAACCTGATGCTGACAAAAAACTTTCAACATCAGGACCAAAAACTGTTCGAATTTGGACTCCTCGTTGCCTTCCGCAGCGGCTGGATATAAGAATGTCCGGTTTTCTCTTATTTTGACTGAGATCAGGAAATTTTTGGCCAAAAGGTGGGGGCCATGCCCCCTGGCCCCCCTTTTCCGACGCGTTTGAGGAGGGGGTCCTTTACCGGTTGACTGTTGAGCGTTCCTTATGGATAGGTACCAGTCTCTTACATATGGATACGACATATGGTAATGATAGTGGAAGCCTTCTCGGACAAAACTAAGGCCTCTGTCAGCCACTTACTACCTCGTTCGAGGTCTCCTTGGCCCGTTTTGAGGGTCCGGTCGTGACATATTGAAGAGGTCAACTCTTATGGCTGACATTAGAAGATGTGTTACAATCTAGAGGGCTTCCTTTATAAATCAAGTGGCGTGATATGCATGGCAGTGGCCTCGACATGATTGAGACAGGTATCGATGACTGGGGGACTCCCTCGCTCTATGTAAATGAGGCCTCTGCATGCCACCGGCTTTACTGGACTGGGCTTCCTTGCTCTGTCCGGAGGCTTGGTCCTGCAATATCGGATAAGCCACCGTCCCTGGCTGGCCTCAGAGCATCCTCTGCTGTTAGCAGGGGCCGCCTATGTGGAACAGGGGCCAAAAACGTAAATAGAGTACGTATCAGCTACACTGAGGTCACATCCACCATCACTGGGGCCCTTCGTTCCACATGTATCATCTATATCATCAGATAGGGTTTCCCTGACCTTTTTGGGGACTTTTTTCTTAACAGGGGCCTCCGAATACCGGTCTGGGGGATTCCAAGGTTGAAGTTGTAGTCTTATGAAGGGGTATAATTTTATATCCCTGGGGGTTCCCGAGCACTCTAATCCTGGTTTAGGCGCCCCAAATCCTAACTTGGGCACCCCAATTCTGTTTTGAGCTCCCCAATACACGTGTTGCCCCACCTTTTCATTGCTGCCCTGATTCATGCCGCCCCCGTCTTACCAGTGGCCCTGATTCATGCCGCCCCCGGCTCATCACTGCCACCTTGATTCATCCCGCCCCCGATTTATCACTGCCAACCTAGCTTGTACCATCTCTGGCAATCAATTCCTCCCTAGCTCATCACTGCCACTCCTGGTTTATCATTTTCACCTTGATTTGGACCGCCCCTGGCACATTACTACCGCCCTGGCTCAGCACTACCGCACCACTGCCACCCCGATGTATTCCTCCTCTGGCTCATTACTTTCGCCCTGGCTCATCGCTGCCGCATCCTGCTCATCACCTCCACCCGTGCCACCCCTGACTCATCACTGCCGCCCTGATTCGAACAGCAGCAGAGAAAGATCCGTGCCGACAGTCCTTCATGGAATAAAATGGTTCTGAGAGCACAAACTACACATTAAGGACACCACTCATACACCACTCGCTAGTTATGGACGCAGTAAAGTATATTACTATTCGTCTGAAGAGTGGGACAAATGTACGTGTCGTGATGAATTTTGTCATATTCGGGCTTAGATTGTTATTTCTCATCTATAGGTTTAGGATAGTGTGCCTTTTAACCCGCGCCCCACCGGGGTCCGGCGCCACCTTCGCCCCACCGGGGGCCATCGATGGCCCCCTCTAACTCCGAAAATATGGGCGTTAGCGCAAATCTGCAAAGTGCAATAGAAAGCTCGCGTGAATTCAGTAAGAAATTACTTCGCATGTTTTAGTGCTCAGGTCAATGGTTTGACCTCCAGAGGTCAAATTAGGTCAAGATCGGCTATTTTCACTCAAATATGCAATGATTAAGCAAACTGGGCATAACTCTTATGTCATTAGAGCTATTGAGGCCTGGTAAAGTACATTTGATAGCAAATTGCCAGTACTTTTTCCGCTATGTGCAACGTAAAGACTTCCCGCCAGTGGTTTGACCGCCAGAGGTCACCTCGTGACCTAATATGACCTGAGGTCACGAAAGGTCAAAAAGTGACCTTGCCGTATATCAAATGAAAGCCAGTGACAAGACAAACACGATGGTGTTTGTTTCACCGCTCTAGCTCAATTAGGTCAAAAGTTATTGTCAAAATACTGTTTTTGACCTCTGGTGACCTTGGATGACCTTGGAAAAGTCAAAGGGCAAATATGACCCCTGGGATCCGTGAAAGGGTGTCCAAAAACGTTGTTCTGAGCAGTCTGAGTATTTGCAATCATTTTTGTGGCTTTTATATCATGAAATAGCTTTTCCCATGCTTTTCCAATGGGAGAGGTCGCCTCGTGACCTGACCTCAGGGCACGAAATCGAAAAATCCCGGATATACACCTTGTAGACCCTGGAGGGGTCATGAAGTGTAGGAAGTTTAAAATCGATCGACTTTGAAATGTAGCTCTTACAGAGCTCTAAAGGTGAAGTGAGGTGACCTTGGTTGACCTCGTCTGGTGACCTGACCTTGGGTGACCCGGGGTAAAAATTTCAGGGATGATGGGAAAATGATGCAGTGAGAGGTAGAGCCCTCAACCGCGGTGCTGCGCCTGTCGTTTTTCTGCTATCCCGGAAAAACCTTGGGGGGCCATCGATGGCCCCGGTGGGCGAGGGTTAATATGCGGCTAGCATCCCGAAATACATTTCAGTTGCTGCATTAGGGTCACCTCCGTCATAGGTTAGCGCTTACCCGACCGTTGGCGGGTGAGCGGGCGTCTAATCCTCAGTGCGTTCTCTTCCGCAGCTGGCCTGGCTGGGTCGGTACAACCGCATGCTGGCCGGGTACATGCGCTCCATCGGCGAGACCGGCCTCAACCTCACTGACGACATCAGACCGCCCAAACACCTATACATTGAGGTCGGTCGACCGCCGCCACACGGGTTAGAATGTACGCAGCCTCCGGCAGCTGAAGTGTCTTTAAACAAAATAGGTCGCTAATTTGTTGTGATGTTGTGACTTATGCCTTCAAAGTTTCAATGTTATGCCAGTAGGAGGGTATATACATCCTCTTTTGTTGGGACACTCCTTTCTGAGCCTGAGTGACCAGCTGTTACTGTACTCATACTCAGGGGCGTAGGAACGGTTTGAAAAGTGGGGGGCCAACCTTAGAAGGGGCCCGCCTCAAGGGGCCCCAGCCCAAGGGGGCCCATAACTAGGAATATTTTTTGACAGCTCGTTTGGTTTAATAAGGCACGCATGCAAACTAGGTTGTCAATATTTGAAAAATTGAGGAATTAAATTTTTCCCTATGATTTTGATGTTACTTATCATAGTAAAAAGCCAAAAATATTTTTTGGTCTTTTTACACATATCTTTTCAAGTAAGAAATACATTTTTAAGCTCTTTTGGAGGATTTCAATCATTTCTTACCAGTAACACGTTTTTTACATTTACAGATGTTTAGGCCCTTTTCATCATATTTACGAAATAAAAAACTGTTTAGAAAACTACAAACAATGCTTCGATATCAAGTAGCCTTACTTCGCTATGGCTAATCAACTTGTAGTTTTCTTATTTAATGACCAAAAATGGGAACATTTGTTTAGGTTATTACGGATCCCTTCTTTACATCATAAGAGATTGATTTAGGTAAAGGCTGATCACTATAAATCCGCATTTACGGACTAAAATTCGTATGGCTTAAGTACGTGTAGATAAACTTCGCACGCATGAGTTCGTAAGCAAATATAGGTACGTAGGGTATACAACTCGTATGACAAAAGTACGTACGCAAAAGTACCTACGTACGTAGCAGTTCGTAAGCAAATTTACATAGGGTATAAAAATCGTATGCCAAAAATACGTATGCAAAAGTACGTATGCAAAGATACGTAAGCAAGTGAACGTAGGGGTATAAGACACATATGCCAAAAGTACGTAAGCAAAACTACACATTCCTGTCATGATACCTTAAGACTTCTTCCCGTATGATCACGACAGCTCTGTCCTCCCCGTCAGAAATTTTATGAACTATGAAATTACCATCGTTTTGTTGGGTTACTCCGTGAAAGTGTCGTATTCCGTTGACCATATGAGCCCTTTGAAACATATTTTTTAGTTCAGATTCTGTTTTGATGCATCCTCTTTGGAAACAAAGAAGCCTGTGATATTTAGATTCCTTTGGTATTAAAACTCGCAAATTTTCTCTACCGAGAGAATTTGACCGCACTGGGAAAGGCCAAACTTGCGTAGGCTGTTGTTCTAGTGCGGCACCAGTGTCATCGTACGATGTAGTAGAGATTGGCGCTTGCAAACTGGATTGGTCACCAGAGGTCTGCATGAAATAGGAATGGAACGCAATGGGATAGGATTTTGCAGAAATTGAACGGAATGGGATGAAATTTCCCAGGGTTTATTGGGAACATGGCGGAATGGAACAAAATTTCGGCCAGATTCCAAGGAAAAATGATGGAATGAGACGGAATGGAATGGAATTTATTGAAATTTTAGGGATGGAATGGATTGAAACAGAAAAAACTAAAGAGAACGGGATGGAGGCTGAAAAAGCGTCCCATGCAGACCTCACTTCCTCCATGCGTCAGTTCTTCTATGTGTCCTCTGCCGATAACCCTATACTCATATTTTTTAACGAAAATCGGAGACAAGTGTATAAGGCCTGTGCTGAAATGTCGTGGAATGCCCTCCCCCTACGTACTTTAACCCTTGCTAACTTTTATTTACGAAGTTGTTACATTACGAACATTTTAGCCCTTCGTACTTTAACCCGTGCGAACTTTTTACATACGAACTTTTTACATTACGAACATTTTACCCCTACGTACTTTAACCCGTACGAACTTTTTCCATACGAACTTCTTCCATTACGTTTATTGTACACGTACGTACTTGGGCTTGACACATTCCAACACATTCCATGTACACATTCCATGTACAAGAGACAAGCATAATAGACAGAATTAAAGATTAAAATACACTATAGTTAAAAATCGGCGCAAAAAGACACATCATGCAGTTCGGATCCGGCGGAACTAACTCTTGAACCAGTGGGTGAGTGGTTTTTTGAAGCCAGCCATCCGCAGTTCAGGGAGATTCGGCGGCAGAACATTATACAACATGGTGGCCCTGTATATGAACTGCCGCCGGCCAGCCTCTGTCCGTATCCTCGGAAAGTGTAACTGTTAAGATTGACGTGTTTGTCGGGCATGGATGTCGGTGTTGTGTTGAAGGGATGAGGATAGCGCTATCGGTTGCTTAGTTCCAATGATGTTGTGGACAAGGGGGAGAGTGTGATATTTTGCCATCTGTCTGGAACTGAGCCAGCCTGGACCTCTCAATACGTCCGATATATGATCAACCTTTCGGCGACCAGATTCTACTTTTGTGCTGAAGTTTATATTTTTTAATTTTTCGATTGTTTTTTGTCCGAACAGTTACCATACACTGAAATACAGTATCGAACGTGTGAGAGAACCAGGCTGTGAACCTAGTTCTCTCTTGTTCAGGCTGCGAAGCCTCTGAACAAGTTGATCCGATCCCAAAAATCCCAACAGGGTGAGAGTTGGCGACGCTGTATGACCCTGTCAGTTGGTGCATCGTTAAACCCCAACAATTATTAAACCACTTTATTCGTATTTCATTTGTCACAGTTCGCGGAGAAAAAAGGTATAAATGTATCCAGCATCGAACCCGTCTTCACCCGGGGGTTACGTGGTATGAGGTGACCCTGGGAATGTGGCATAATGCTCAAGCCAAGCTGCGCGGACAAATCCTTCTCGCCTGGACCTCTCTAAGCCTACAAGCTAAACGTGACCTTGGTAGGTACTGGTGACTTGAAATGCGGATAATTCTCTTCAGGGACTAGTTTGAAACATGGAATGTGTTTTGCTTTATCCAGAAAAATAGTGGAAAATGTTAAGTGTCACTTAAGGTCTTAATAATAACCCGTTTTAGCTGACAACTCTTCATTTGTATTCGTTTTCATCTGTTGTGCAAATAAGGAGCTTCAATCTGGAGCAAAGCGTTATCAGTCCATGATGTCACGTGGATATGGAGACTTTTACTCCAAGCAAGAGATAATTAGACAAGACAAAATTTGGCTTTTCAACCATTTTCCATAAGGCCGAGTTCATTACTTTCGATAAAAATGATCCTAATACCACTCCAGTCTGAAATCGCACCAAGGTTATTACCATTAAAGGGAATGTCGCACCTTCACAACGTGATTTTAACTGAGATAGCCAAGTTGTAAAGCAGGTCGGAAAACCCGGTACTCCATATATCATTTGTCTTGGAACTCGATATTTCCGTAGAAAAAAAACTAAAATCTACCTGACACCAGCCCCCCTCAGCCCCCGTCGCCGGCGGCCTTTGTTGTGAGCTACTGGTGTGACGACATATGCTGACGTCACGATGAGCATCAGCCAATCGAAGCCCTTGAAGCGTTTCAAGTATGGTAGTGGTTGCCAGATCGTGAAATCATCCACAGGTTGATATTTATTTCTTTTTCTAGAGGAGTATTTTTAAAAACCAAATATTGAGCTTATTGCACATTTTTCAGAGAAATCGTGAGTGGTTTCATTATTTCTTATTATAAGTTCGCCTAATAACACTAAATTCCAGGATTCGACCAAGGTGCCACATTCCTTTAAAGGGAAATGGGCTGCTTTGTCGAAATTCTAAAAGACAATTGTTTATTGCCAAAATTGATCTGAAAGTCAAGAAACCATATGTTGTTTCCCACCTTCAATCGCCCAAAACAAAAATGTCGCCTCTTTTCTTATTATCCGGGGTTGACCCTATCATCTCGTGTAATGACGAATCTGGTTGCCTGCGGCGGTTTGCGGCATGTAACGTTGCTTATGCCATGACATTTGTTGACATATTTATCACGTGGCATGGGTTTCCAGATGAAAAGGGATTTTTTGGTTTGAAATTGGGAAAAGTCCCCTTATTTTGAACTTAAAAACGTGTGGAAATTTAACAGAGAGCTTCGAATGAAATGAAATAAGCCGATAATGGTTCTTGACGCTCTCTTCAAGACTGTTCTCTCATTTCAAAACCTATTATTTAAGTGGGACACTCCCTTTAACATTCATTTCGAACTCGGAATGTACTCTGCATCTGTGCCTTGCGTATTTCGACTATACCGGCTTTCCGTATTATGTGTCCCAGCTTCAAGATATATTTTGCTCGCAGAGGTATATTTGTTTCCAAGTTTGTTAGCATCAATTTTGGTGTAAGGAAAATTTTGGAAAATTAGTCATCAATTAAAAAACGACCTGCCAATCAGAAAAGAGTGGATTTGCGCTACACACTTTTTTACCTTAAATCCCTCACCTCACAGTGGCGAATATTTATATTTAGGGTGCATTATTCCAGAAACCGAAGTTATCTTTTCTGGACTAAATCCACTCCATACGACTCTGAATTGCAGGTATTTTTTCTTCTTCTTCTTTTTTGAAATGGGCATATTATTTGCTTTAAGGCTCATATTGTCACCGACGTTTATTGTCAAAGTCACTCTGTGGTGACTTTTGTCGTTGGAGGCAGCCAAGCAGCAGAGTATAAGCTCTTATGCAATGTGTTGTGAATACATCACCAATCGATGTTTGTCAGAAATAAACATATGATTCGTTAGTTGAAATGAACAAATAAAGAATCATGAGGGGAATAAATTAGTTTTCAGCAATGCCATGAACTTTTTTAATTTGTGTCCAAGTTGTTCTCAGTACGGCTATTGGAGCCAGAGTCTCACTAAAGTCAAGAGACCTGTCACAGAGACCCCAACCCCACCACCCAAACGAGCAACTCCCACAATGAAGGGTTAATTTAGGATCCCAAGTCTAAAGTCCCACAAAGCACGACCGTCCCGCTTAGGTCACCCTCTCACCAGTTAGTTGCCAGCCGACCTACGTCGGGTAAACTATTGAGCGCCGGAGCGTCTCAGGAGAACCGATCCCAAGCCTGAACATGCACTGCCACTGCATGCTTCTGAGCAGCGGGCCGGAGCCCAGCCCTCTACCAACCGAGCTACCGGGGCGACATACTTAAAGGGAATATGGCACCTTGGTCGAATCCTGGAATTTAGAGAAATTAGGCGTACTTTTAGCCCAAAATAATTAAACCACTCATGATTTCTCCAAAAAGTTCAATAAGCTCAATATGCTGTTTTTAAAAATACTCCTCTGGGAAAATAAATAAATATCTTCCTGTGGATGATGTCATGATCTGGCAACCACTAACATACTTGAAACGCTTCAAGGGCTTCAATTGGCTGATGCTCATCGTGTCGTCAGCATATTTCGTCACACCAGCAGCTCACAACAATGGCCGCCCGGCGAGGGGCTGATGAGAGGCTGGTGTCAGGTAGGTTTTAGCTTTTTTCTACGGAAATATCGAGTTCCAAGACGAATGATGTATGGAGTACCGGGTTCTCCGACTTGCTTTACAACTTGGCTATCTCAGTTAAAATAACATTATGAAGGTGCCACATTCCCTTTAATGACGATGTATCAACAAGCTTCCACTTCTCAGCCCAGAGGAAATTATTTCAGGAAATGTGAAAGAAACCAACAAAACAACGACGGCGAGACCGAAAAAGCTGTTAGAATGATGAAGACCACACTAGACCATAAATTCAGCTTCAGATTCGTGATCAGCGTACTTCTCTGCACTGGGACCAGTTTCCGTTGCATGTGGCGACTTGCGATCTTTCGAAAAAGAAAATAAGCTGGAAAAATATATATTGCTGTCAGCAGCTTTTCGGTTGCTACAGCTGTAGATATCTAAGAAATGTAGAACCATTCATTAATTGTAGGCTAAAGCGCAATATTCGCCACTGTACACTGAGCAAATAACACATTTACACGAAAAGCGTAAAACTCGGCTGTGCCCGGGATTTAAAGAGTTGAATCCAGTATAATATCTCTATTCAAAACGATACGAGCCTCAAACAAAATTAAAAATCCTCGATTAAAGTTGTACCAAATTTATTTAAAGCGCGTTAGAAATTACTTACAACTTTCATAACAAACACGAAAATATACCCCTAAGTAAAAATACCAAACTATTTGGAGTGAACATGTTCGCAATGCTTACAACGCGTCACATTAGCTGCCAAAAAGTTATTTTCCCTTAAAGGAAATAGACCACTTTGTCGAAATTCTAAAAAAGAAAATTTATAGATGAAATAGGTGTGAAAATCTTAATGTTACATTTTGTTTCGACCCCCAATCGCTCAAAACAAAGATATCGCCTCTTGTCCGACGACGCTGGGTAGACCCAAGCATCTTGTAATCACAAATCTGGCAGTTTGCGGCGGCTTGCGACATGTAAGGTTGCGTGGCCGTGCCATTTCTTACCATCTATCACGTGACTTGCGCTGCCAGATGGAAGGGGGTTCTTACATGGTTTGAAATAAGGTAGCAAGCCCCCTTCTTTGAACTTTGAAGCTTGCAGAAATCTCCTACAGAGAGCTTTGAGTGAAATGAAATATGCCACTAGTGGTTTCTCGAAACGCTCTACAAAGCTGATATATCAGTTAAAAACCAATTATAAAAGTAAGGCGAAAGTGAATGGTTGCGGCAGCGATGCTCAATTTCAGTCGTGAGAGGGAACATTGCATCAGTGTTGCTGACTGTAAATAGAACCAGCGGTTCCGAAGTTTGCGAGGAATCAGCCAACCTGTTGCGCGATGAGCCTCCCAAGGATTTGGTGGCGACGCCCGGTGGCCAACCTTCAAGGAGGCAGCCCATCACAGACGATTACAGCACACTTACTCATCATCGTCACCGTTGGACGATTTTCAGATAACACTTCGGTCCTCCCGCTCGCACCATTCACTCTCTGGCAGACGAGGACGCCCACCGATGGATGTCATCTGCTAGCAGAGCCAGTCAGTGCCTGGCCTACAAGTCCTCAGTTTCCATTACTGGTCGGTTTTAATGGTCTAGAGAACCCTGGAGGCACCTGTTATATGCATGCTATCCTTCTGGTACTGGCGTAAGTACTGGCAAACACAGATGGCTTTGTCAACTATGTCATCAGCGGCTCTCGCCAATAAGGCTTAAACTGCACGTCGGTAACCTGTGGTCACATCGCTGAGGCGGTGGCGCGTCTTTTGATGGCGATCTGGTCTGAGAAGTTCCGGGTTGTTTCTCCTCACGTGCCTCGTGGTGTAATGGGTGCACGCCGAAAGGAATTGGGTGAAAACCGCATGCACGACGCGCATGAGTTTTTGCTGTTTTTGCTGGAGTGGCTGCTTGAAGACTTGAACGCTACCATTCCTTTGGCAAGACCAGAGCCAATCCCGCAGGCTTGGAGGATCAGTCGGGTGCCGACTGTGCTTGGCATCGGCTTTGTAAAGACAGTGACTTCATAATATGTAGGCTCTTCTACGGACAACAAAAGTATGTTCTGCATTGTACCGCATGAGGCCACGAATCACCTACGTTCGAAAACTGCACTCCGCTGTCGTAACCGTTGGCATCATGTCCAGGAATGTCCTCACAGAACAGTCTCTACCACTGCCTCCGGCAGTACGTTCATGGTGATGTCATATCAGGTTGGATGTGTTCTTGCTGTGGGCGAAAACATGAAGTCCACAAGAAACTCGTTATTTGCCGATTGCCATCAGTGTTCAGCATGCACTTCAGGCGGTTTACCTACAGCGGTAGTATATTACACAAGGTACACGCGCGTGCATGTGCATGAGCGTCCTTAGCGACCTCGACCTCGATCAGAAGGGTTTTCAGACCTCCGCAGTTTTCTAGTGGGCTCGTGTATGATCTTTACGCAATGTTACAACCCCATGGCAGCGTCCAAACTGGTCACTACACTGCCTTCTGCTGCAACAACCGGAGGCTCGCTTGTATCACATCGATAATTTGTCTGTTGGAAGAACCGGTCTTGAAAGTGAAGGAGGCATCGGCATATATGCTCTGTTACGCTGCCAAGAGTTGCTGTTAATATCGTTGACTGTTAATTTTAAATGCGTGTTTGATACATTATCTTCGGATGTCGTGCCTTGGATGCTCGATTTCGGGAACTTCCTCACTGCCGATGATAGATATGGGGCGTTCGGGGACGAATCGACCAGGCACCACCTGGATTTTACATACCGCAGTCTCAGACTTCTTTCCATGTTCGTACACAGGGTTATCAGTGGCGTAGAATTCAGATTTGATAATATTTCATTTCTTCAAAGACGGGTTTTGGAGGTACAGCTTGCTGAAAATTGTGAAAATCCGTGTTTTTTTTGCAAAACTTGTTGACACAGTCCTTATTTTCTGTGTATCCCTTGGTTATTGATGCTCATTGAAATTTTGATAGTATTTAACTTTCTATTATTCAACGAGAAGATTTAAGAGTGACGCTAAAGAGTGACGCCATGCGCGTGAAAATCGGCCGCCCGGCGTGCCTCATCGACAGCCGACTGGCCCTTCGGCCAACCGACGACACGCAAGCGTGTGGTGCTCAGCGGGAACTAGGGGTTAGCAGTTTATTGCTGGGGAAACCGACGGACGCCTCGCGCGCTCCAATGGGGGCGCTCCAGGACAAATCGAGCAGGCACCACCTGGATTGCAGAGTTGTGCGACTCACGGGTCGGAGTCAGAGTTTAACTCAAATTCCGACTCATTTGACTCAGAGTTGAGTTGAGTTGAGTCGAAAAATTAGACAGGTGAGTTGAGTTGAGTTGAGTCGGTTTACACCACATCAATGAGTTGAGTTGAGTTGAGTTGTGAAGACAGCGAGTCAAATGAGTTGACGACAAAAGTTGACTCAGCATGCAAATATGTTGAATACGTTTGCCTACCTTTTGGAAACCTCCTTTGAATAACTTTTCCTCCAGTGTTTTAATTGTTTCAATCGAGGTTTTAATTTCTTTCAATATATCAAATTAATTATACGGTTCAATTGCTTATTTTAAAGGCCCATTTGGTCTGAAGAAATCCATATGCACAATAATACATGTACTCGAAAAATTAAACAGGCTTCTATCTCTGGCCTTGTCTTAAACATTTTAAGAGGTGGTATGCACTGCGAAATGCATTTCAAATATCTAAAAAAACTCCTCATCATCAATATCTAGTATTACTTCTTTTCAACATGCCACCACCACTCCAATATAAAAGAATAACGACAGGCAAGAGAGTGCGCCATTGCTGTCTTTGAAGAGCAAATTTAGTCAAGGATAGGCTCAAGCTAAAGTAGCTTTAGGGTAAAACATTGTAGAAGTCACGTGATAATTAACAAAGTGATATGAATATTTCTAAGCTACATATTAAATTGTTTCTTTTGTCTTAAATGTGCCGTCTCCAGCTACTACTTTAACCTATTAAAAGTAGTTCTTACTGTTAGCACAGAAAAGTTTGAACTCCGATTTGACAAAATATTGAAATACTATTATTGCGAGAACCAGATGAATTATTTCTTGCTACTGGTTGTGTCTGATCGTCGTCCGTATTTTATTTGGAAAGCCGTACAAATTGGCAATTATCAAACTGCTCCCATTTTGAAGTGGGAGATAGTCCTTGCTGTATTTAAGGTTTTCAAGCTGAAAATTGTATTGGGTTTAAAAATAGGTATGTATTTAATGCAACACGATGATAAAATTTCTATTTCTATTGCCCTATGTCATATGTTGATATGATATACTATTTCCTAGGTTTTGCTGTAGTTCTTAGAATTTGCATTTGCAATTGCAACTAGGTACTCTAGTAATTATAGCTTAGATTTTGGTTCAGCTCATGGCATAGGAATGTTTCATTTCGCAAAATTATCTAGCATCGTTCTTTAACAGAAAGAAAAAACCCTTATCATTCCTGAAAATACAGTTTAGATCATGTTTTTTAGCTGGACCTTTTTCTGATAGTATGGAGGTGCAATTATTTCCCTATTTTGTTGTAACCTTAACCCATTTAAGTTCCTTTCCATTCCATGCACCTGGTTAAACATGCAAGGCTTCTTTCAGAAATAATTGCAACATGGTGTGGCAGCTTTATCTGGCAGTGGCAGTCTGGAAGAATTGAAAATATATCCATGGCTCCTGGCTATAATTAATTTTTAATGTTTCAATTAATTCATCTACCATCCATTAATCTTCATTTTCCTGTAGGACTTTCTGTACAGCTTGCCTTTTATTGGTTTATTAATTTTTTATTTTTTATTTATGTTATTTTTATCCTTTACTTATATGTTTTGAAACTGGGTCAAAGTTTGAGTTGGGTTGGGTCGTGAGTTGAGGCGGAGTTGAGTCGGTATGATTTAGCATTGAGTCAGAGTTGAGTCGGCTAACTGAACTCTTGACAATGAGTTGAGTCAGAGTTGAGTCGACCACTCTCAGCATATGAGTTGAGTTGAGTCGACTCGAGAAAATTCTGAAACGCACAACTCTGCTGGATTGTATAGCATAGTCTCAGAATTCGTTCTAACTTCGTACACAGGGTTATCAGAGACGTAGAATTCAGATTTGAGTATATTTCTGTCGTCAAAACAAGGGTTTCGGAGTTACAGCTTGCTGAAAGTCGTGAAAATCCATGTTTTAGCAAAACATGGTGGCATACAACCATTACTCTCTGTGTAATCCTTAGTTATGGATGCTCATTTAAAACGTGATTGTATTTGGAATTCATTATCCAAGTTTGAGAATTTGTTCTTTAAAAAGTATTTTTAAGTTTTTGGTAATTTGTATTCAATTTTTGGAACAATTTTATGTAGATGTGACCAGTGATTCATCTGAAAAGAATCTCAGGGAAAATGTTTCCTTGTGCCTGTGCTTTCTAATAACATAAATTAGATTTTGCGTTCTTGAATTTATTGATGTCTAATCAGCCAAAGAGTGACGCCATGCGCGCGAAAATCTGCCGCCCGGCGCGCCCCACCGGTAGCCGTCGGGCATTTCGGCCAACCGACGACACGGACGCGTGCGGTGCTCAGTGGAGACTATGGGTTAGACGTTTGTTGCTAGGGAAGCATGCCTCTACATAAGCACATGGTATTGTGGAAATTTTCATAAGGTAGTGGTGTGCCGTTGACAAAATTTTTTGTAGACTTTCTTTTTCTTTCATATTTTGTTTTCGGCTTCCGTAAAGCATCATTAAGAGTAAAGAACGTAAACAACATACGTCACAAAGCATGTGTTTTGAAGCAAGGTGAAATCAATATTATTCAGGTCTTGGGTGGGAGCGAATTCATAGTTAAATGGCTGTGTTATGACAGAAGTGTATTAGATTTAGTGGCATTTTGTTCGGTTCAACAGCAGAGGAGGCAGAGGAGGCTGAATCAATGTGCAAAAAAAACAGTTTAATTTCTATGCAGACATGAAAGTGGCCTACTTTGGTTCACAACGGTAATAAGGAATTGAAAGCACACAGGTGAGGAATAAACCAACTTCAAATGATCAGTTCAACCAAAAGCTCATCTGTTCTCACGGGGTCTCGTCCAGAAGCGGTAGTACATGGGAAACATCGACTTCGGCTGAAACTGATGGAGCGCCCAGTGAGCCAGTCGATAATAGTTGTGTCTCCGCCGCTAGCAGCTCTCCAGTAACTGCCTCCGGCTGCTGTCTGGCTCTTCTTTAGCAATTGTGACATTTTTTTGGATTTAGTCGTGTTAGAAATGTCTTTTGAGGAGAACACCCGACGGGGTCAGCACTAGAGGTTCTTGTTTTGGTCCTGGCGTCCCGGCGCCGGGACTGGATGCTGGTTCCGGCCGGGACTTGGCTGGGACCAGCTGGGTCTGTGCCTGGATCTCGGAGGATTGGAGAGCGTAATAGTCTTAACCAAGACCTGTGTTCTTTGGAGCCCATATCGGATTGCGATTTATTCATTTTCAACCAATTAAGTTCGTTTTCCTTAGCATTTGACGATTAAATAACCTTATATGGCTAACTACGCACAAATAAATTGTCTAACTGAAACTTATACGGGGCTGTTCATAAATGACGTCACGGGGGTGTCCGGCCGAAAAGTGGCATACCATAGCCAGGGCTGGAGACCTCTTCTCGATCCAGAGAGTTTTGGGTGGGTTAACGCTGGCACGGCAAAACAAGCCCTATGCAGTCTATGAAAGACCCAAAATCCAGGGGGTTCTGCCCCATAAGCCCCCAGAATCTCTACCCATGACCATAGCATAGGGTAGGCCTTTTCTGGCAGCATTTTTGTTTACTGTTGAGCTCCTTTTGAGCTTTTCACAAATGGATGGGACTATCTAGAATTCAAAGTGAGACCGGAATTCCTAAATAAAATCCCAAAAAGAAGGAGGGAAGGAGTCTAGAAACTCCTACAAAATGAGACGTCATTTATGAGCTGCCTCTATTTTTCTTAAATAATATCAATCTTTCGAGTTAATTTTTCTCTCTAAGATGAGTTTGAAATTTCTGGATGGTGAACACTGTAAGGAAGCTGTAGCATTTGCGCTTAGCTAGATTCCCTCCTTAGACCAAGAATGTAATAATTTAGTTGTAAGAAGTTCCATTCGAAAATTGAATGAAATAACATGATTTACATAATTCATGGCTGCAGTAGAGAATCGAAGTCACAGGCTGAAACGTATAAGACAAGGCCGAATGTAATTTCTGATTTTAACCTGTTTTTTTTTTTTGCCGGGGCCAATGCCGGGACCACATTGGGGCATTGGGTCTTGCCAGGACCTTGCCAGAACCAGTCGAGGCCTTCCGGTGCCGGGATCGAGAATCTGAAAAAGAAGAGCCTCTAGTCAGCACAAAAATCCATCACAAAAATCATCTCATTCCGGGAAATTCTACCACTTCGGTGTCGGAAACAATTGAACTCAAACACCGACAGCAGAAAGCTGGATTATGAAACGAAGTAGCCACCGTGAAGCCATGCCTTATCTTGGACATCTGACACCTCGCACGTGGCAAAAAGGCACTGACGCACAAGTCGAAGTGGAGACCGCACAGCCACGGCTAAGGTTCATCCGTGTTCGATACTATGTTGTTGAAGGGAATGTGGCTCCATGATCGAATCCCGGAATTTAGTGTAATTAGGGGTATTTTTAGTCGAAAATCATAAAAACGTCCATGAATTATCTGAAAAATTTACAATAAGCTCACTATTTTTATTTTTAAACTGCTTCTCTATCGTGAATGTCTGTGGATGACGTCATGATCTGGCAACTACTACCATATTCAATAGGTTTCAAGGGCTTCAATTGGCTGACCACTCACCGTGACGTCAGCTATGCCGTCACGCCAACAACTGAAAACTGTGGCCGGAATGCTGGGGTACATTTCAGGTGGATTTTGGCATCTACGAAAATTTTGAGTTTCAAGACAAATGATATATTGAGTACCGGGTTTTCCGGCATGCTTTTACAACTGAGCTATCTCTCTTAAAATCACGTTTTAAAGGTGCCACATTCCCTTTAAAACACGCAAAACAGATCAAGCTTACAAAAGTCTCTTCATTTTCCAAATACAAATGTATGTCTCAAATCGACAATCGATTTTATGGACAAGGTTTAGACATGGCAAGCTTTCCACCCTTATCCGACTTAGAATTGCATTGATTTTACACTTTTGTCGAACATGCGGTTTTTCTGCTTTTTTTCCTACCTTTAATCATGCTTGTAAGAGTCCATAAGCCCCCCGAGTCAATCGCCTGAGCCCACGCACCGGGGGCCGCGCCGACGACGGCCGGGCGCGCCGGGCGGCCGATTTTTGCGCGCATGGCGTCATTATATTGCTGATTTGACAATAAATAAGCTTTAGAACGCAAAAAACGATTGAAAATACTAATTAGAGGAGATATTGGTGCATATTTTTGCTTTGATACCGTCAACGTGAATTACTGGCCACACTTTCGAACAAATATTGGGAAAAGATGGCCAAAACATCTCTAGAAATTGTGAAAGCTTAGAATAAAAACGAGATCCTCAAACTTTATTACATGTTCAATCCAAACCCGTACCATTAGAAACTAAGAAATCAAATTTAACGCCCGAAAATAATTATTGTATATCACCATGTTTTGACGAAATCGGCGATTTTCAAGATTTTCTTAAAGCAATAATTCCAAACCCGTACGTCTGAGGAAATAAATAATTTCAGATCCGAATTACACGCTCCGGACAACCCCATGGACGTAATTGGAGCGAAATCTATCTGTGACTATGCTATGTAGGAACCTGGTCGATCTGTGCTGGAACGCCCCAGCTGTAGAAATTGATCTCATTGGGCGGGCCTGAGCGGCGTAGCGCCGTTTTACTTAAGCACGCGCATTGACGGGGGCGGGTACCCGCCCCCCTCGGTTTTTTTGGAGATAGCAAAAAACGGCGGCGTGTAGCGCCGCCGTACTTGCCATACCTTTTCCCTCATCATTTTTACAACTTCTGTGAAAATTTTAAGGTTAGGTCATCTCAGGTCAGGTCACCAGTACAGGTCAAGTGACCTGACCTCAAAATAAGTTTAGGACAGCATAAGTCGGAGCAGGGCTAACTTATCCGATTGAAACTCACATCACATAATGGGCCCACCAAGTTCTCTAAAATACGTTCTGGTATTTTTTATATCGATGACCTAAGGTCAGGTACGAGGCATGACCTCTCCATTGGAAATACATAGGAAAAATTATTTTTTACTGAATAACTCGGTAACGGATGGTGATAGATCGTTTATTTTAACTGCATTAGACTCGCCTTGGCTTTGCAGTTCTAATGATATGCATTTTATACAATTTGACCCTGACGTGACCTCAGGTCAGGTCAAATCCTTAATTTGACCTAGCAAGGTCAGATTATACATCATTCGATTCGGCTTGCTGAGAGGATTCAAATAGTTTGAGTCGTTTTGCTCTATCTTTACTTGTTCAGATGTAATGGCCGGAAAACTTAATTTACATGTTATCCCTATGACAGCATGTTTTGACCTCTGGTGACCTTAAATGTACACCTGACAAAAAAATGGTTAAAATATTTTCGATGGAGAAGTGGATGGTCTACCCAACGCCGTTTACCGTTTTTTGCTACCTACCGTGGTTCTCGAGATCTTAGGGGGCGGGTACCCCCCCCCCTTCGTCAAAGCGAAGGTGGCTCAGACCCCCGTCAATGCGCGTGTTAATATAGGTTGTCCGTGGTTAAATTATGCCCAGGCATTCCGCAATAAGTTTTGAATCAAACCTTGTGCAATCATAATTGAAATATAGTTTTATTGCAAATACAGTAGCATGCCTGATAATGACAAATAACAACATGAACACTACATTCCCTACTTCCTGAAATGTGCAAAGCAGATGCTCCACAGGACCTTCACTGCGTCGGATGTCTTCCAATAGATGCCCTGTTTCCAGGTTTGTGACTGCCATATCAACCATTTGAGAAGAAAGACGGCTGGCCTCCACCACAATGGCATGCTCTAGCTCTTCGCTTGTCTTGGGCTTGTTGGCGTAAATGTGATTTTTTTCAGAATCAGCACAAGAAGAAGTGGAGAAGGTTGAGGCCAGGGAGTGAGGACCCCACTGGTTTCCCGTCTTTAAGCTGATGTGACAATCGGGAAAGCGCTCGCGCAGCGATTGCAGGGAGCCCGTAGCCGTATGCGGTGTCGCGTCATTCTGCTGCAGCTATTCTTCATGGCGACAGACAACGCGCCTTCGTCCGAGCTGCTCCCAGAAGGCTTCAAGTGCAGAAAACATGTACTGATCTCGGTTTATCGTTAGAGCATCATATCGAAAAAGAAGGGTCCAATGGTGTCACCTCGCCTCATCGCCATCCAAGCAGTGACCTTGCCTTGTAGTGGTTTATTTAACACTTCATCTGGGCGCTGAGAAGCTCAGTACTCTGCATTACGCGAATTGAGCTGACCACGGAGCCAAAAGTGGGCTTCGTCGCAAAATCATAGTTCATCTAACACCTTTGAGTGCTGCTTAAGCCACTTTGGAGCCAGGACACTGGCTTCGATGTCGAAATGATCTCTGTGGGCTCTGATGGACGGTCTGCCACCTTGCGAATAGTGTCTTCCGTCCGTACTGTGCAGAACCTATTCCCCAGCTTTTTATGTAAGCTTCTTTCTCTTCTGAATTTGTCCACCACTTCTTAATACAGCCCCTGACAGGCGCAAAATCTAGACTACAGTGGTCGAATTCAAAGTTTCTTTTAGGAAGAGGATTCAAATTTCGGCATTAGATTTGCTTGAAATGTGTGCCTCTACGCAGAACGCTCTATGAACGTCATTCCCCAACTTTTGGAATGATATTGTGATTTAATGTTTTGCCATCTTATTGTGAATCAGCACGTGAATTTTTACCAAGATAGGTGGGGCATTCCAGGACAGATCGACCAGGCTTGACACCACCATATCTAGAAAAATCTGAAACTTTGTCTCGGGGTAGTTTTGGGCCGAAACACGCCTGTGAGAATCTTAGCCCCTCCGATCAACGGTGACCGAGTTATAGCCAAGGCATTTTCGGAGGTCACCCTGTAGACTCATTTTGTGTTCATAACTCAAAACGCATAGCCTGATTAACAATTTTTGTATATCATTGAACTCGTCTTGAACTATACTTTATTTTGAAAAAAGAAAATTTAAATTTGAAAATTTTTGACTTTTAATTTGTTTGACCTTTTCTTTTTGACCTAACTTGACCTTTCTTAGTTGAAATTGCCATTTTAGACACCTCAAAATTTTGATTAATAAAATATCTTTCGATGGGAAAATAAAATGCGTTCTTGCTATAAGTTCCAATATTTAGCACCTAGGTGGTATGTGACGGTTTTTGACCACTGCAGTAGTACGCCTTATGTTTAACGCCGCAAACATAGTGATGGTTTTGTAATCGGTTGCTGGCAATCATATTGTTTGTCTTTGCGAAATTTTCATCGTGCCAGTGTCGAATTTATGGCATTACACCGCCCACCCGAGGGGTGGGCAACCGGCCTCCTCAGGTCTCTACAGGTAGTAAAAACACCTTAGCGCAGTGCCACCGTACGCCATCTATCTCTAACACAACATATTACAACTTCTGGAAAAATTTTAGAACTGGGTCATACCAGGTCAAACCGCCAAACCAGGTCAAGAGACCTAACCTCGAAAAACTTTGGGAAGTGCATCATAATATCAAATTTAGCCTATCGTGGTTTGATTCACATTACATTGTAAGGTCGCCCAGCAAGATAATTTTTCGTAGCAGGATTTCTATGTCGATAACCGGGAGCGGGTAGGTCATGGTCTTTCCATTAGAAATGCATGGGGCAATTGGTAAATTTTATAACTTGAGAAAATGAGAATTGTCGAGAATTGCGATGGAGGTTTTGTTTTTACGTTGTCGTGTCTGGCTTGCCACTGCAGTTTAATTAATATTTTTTACCATACAGACCTAAGCCTGGTTCTGGTAAGCAGGTTAATTTTGGCATTTGACTAGGCAATATTATAAGATACATAATCCGTTTGGGCTCAAGAGTGTTCCATGGCGCTGAACATTTCTTTCAACGGCTCTCCTCTGTCACCTATTATGCACAAAATTTGGTTTCTTTGTTCCTGTAGAAATATTGTGACCTCGAGCAACCTCAAAGATGACACGACCAAACGATTATGTGTAACATATTCGGTAGTGATTAAAACTGGCTGTTTAGGGCATCACTCCCAGTGAGTGTAATTATTCATCTGGGATTCTGGGATCCGTGTCGCTATGAAATGATCACCTTGTAAAAATATATGAGGCAATCTGTTCAGTGACCAGTCGAATGCGTTATTTCGGACACTTTTGCATATATGAGAGATTCAAATTACTTTTTGGGAATTAAATTCTTTCAGCACGTTTGTTTACATTGCATGAATCCTCTCAAACGTATGCTGTGCTGACTTTGTCACCTTGTATCGATACTACTTTTCCATCTCGGGGACGATGTAATTGTGTGAGTTAGTGGTGCTCATAGGATAACTTATATTTGTTTCAATTATGGATAAACTCGCAACATCTTTGTAAACTTTCGTTTAAGGCTGAAGGTCATTTATTAATAAGTTCATTTTCCTCGTCTCCTCGAAACAATGGATCCCTTTCTATCACTTTTAATGGCTGCAATTTTATTTTTATAAATATTGTCCGTTGTTTCGCTCAGTTTTGGTAGGTGTCTCACTGGTCATCACGGGACTTTTTACGGAGACCCCAACCCCACCACCCAAACGAGCAACTCCCACGATGAAGTGTTATCATGACCAAATTTGAAGTCCCACAGGCATAACGACGACCGTCTACCTCAGGTCACACCCTCCCAGTCAGTTGCCAGCTGGCCTTCGTATTTACGGTACCTACCACCTCCCAGTTGACCTAATTATTTTTCCGAAGTTGTAATATGTTGTGTTAGGATAGATGGCGTACGGTGGTGCTGCGCTAGGTGTTTTTTTTTACTACCTGTAGAGACCTGAGGAGGCCGGCTGCCCACCCCTCGGGTGGGCGCGTGTTATTGTCATAAATTCTGACACTTGCACGATGAAAATTTCGTAAAGACAAGCAATATGATTGCCAGCAACCGATTACAAAACAATCACTATGTTTGCGGCGTTAAACATAAGGCTGTACTACTGCGTGGTCAAAACCGTCTACATACCTACCTTAGGTGCTAAATATTTGGAACTTATAGAGAACGATTTTTTTTTTCCTATCGAAGATATTTTATTAATCAAAATTTTGAGGTGTCTAAATGGCAATTTCAACTGGGAAAGGTCGCTGGTCAAAAGAAAGGTCAACAAATAAAAGTCAAAAATTTTCAAATTTTGATTTTTCAAAATAAAGTTAGTTTAAGACGAGTTCAATAATATACAAAACTTGTTAATCAGGCTATGCGTTTTGAGTTATGAGCATCAAAATGAGTCTATAAGGTGACCTCCCGAAATGCCTCGGGCTATAACTTGGTCACCGTTGATCGAGGGCTGATTCTACAGGCGTGTTTCTGGCCCAAACTACCCTGGAGACAAAGTTTCGTTTTCTAGACATGGTGGTGTCAAATTGAAATATTTTTGTTTTTGTCGAAGCCCAGGTAAATTCGTTTTTAAAAATCCGTAGCTCAGAATATAAGCATACTCTTGGCGCGGACACGGGGTATATACTTCGGGGAGGTCCCAGCCGGAGTCCTGTCAATAATATGTGAAGAGGCCCTCAAAAGGAAAGTGGACGATACAGTGAAACGATGGCTTGATTGTCGCCTGTCAATCGTGAGTGTTAAACGCTAGTACCAGTGGAAGAGGGGCTTAGAATCTAATTGCGTTCGATGGCCTCGAACTTGTGCATCAATGCGACTGCAGTAATATCCGGAAAAGGACTTCCCCTCTCGACCAATGCGATACCGCTGCTGAGTTTTGCTGGAGTCCCTGACAGATGGCAATATTGATTTATTTTGCTGTTGCATTTAATGGTGATCTCCGACCTCGAGGCTCTGAAAGGTAGAGCTATAGAATATTGGAGCTGACGTGAAAATCTGAAAAATTGTTGACTGATGTGAAAATGTGAGGAAGTCTAGAGGCTGGTGTGAAAAGTGAAAAGCCTTTAATCTGATTATTTCGGTTTGGGATTGTTCCACGCGAGGCAATCAATCACAGCGTTAAACGAGCCAGTGCGTGGTAGAAACGGAATTGGTAAACTGATCCGCTGTAAATCGCTGTCATCAGTATTATTTAAATTTTACCTTTAAATCGAAACAGAATAACTGAGTTCCAGAATTGTTAGCTCCGGTGGCAGCGACAACCACCTCTGTCAGTGAACCGAGACTGACGATACGCTCTCTTGGAACACAGTGAAATGGTCAGTGTCCAAACTGCCATTGAATTTCCATAGCGGTATGTACGATGATTTACACGAAAGCTAAAGTGTTGTGGATTCTGGGCAATACTTGTCACGTGGATCAGGCCACGTTTCATTGGAAACGAATTCGTCATTGCTGCCTATTTGAATCGTCTTTATGCTGCTTTATGTGAGATGGATGCCGCGCCTGAAGGTGTCTGTCTTACATTTGCCTTCCAATCGCCCCAGAGCATGTGCCGTGCCTATCATTCCCACCGGATAAAAACGAGGCTATTCTCGGCAGATGAGAAAGCATTCGCAGTGAATTCATCAACAGACGGCCTCATTTAGACTCCCTGATTTAGACGCAATGTAGATGTTGCAGGGATTTGACTCATTAAGATCTGATGGCTTTATATTTAAATGTACTACACCTCCCAAAGCTCAGATTTTAGTACAGCGTCAGGGAGTTGACTTTCTTCATCACCGTGTGCATGCTGAGCGCATCAGAGACAGCTGTTTGCAGCAGTCGCTGCAGATGTTCTAGAATGTCCTTCACCAAAGTGGGAGCCGCATCCTTCTCAGCGGTCACGAATGGAATTCGAGGCTCCGTCCAGGGAGGCCATCCGCGTCGGTGGGAGCTGGAGCCAATCTTACAGGCATGTGCCGTTATCCTCGAAGATGTGTCCGGGCCGAGCGTGCAGGTTCGCCTAACGCGTCCTGTTCAGCCCTCTGTTATGTAAGCTCTACCAAGTCCCCCCCTGGTGATAGGGGTCTAGTGGGGAGATGGAGTCGGCAGCGGTCAGATCTAATCGTTCGCGGTCTTTGCGAACATTCGGTTAGCCTTGAACCGGTCGGAAGAGACGATGTTTTAGGCGTTGGTGCTCCTAAAGCGCATTTTTGGTTTGCTTGCAGTCGATGTGGAAATTTTGATGATAAATAAAGGACGTGGAAAGTATATTTAAATATCATATTAGGACCATAAGGAAGTGTTAAGCCGGCCGTGTGAGTGCCGCGTCTTCGCAACAAAGTGAGCGTCTGAAGACACGCTGTCCGTGGCTGTGGTGAACTGGGGAGTTTGTGACTGACCGAAAACTGCGCTTTTGCAGAAGGGTTTGTTTGCTTCCGACGTTTTATCGTAGTGTCATCTGCGATAAGTCGTAAGCGGAAAATATGGGCGATCTCGCGGTCCTGTACTGTCACGACTCCCGTGCACGAGACGATATCTCCCCAAAAATAGTACGACCATTACCAGTTTGTTGGTTGGGGAAAACGTGAGATCCCGAAAGACTATAGCTTTCAGCATTCTCCCTAAGTCAGGCGTTACGATAGGGGTAATTCGGGCACAATTCGACCAGGCAAAGGAAAAATATACATGGTACCTCTTCTATTTTCTTTAAAATGGATTTATGGCGTTCTCATGGGCCCTCAAGCCGATTCTGAAAGGTTTAGTTCTATTGGACCAAAACAGTTCATATGATATTTGAAAGTCTACCTCGTGATAAGAAACATTGATAAATTTAAGCCTATGTTTGTATTGGCCACTGGACCCGTCTGATACGTAATGTATTTCAGGGGCGGACGCAGACCCGAGTTTTGGGGGGGCAAGCCCATGTCTGCCTTTCCTTCCGGGGGAGGGGGACGTGCGATTTGGGTGCTCGACGGACCTAGTTTAAGCTACCTCCAAGTACATGACCGCTCTCCTGGGGAGGGGAGTGGTGGGAGCTAAGGTTTAATTGCTCGACAAACCTAGTGTAAACACCCTTTTTATCCGGCCTTTGGGGGCAAAATATAGTTTAGCACCCTTCAGCGCTTTGGGGGGGCATGCCCGGAATGCCCCCCTGCGTCCGCCAATGTTGTATTTTCTTCAAACCTGGTGTGTGGCTGCATAGCCATGGTACGAGTTTGTGCTGCGTGGTGTGAACTATGTATGAGAGTGCTTTATGTCGTCACTTAAAACACAAAAACTTTTACCGCACCGGATTCCTGCCTCAGTCCAGTACCTAACGATAGGGTGTACAGTCAGTCACCTGCTTTGCAAACCAGTGGTACGTCTGGACATCATCTTGCGTAATGCGTGTATGTATATTTTTGTCGGAAGTCACCGATGATTCCGGCTTCCCCCTTTGATGCGTTTTCCTTCAAGTTTCCTATATAATTCCCTTTGGGCCCTCGAGATGCAATGATGATAGATTATGTCACATACCTTCTCGCTCAGGGAATCAACAAACCCGTGTATATTTCCCACACAATCCTGAAGCGTCGATTCCCTCTTTGATTTTGATCATTGTTGGACGGTAACATCTTCGGAAGTAGTTATACAGTTTGTGATACTACAGTTTACTACAGCCACATGAAGCTCCGTTGACGTGAGGGTGTCGGCAATCACCGGACCTGTTCTTTGCTTCAAGCGTTTTGCGACGTTTTCCTCACAATCACGGCACTTCGCTATAGGTGTCCGGTACGGCCTACACTTGACCTTTATGAGTTGATTTAACCTTAAAGACATTTATCTATGTCCGTAAAAGTTCGCTGAAATGAAGAATTCTACAGCCCTCAAAACTCCCAAACGCGCGTTTTCCTAACCCTCTTAGTTTCCGAGATCTCAGGGAGGCATTTCGGGATCCCCATCATGACGTCTTGACGCCAAACTTCCATCCACTGTGCGTGTTAAAAATACAAGAATATATGAAAACGGATGTTTTAATCTATCAATTCGGAAGGAAAATGTTTGAATTTCAATTTGGCATATTCAATTTTGAAAATGCTGTACCAGCAAATTTTGGCCATGGTCTTAGGTCAAGGTCAAATCAGAATTTTTCATCGGTCTCTTAGGGTCAAACAGACTTCAAATTCGAGCTCTATGCCTTATTTTGGATAGGAAATCGTATTTTTAATGCATATTTCATCAGTTCCTGTGGGTTTATGGTCACCTAAAAAATACACTGTAAGCAGATTTTGAAAAATTTACGAGGCTATAACTTCTTGCGTTTTACTCGGATCGAGCTAAAACTTTCAGGTTCGGCTTTAGGGCGCATGAGAACCCATATCCTCATTTTAAAGAAAGTTTAAATGGTTTCGTATAAGCCTTGGTCGATTGGTGCTGGAATTGCCCATAATCTAAATCCTGCATTGTTTTATTTCCCCGGGCTGTAAGTGCCTTGCGGTTGGGCTTTCCGCTAAACTGTCTCCGCACATGCTTAAGATATTATAGCCAAAGATTACCTTGCACAAGGTTGGCTCCTTAAAGGAACTCCATCCCCAGGGTGACGTCACCAATATGGCTGCCGTAACTACGGCATAACCTTTATGGAGGTTGTAGGAGTCTTTCTGATCCCCCTAATACCCAAGGGTGTCGAAAGCGAGGGGATGGGAGGATGCTTCTGCCCTAATTAAGAATCAGGGGGACGTCCTCCAAATATGTTTTTCGACCTTGGCTTAAATTGTTTGCATTCTCTTCCTGTTATCCGCGTGAATATATATATATATATATATATATATATATATATATATATATATATATATATATATATATATATATATATATATTTTGTGTGTGTGCTGAAGTTTATCGGCGTTGGTATTTCATATGCAGCCATAATTTTCAGAATTCGCTTTCCACCCCACGTTTTCCCTCCCCACCGCCATCGCCAGTTCGGGCTCCGCCTCCCCCCCAGTTAAAATTATGTGGCGACACTCCTGATAATACCACCTCCAACAGTGTGAGAGTCGACGACACCATATGGCCTCAGAATTCGGTGTGTCGTAAAGTCCCAAAGTAAAGTTACTTTAAGGTGGATGTATTTGTAATTGAAATTAAATTCCTCTTGAGAATGCATGTTGTAGGATAATGTTGAATGTAAAATTATGAGTAAAGGAAAATTAAATCCCGGTAAGGTATACTTTACTTGTCAAACACATTTTAAGTTGGTTAATTTTAACATGGGACCCTATGGGTAAAGCAGAATTCCATTGCCGGCGTGACGTCATGGTAAAGGCGGCTCCGGTTTGGTGGTTGGGGTCTGATTATAGCCAATAGATGTTATGGCATACTATTTAAATGCGTCATCGTCATATTTATATTCATTTTCACTGTAAATGTCTGGTTGTATTAATGAGGTCGAAAACCATGTTCACCTTTCTCGCAAGTGCTCTAAAACGTGCCCGATGGCGCATTGCTACGTATAGTTTACCTCATTGGCGCACGCAGGGGGGGGCATACCGGCCATGGTCCCCCAATGCGGGGTGCCAAACTATCTTTTGGAGCCCTTAAGGGCCGGATAAATTTTTGAAAAAGTCCTTTACACTAGGTCTGTCGAGCAATTAAATATTCGCCACCCCCCCCCGGAGAGCGATCATGTACTTGGAGAGGTGGCTTATACTAGGCGAGCACCCAAATTCCACGTCCCACCCCCCCTCCCCCGAGGAGAGGCAGACATGGTTTCCCCCAAAACTCGGGTCTGCGTCCGCCCCTGCTTTACCTTAAGTGTATTTGAGTCCATCGGGTCACTGGACCTATTTGAGAAAAAATCAATAATTTGTTATGTGTTGCAGTCATTAGCACCTGGCTGATGTAGCCGGAATATTAAACCCACTTGAGCTTATATATCTACTATTTCCGCTTTTCGCACAGCCATAGGTGGATCCAGGTGTGGGTAAAGGGGGTACTTGCCTCATCGGCCCTCGGCACCCCCTGAAATGGTCACAGCGCCTCCTGAAAGGTCGATGGTGCACCCTGCAATGTTGCTTCCCCCAGGATACGAGTATCGGTGCCCCCGCGATAGGATTTGGCGCCCATCTGATGGGTTTTACTGTCCAAAAGTGGTGCCCCCTGGTCCGGATGGCGTGGGCACATGAAGCCTTAGCAGCTAACGTACCCTAAAACTTCAAGCATCATCATTGTCCGGTTTCCGCCTCCCTCGCCTCCTCCTCCACCCCAATCGGCAATCCTGAATCCGCCTATGCGCATGACATTGTGTGGTTTAATTTCGGGACGCCGTAGCTTTTAAACCAAGGGACCGGCAGCAGACGCAAGTCGTATTAGGGAAAAAACATTGGAATATTCCTAGGTGCAGGTGTCTGCAGTACACTGTAGTAAAAGGCGGCAAAATACAGGTGCTCTATCACTAGTTTTTGTCGCAGTTTCAAAGTTGGGATGTCCCGAACGGGATCAGTTTAAAGTGTTTTAATGTATGTTTTGGTGGACATTTTGATGGCAGGTAGCTCGTTGAATGACATTGTCTCGTTTCCGGTGTGGAAGGACATTGGCTAAGGCTCCGTCTGAGTATTCATGGCCTGTTGTTTCCACATGTTCACTGGAAGTCGGCTCACTTGCCTCTGCCTCCACAGGTGCGCTGTATGGAAGACTACGGCGAGTTCGAGACGGAGGAGGGCGACATTGTCCTGCTGAAGAAGAACTCGATTCACTTCCTCCCGCGCTCTCAATGCCAGCACCTCGTGCGGCAGGGGGTGCTGCAGCACGTAGTGCACTGAGGTCACCCATCGTCCGTCACGTGATGTCACACTAGGAGCGGCGCCTGGCGTACCTATGCGCTGACTATGAACGACGTCATGCTTGTCTAAGTAATCATTCCCATTGTTTAAGCGAAGTGTCGTTCCGGAAATAAGTGATTCCGTTTTTGGTTATTTTAGATGATGGTGCTCTCTTTGTATGAGGCTGATATCATTGGGTGGATGCCGATCTTCGGCGATCCATTTGGGGAGGGATAGGAAGTCATGCGGGGCGCGAGGTATCATCGTGCATACACCCAGCACTTTCCCGTATCTGTCATTGGTTGGGTGCGCAGTGGGTAGTTCTCTTTGCGGTTTCCTGTACTGCTCACGTGACATGAAGTGCTGTGACGTCAAGCCCTGCGGTTCAAGTTTGACGTCATATAATCCGGGGATCGGGTGACTGCGACGCTGGGTGCACTGCAATGGTTGGATTTGGAGTGTTGTACTGGCGTGATTGTCTTAATGCTTTCCGAATATAGCTCAAGTGTGCATTTTGATTGTGTTTGAAGTCCTATTTGAACTGTGTTCGAGTGGACTCACGTGGCGTGGATACCAAACATCCACTTGTTTTTGGTGAGCCAGTAACGATTCGCCTTTTTGGTAATATCCTGTTCAAGAAGGGTTGTAAAACAGCTCTTGTTCCTTGTGCTACATCGGGTCAGTTTTCTAGGTTTATTATTGTTTCTGTTTGCTGTTACCGGAAACGCGCTCTTCCCAAGGATAAATGTCACAGCTTGATGACACGCCAAGCCATCGCAAACTCCACATAAAGGCGTTGTGTAGCCGTTAAGGTATGGCGAGCCATTGCCCTGTTCAGTCCACCAGCGGGGTCTCTAACCTGCCCTCCGGAAAGGCAACACCCGCCGCACAACAGGCGCCTCGGGTATCTGCTAACCCAACGAAAATGAAGCATAATGCTTATCTACCATTCTCAAATCGGTAGGCTGTTGGTGCCATACTGATGCTGTTTTTTTCAGCGCATAACTGGCTGTTGGCACGTAAAACCTCTAGGGACAGTTCCCGGTTAGAGGCTACAGACCTGTAGCGTAGGCGAAAGTACAAAAGTAACAACAATTGTCATAAAAACAACTTTGCGTCCCTGTAGCCATCTTACCGCCTTTTCGGCCGCGAATGGAGAGAAATCATTGACTTACTGAAATAGCTTCAGACTACTTGGTTGGTAGCACCCAAGGAAATATGAGATCTGTGCGTATGTGATGTAGCTGGCCAACATGTACCTGGATACTGATCTGAGCTGCCAAATGAGCCATGCTGAAAGCTGGCAGGAAACGTACACAATTCCTGATTGACTTTTCATTTATTAGAGTATTTATATGTGAGATTTCACATTGCAACAACTGAGACCCCACAGGCAGTCATCAGCTGAGTCTGCCAGTGAGCTATTGGACCTACGTTGATGTACTGTCGAGTGTGTGAGCGAGTGAGTGCGAGATATGGGTACTATGTACCGGTTTTAACTTTTTAATGTGGAGACTGGGGTCTGTAAATGCCTTTGCTTGAAGTAAAACTTCCACCTGTTTTTTTTTCGGTGAACATTGAGATTTCAATTGGGAATTCTGCCTGGATATCAAACTATGCATAATGCATAGCATGTTGTATACAAGATAATAGAAGTGGATTGTGCAAGTTGAATTGCATTGTAATCCCATGGCTGGAAAGTGAAGGGCTGCACATTAAGTTCTCTGAAGCTGTAAAATTTATTCCCCTAAATATGCTTAAATGGATCTGTGGACTCCCGTGCTGGCTTGGTGGTTGGTGTTGGCTTTTGCTAGCTCTCGGCTTGGAACGGTCAGGAAGTGATTGTACTCGGAATGTTTATTTTTTCTCAATTACTAAATAGCTTATGATGGGCGCTTCAGCAGAGTATTTGGTGTTCCAGGTTAGGAAGTGTATCACCAAAATTGTATATCAAGTTATAACGTTTTTTTCTAGTTTTTCCTGTTTAAGGGGGTTCTTAATTGCCTATTGACTTATTGTGGAGGCAAATATTGGGATCACTGCCATCTGAAAAACTAACAATTTCGATTTAACTGTGGTGGGGTCCAACCTGAGCACCTTTGGGTTTCCTCACAGCTGTCGCTGTTGCTTGCCCCAAATTTCGACATAGTCATGGTGGGAATTTTCTCCTTTGTATATAGTTGTTTTTACCTCTTTCTCCCTATCATACTTTTTGGAGGCTTATCTGGTTGCCTTTCATTGACTGCTTACCTTTGTGTGGAGTTAGTCGGCTTTCTGGTTTTCGATACTTGTAGTAAAATATTTATCCTCAGAGACCAAAATATTGCATAAACAATAATATCAATTGGCGAGCGTAACCCCTATACATTTGCTTTTTTAGAGAATGATCTGGACTCCTCAATTGTTGAAGTTTCTTCACAGTGTAAATTTTGTGAATTACCAGTTTCTTTTACCTCGAATGCAAGTTTATCCATCATCCACTTAAATGCTAGGTCAGTGAAAAATAAATTCAATGATATTCAAAACCTCCTACTTAGATCTGGGAATGAGTGGTCTATCATTTCTATGTCAGAAACATGGCTTAAACAAGAAATTGAACAATACTTTGAACTTTCGGGTTATACTGTGTTTGCATCTAGTAGAGACGCTAATCCAATTGGAGGTGGTACAGCACTATATGTCAGAAATAAATATGAATGCAAACATAGCACAGATCTTGAGAACATATATAAAGAATCCACTTTTGTTGAGATATCACAAAAATCAGTCCAGAATATGCCAACATTGATCTTTGGCGAAATGTATAAACCTCCCTGTTATAATAACAGCCTGTTTTCGGAAAAACTTCAGAACATTCTAGATTTGGTAGACCAAAATAAGCTTTGTGTTATAGCAGGTGATTTTAACTTTAACTTTTCGAAACTCCCTGGAGGGTCATTCCACCATAACTCGACCAAAAATTTCGTAAAATAAAACCCTTCTATTTTTGATTCTCTCCAAAATTGGTGTCAAGGGGGTTTCAAAGGTGTAGAATCTAACCATGGCGTCAAAAAATTATTTGAAAATTTGGTATGGCAGATATAGCCTCCGGCATTTTTCGGGGGTCATCATGTAGGCATTGTTTTGAAAGCCTATAGTTCTGCCATTTTTTAATGATTGTGATGATATTTTACATTTTTGTTCACCATTTAGCATATTTCAATTTGGCTGTCTTCGATTTTTATTATTCTGCAAAACTGACGTCATGACCTCGTGACCTAGTTTTTGAACGGTGACCTTGACCCGCAGTACAGTGAAATTTATAAATTCGTGTATAAGCATTTTTACATTTGAAATACTCTTTTAGTTAAAGTAATAAAAAACATGGCTTTCGCGCTAAATATACTACTTCTTACTTCCGAAACATAACACTAGGTGTCACTATGGAGCTGTACTATAGTAACTCACGGTATGGTTAATGCCAATGACGACGGAACGTCCGAATTTAAGAGGGTAGCCATGGACCAATTTCTTTCCCGTCAATGCCATAGGGGGTTTTAACCCTTACACGTACAGGGGGTGTTGCAACCACCCTCAGGTTTTCAAGAATTGAAAACGAGCTTCTTAAGTTAGAGTCTTGGAATGTTGTATAGCCTCTGACACATTCATTGGGGACATCTTGCAAAGAATTGTTCCTACCCTTCAAGGTCACGGAGTTATGACCTCAAGAGTGAAGGCATGTTGGGGTCATTTGGGCTCCTGTATCCGTTTTCACGTGAATGCTCCAGACTTTTATCGTTATTTTGCATCATTTCCTCATGAACTGTCCCAGGATATTTTCTTCCAGCCTTCGAGGCTCATTTTTACCAGGTTAGACCTTCTATGACCTTTTTAACATTCAATGACCTTTATTTGACCTTGTGTGACCTCAGTGATAACTCTGTGTCGAATATCGACTACAGATGCGTGTTTGAATTCGGTATTTCTAAATGAGAATTATTTCTAAACACCGAATTATTTGACTTGCGTCCGATACGGGCTTAACCTTATTCGACCTGTGACCTTTTTACCTTGAAAGGGGGTAAGCAATAGCAATTGAAGTAGCAAACTTACTTTGAGTAAATGATGCAGAATGGTTTAAGGAATAGTCAAATTGAATGATATGGACACTACACTAGTTGGTTTGCATATTACATGGACATGACCTTTTTCGAAATTTGACCTTATTTGACCTTGAAGGGGGTGTAAGCAATAACACATGATGAAGCAGGCTTTTGGCGTAACTGATGCAAAATTTCTTATGAATAGTCAATTTGCATGAAAATGACACTGAACAAGACGTTTTTCTTCCAAAACGGACTTGACGTTTTTCAACCTTTGCACTAATTTGACCTTGAAGGGGGTGTAAGCAGTGACAGATGATTAGAAACTCACTAAATTGGCGTAAATGATTCAGAATGGCCTGTGAATAGTCCATTTAAATGATGTGGACTCTGAACTAGTTACTTTCACTTCTAAGGAGTGCTCTTGAGCTCTGAACCAGTCCCATGCAATGCAATGTACCACTAAATATCACCAATGATTTGTTTTTAGTGCCTAAAACTTCTTTATTATAAAAGAGCTAAAATAATGAGTATGCTGAGCAAAATTCACAACGAGATTACCATAGGTCAAGTTTAAACACGTTTGAAAATACCACAAGAGATAACCAAAGGCTATAAAAGCTGAACTGAGGTCATAACATGTTTTAAATTCAAGCTACGTCCGGGGGAACGCGACACAAAGCCTCAAAATCCAAAAATCTTCCTTAACCCTCGCCCCACCTAGAATAATGAATTTGATGGCCCCTAAGGTTTTTTTCGAAACAACAGACAAACAACGAGGGGCAGCACCGTGGTTTAGGGTTCTACCTCTTACCCCATTATTTTCCCATCATCCCTGAAATTTATTACCCCGGGTCACCCTAGGTAAGGTCACCGGGCGAGGTCAACCAAGGTCACCTCACTTTAACTTTTGAGCTCTACCATAGCAACATTTCTAAGCCGATCGATTTAAAACTTTCGACACTTAATGACCCCTCCGGAGTCTACAAAATTTATATTTGGGATTCTTCGATTTGGTGACCTGAGGTCAGGACACCAGGTAACCTCTTCCATAGAAAAAAACATGGGAAAAGCTGTCTTATGAGCTAAAAGTCACAAAATAATCGTAAATGCTCAATTTGCTAAGATAAGCTTTCTTGGACACCTCTTCATGGATCCCAGGGGCGATATTGCCCTTTAACCCATCTGAGATCATCAGAGGTCACCAGAGGTAAAAAACAGCATTTTGACGATTTTTTTTTACCTAATTAAGCTACAAAACTGAATCAAAAGTCATCGTGTATGTCTCGCCACCAGTTTTCATTTGATATACAACACGGTCACTTTCTTACCTTTCGAGACCTCCGGTCATATTAAGTCACGAGGTACCCTCTGGAGGTCAAACCACTGGCGGGTGGCCATTATGTTCCACATAGCAGAGAAAGATCTGGCATTTTCCTATCAAATTATTTTTGCTAGATCTCAATAGATTTAATGGCTATGCTCAGGTTTCTTAAGGATTACATGTTTTACAGGAAATAGCCTATCGTGACATAACTTGACCTCTGGAGGTCAAAACATAGACCTGAGCGCTTAAACGTGTTAGTAAAATCTTGCTGAATTCACATGAGCTTTCTAATGCCTTTTGCAGCTTTGCGCTAACTTCCATATTTTCGGAGTTAGGGGTCATTGATCCCCCCCAGTGGGGCGAAGGTGGCGCCGGACCCCGGTGGAGCGCGGGTTAAATGCTTCTGGAAATGACATCATAGTTCGGTGATTCAATGTGACGGGAACACATTCATTTTCAAAAGATGTACAATAATCCAAACAACCATACATGACATTTACAACAGCTAAGTTCATTCTCAAAGGAACAATAGTGTGAATTCAAAATAGGGGAGGGTAACCCCGTATTCCTGTGCTTGTGTTAAAATGCTTCAACTCTAGGTTGACTGCTTGATTTTGATTCTTGAAATGTTTTATTTCAAAGTTGCAAGTCAATTAGAACATGAGTTACGATAGCATAGCTCCACAGTGACACCTAGTGTTATATATATGAAGCTAAAAGTAGTATATGCATTTCGAAAGTCATTTCTTCTTTATTTGATATGAAAGAATAGTACCATATGTCAAAACGCTTTCAAGAGAATTTTTGAATTTCACTGTACTACGGGTCAAGTTCACCGTTATAAAACTAGGTCATGAGGTCACCAAACATTTTTTGTTTAAATTTCAAAATTGAAGATAGCCAAAATGTTTCCTGTAGAATTTAAATCCTAAAACTATAAAAATTTCATAAATATCTTGAAAACTTTTGGAGCTATAGGCATTCTAATCAATGCCTGTATAATGACCTTCAGAAATTTCCGGAGGCCATTTCTCTGAAACCAGTTTTTAAATAATTTTTTGGGTGCCATGGGTGGATTCTACGCCCTGTGAGTCCCTATATACCAATTTTGGAGAATATTAAAAATAGAAGGGTTTTATGCCTTGGTCGATTTATGGTGGAATGACCCTGGAGATAGTGATGCGATGTAACTATTCAATCAAATGGCGGCATATAATTTTCTACCAGCTATTTCAAAACCGACTAGGATAGGTTGTAGCAATCACTCACTATTAGATAATTTCTTTATCAATGACATCGCTCGCGTTAATCAGTCTGGTGTAATTATTGATGATATTTCAGACCACCTTCCAAATTTATGGCATTAAGCATGCCAAGAACTAAAAACGAATGGCAAGAAAACATAGCATTCTTTGACAAAACCAAGATTAATCAGCTAAAAAATTGTGTTGCTTCTAATCTTAGAAACTTTAATACTATAACTGATCCCAATATTGCATGTGGGATCCTAATTGATACATATAAGAAAAGGATAAATGCTTTCTCTTAAACATTTACACCTAAAAGAAGAACTCCCATGAAACCCTGGATATCTCAACAGATTTTGGCAGGAATAAATCATAAAAACAAGCTGTTCAAAAACTTATAATAAAAAGGCTAAGCATAGTAATGAATATAATAATTAATTGAATGAAATGGAACAAACTTATAAAAGATATAGAAACATGCTAACCAATGTAATAAAGGAGGCAAAACCATAAATATTATAGAGACTCGTTTCAAGCAAATAAGGGAAATAGAAATTAAACTTGGAAACTCCTAAATAGCTTAATACATAAGAAGCATAGCAAAAGCCCAATTTTTCCATCTGTATTAAAGAATGGGGATGATGTCGCCTTTAAGGGACAGGAGATTGCAAATGGATTTGATAACTTTTTTTGCTCAATTGCAACTGCTTTGGAAAGAAAAATTCCTTCTCCAAATATCAGCGCAAAAGACTACTTAGATCCGCCTTCATATGAAATATTTGATAGGAATTTAGAAACAAATATTGAGCAAGTTGAAAACATTATCAAATCCTTGAATCATGTTGGAGGAAGAGTAGACAATATCTCATCTGAAATTTTGAAAGGTACTTACCAGGGATGTATTCATCAGTTTACTTATTTTTTTAATATTTGTTTATCTACAGGAACTTTTCCGGAGTTACTGAAAATTGCATGTATTTTACCAATTTATATGTCCGGAGAGAGGGATAGGTTTACAAACTACTGTCCAATATCTGTACTTCCAATACTTTCAAAAATACTTGAAAAGTTAATACATCAACAAATTGTAGACTATTTGGAATCAAATAACATTCTATACAGCCTACAATTTGGATTCAGAAAACAGCATAGTTCTTATATGCCAATTTCTCATCTGTATGACACGGTTACCAAAAGACTTGAAAAGGGAGAAATTTCATGTGGAATATTTTTGGACCTTAAAAAGGCATTTGATACCGTTAGCTCCAAAATTCTTTTGACAAAAATGAACCATATTGGAATCTGTGGGAAGCTTTATGACATTCTGTCTTCTTATTTGAAAAACAGACATCAGGTAGCAAAAATTAATGGGAAATGCTCAGATTTCCAAAAGGTTTTGATGGGAGTCCCACAAGGCTCAATTCTTGGCCCGCTCCTGTTCATTATTTATGGAAATGATTTGTACCGAGTCTCTGAATTTGCTAAATTTTATCACTTTGCTGATGATACGGCTATTATCATATCAGGAGAAAATTGTAAGGTTCTTCAAAATAAAATTGATGCTGTTTTGTCAAAAGTAACCCAATGGTTCATTTCAAATCGACTTTCACTCAATCCTGACAAATCCCACTTCCAAATTTACTAAAGAAATGTGATAAATGATATTCAGGTAAAACTTAACGGGGTAGAAATTGCTAGGGAACCAGTAGTGAAATATTTGGGTATTCTCGTGGATGAAAATTTGAAATGGGATGCACATATAGACAAAATAGCAACACAACTAAGTAGAAATATTGGGATTATGAGTAGAGTAAAATACTGTTTAAATTATCGAGAACTTCTTTGTATTTACAATGCTCTTGTGCTCCCGTATCTCAACTATTGTGCTGTTATCCGGGGAAGTAATTATCCATCTAAATTACAGAAACTGGTCAGGCTACAGAAGAGAGCTTTATGAATCATCTGGAAAAAACCTTTCTTTCATCCTTCTAATGAACTTTTGTTGAATTAAACTTACTGAAGCTACAAGACCTTGGTCATTGAGCAAAAAATCATAGTTTTGTCCAAATTTTTTGAAGCATTCTTTGCCAATATCTATAATGCCACTTTTCCAGCTTCATGATTCCAATAATGCTCGTCTCATTCAACATTTTTCTGTGCCACTATCTACCAAAAATTACAGATCCTTCTCACTTTCATGTTCGGCGCCAAAGGCTTGGAACCAAGTAATTTGCGCTATCTTTCCAGATATTAATGATGTACCTTTAGAAAAGATTCAGTTAAAAAATGTTTACGAAATTACTTCATTGATGCCTATAAAACATTGCAGGAAATCTTATATTAATTTTTAGATTGCACGCATGGGCCGTTGGTATCACTAACTTTTTCTCCAAATAATTTTCACTTTTACCTTCTTCTCTTCTAAAAACACACTAGAGGTTTTTACCCATTAATAACTAACCCACTAATACCCTCTCTGTAGTACCCGTGCACTCCCTGAATGTTACTAGTGTTACTATTCTTTTCGGGGGGTGCACGGGGAAATATTCTCAACACTGTATGTAACCAAGGCATGGAAAATATAAAAAAGTTGGAGCGGGGAGTGGTGCGACCCGTTAACAATGTAATAATACCTAACTGTCTAATCCTATGGAGCCTTAGTTATTGGGTCGCACGGGTAAGGAAGGGCACTCCTGCCTAACTAATCAATGGGTAGTGGGTTAAAAAATGAATGAAAAAAGCAAATCGCAGACAGCTGGTAGATTATCAGGAGCTTAAGAAATAAGCTTCCACTGCATATCCAGTACGAATTATCAAAGGGGAGGGGGCAGGATATTTTGCTCATAGTTACCCCAACTCAGTGGTGGTACAAGGAGCTAGGGGTTCAAGCCCCCCCCAATCCCGAAAGGTCAGAATGCCAATTGTAAATGCATAAGCGGAGGCTTATTCGAGGCAATGACGGGAGAGGCTCGAACCCTATTAAAATAACCTCCCCCTCCAATGAAGTCCTGGACCCGCCACTTCCCTACTTCATAATATCTTAGTGCCTACGAATACCTACCACTACCCTGTTAATTCCTTCTCCAAGATACATTTACTAGATTATATACTTACACCTTGATAACGTCACCACCAAGGTTTAACTAATATTACTTGATTTTATAATCCATGTAAAATTTGTGATACTGGTGCAATTGTTCCATCCTAAAATATTTTTATTGATTTGCGCAATATTGAATAATATCTACTTCATTTGAAATTAGCTTATCTTTAAATACATATTTTGAAAATCGTGTGTGACATCTTTGGTCGCAACATGCGTTTTTTAACATTGCCAGCGCATTAGCCATGGTAACCGTTTCTTCGCTAGTATTTTCGCGAGTTACCAGAATCAAAATAAGACTGAAGCTGAATCGCAAAAAGCATTAAAGGTTTCAAATGGCCGTCCGAACCATGTCCATTGACATAAAACGCCGATACCTCGTATACTTATCAATGCATCGGAAAGTTCGTCTAGAAGACTGAGTGGTGTAATTTCCCCCTCTCGGGCACGCTAACCAGTTTTTTATGAAATTTTTATTCTGCTTTGTGGAAAATGTTTGTTCATTATAAATTTTCCCAAGTTGTTCCCAGTTTGGCTGTTGGAGTCAGAGTCTCACTAAAGTCACCAAGGGACTTGTCACGGAGACTCCGACCCCACCACCCGAACGGGCAACTCCCTCAATGAAGGGTTAATTTAGAAGCCAAAGTTTAACGTCCCACAAAGCACAGGGACGGCCGCCTCGCTCAGGTCACCCTCTCACCTGTCAGTTGCCAGCCGACCTTCGTCGGATAAACTATTGAGCGCCGGAGCGTCTCAATGGGAGCCGATCCCAAGCCTGGACATGCACTGCCACTGCATGTTTCTGAGCAGCGGACCGGAGCCCAACGCTCTACCAACTGAGCTACCGGCCATCAAATTTAGCTATATCGGAACACACATCAAATTATTTCAAACCACCCAAATACGTGAATTTATTATTAATCGCAGTGAAAATGTGCATTCAGTGGCGGCCATCGTGAAAAACGGCCGCCATCTTGAAATATCAGCTGGCTAACGGGTTTTTTTTTAATGAGAAATGTCTTCAGAATATGTGTGCCTATTTTGGTGCTTGTATCCAGAAGTGAACGATTCTGCTGTTATTTGCAGTTATTTGCTCCACTAATGAGGGTCTGTGTTTCAAGTAACGATGAATTTGTTTCTACCACCTACCCTTTTTTAGATCATGACGGCTCATAGAAAATAGTTATCCAAATGTATTGGAAACAATTTTTGGAACATACGTGGAGGAATAACATTTGTAGAATAGTCGGAAGGGGGGACATCGCAGTTTGTCTCGTACGATTACGTAAGCTCTCTGGCGCTGATCTTAAAATGACCAGGGCATTCTACTTAAAATGACCGGCAGCTACTTTGGCTATTGGCACCCATTGGCGGACGCAGGGGGCATTCCGGCCATGGTCCCCCAAAGCGCTGGAAGGGGGGCCAAATTATCTTTTGGAGCCCCCAAAGGCCGGAGAATTTTTTTAAAAAGGCGTTTGCACTAAGTCTGTCGAGCAATTAAATATTTGCCCCCCCCCGAGAGCGGTCATGTACTTGGAGAGGTAGCTTATACTAGGTCTGTCAAGCACCCAAATCGCACGTCAAATCTCGCACAAATATTTTATGCTTTGGGAGTATGTTTACTCGGTAGATGTTCAGTGCCAAGCCAAATGAAACTTTGAAATTACCTGCAGGGCTGGCGTATTAGTTTCTATCTCTGGATGTGATGTACCTACCTCTTATTTTTCATATTAGGCAGTGCAGCATAGTTTCATGTATTTAAGGAAGTGGATTGTACAGTGTTTATTATACAATGGTTCTCTTAACGGTGTCGTAGTTGATAGTTATTGGATTTGGGCGCCCCAATGGTTTTCGAAAATTCACATTAATCACATTAAATCCACATTAAAATCCACATTATGGTGGATCGATTAAGAATGCCCTCATTATACAAAAAATCCGTTGCCTGTAACTTTTGGGTTTCACCATAGAATTTTAGATGTCGTGGTATGACGTATGAAAGGTGCAATGGGTTAAAGTATCGGAAATGTTTTGAGTCCTAAATTAGGTTTCGTGCCTTTTCACCATCCAACGTGGAACAAAGTAGCACGTGCTTCACTCTTATGGGATATTTTCTAGCCCTGTTCCAGCTGTCAGCAGGGTTTTTTCGCCCCAAACAAGGGGGCGGGTTTACCCCCCCCCAAAGGGGGGGGGCCCCCCCCCCAACAAACTAAAAAAGGTTTAGGGGGGGGGGGCCGGCTTTTTGCGCTTTTTTAAAGAAAGGAAAGAGTTAGCGTTGCCTAAAAAAAAAAAAAAAAAAAAAGAGGGGGGGAATTTTATTTTTTTAAGGAGAGGGGAGAGAGGGGGAAAAAAAAAAAAAAAAAAAAAAAAAGAAAAGTTCTGGTTTTACTTCGGCAGCGCTCTCATTACTTCACACTCGCTTTAACTCGTCCGGCGGTCAAGAGCCCTGTTCCAGCTGTCAGCACAGTTTTGTCTGCACCAATCAGCGGGCTGCGTTGCGCCTACGTCACAGGACTGTAGCCTCTCCCCGGGAACTAGTTCTAGAGGTTTTATGGGCTGATGGCCTGCTGTTTGCGCTGATGAAAAATAGTAAGTGCACGAAGTGGCAACCTAATATTTTTTAATGGCATAAAGGTTTAATTTTCCTTTGCTTAGCACAAACAAGAGGCAATTATGGCGCTGATGTTTCTTTTCTGGAGGAGAGGTTAGAGGTCCTGGTGACAAAACTGTGCTGACAGATGGAACAGGGCTCAGGTTTAGTTTTATGTAGGTACCTACGTCTCTCTCCTTGCCTTCTGTCGGTTACCATCGGGTCGGGCCCCACTCCTTTGCGCTCAGCAGAAACCCATCTCGCGACTCTCCTGACTTCAGTGAAGTCGGCCGCTGGCTAGCCAGTGCTGACTCTGCCGCTGTCTCGCCTGAATGAAAGAGTATCGGATGGTGGTGCAGATAATCAAGCCAATGTAGGGCAAAATATGGCTAGTAATGCTTGAAAAAGAGCATGCTAATATATCTCTTGGTTTATGGTTTAAGCTCTATAATTCTCATGGAGAAATTTCCGCTGCATTTCTCGTTATACAAGTGAACGCGCCTCCACCAATCATCAGTCGCCATCCGCTGGATGCCGATTGCCCGTGGGGCACAAAGGTTAGAAAGGTTACGCCACTGGCGCCGAGTTCAAGCTTCGGTGGGGGGGTTGCGTGGCGGATTATAGAGCGTACGCGTTTGATGTTGAGATGGTGGTGGTTCTGCCTGCTCTTAAACTGAGGGAGGGTAACAGATGTAGCATACATTCTGTGCACACTGGTGGATGTATGGGTTAGGTGTTTGTGCAGTGTGCGGTGTCGATATCACTGGAAAACATGAGTATGTGTTAATTAAATGAGTTTGGTATGTGAATATGCTTGCCGGGTAAAATTGCAGCACTGATTTTGAATCCTTGGTATTTTTCGGCCTCAGGGTAAATGATGCAGCTTTATTTTCATTGATAAACACTTATTAGCGATACAACACACACGGTACATGTGACCTACATGACTGGCCGACTTTTCATGTGTGTGCAGCACTAGAAGTTTAAACTGATAAAATGGCTATTTGAGGCGGAGGGATAAGTAGCTCTGACCGCTCAAACAAGGAGGGTCCGAGGCAAATCACAGGATGCACGAGGCAATTAACTGAGTAGGTGTCATAGGCGGATCCAGGATTGCCGATCGGAGGGGGCACCTTCCCGGGGCGCCATCCGGACCAGGGGGCGCCACTTATGACCGGCAAACCCTATCAGGTGGGCGCCAAATCCTGTCGGTGGGCGCCGACTTTCGTATCCTGGGGGTGGGAAGCGACATTTCAGGGGGCTCCATCGACCTTTCAGGGGGCGCCGAGGGTCGATTGGGGCACGCCCCCCTGCCCCCTGGATCCGCCTAGGTAGGTGTGTATATTTTAATGGCATTAACATCACTGTATTCCTTTAGCATGGACCATTTCCCTATCACATTCTTTCGATGCTGCAGCCACCCGGCTTACAGGCAGCCAGAAGTCACTGTGCACTGCCGTCTAACCATGGTTGTCCTAATTTCTATTTTGAGGCACAAAAAATAGTTTTTATGGTTCAATGCTCCGCTGTTTATCTCCCGGATGACGTCGCGTTCCTAGTTAGTGATGGTTTCTTAATGCCCTTGTTTTTTCATTAGACTTAAGTGTTCAGCGCTCAGATTTC
The DNA here is from genome assembly GCA_034440635.1 of Lepas anatifera. NCBI lineage: Eukaryota > Metazoa > Arthropoda > Thecostraca > Lepadidae > Lepas > Lepas anatifera. The sequence goes on from JAOTON010002167.1 coordinate 271,041, forward strand.
GAATTATACCGAAGTTGTTGAAACTGGAGCAGTGAGGGACCTCTCAAGTCATATCAAGCATTGCAAATGGTGAATCTTAACAAAAGAAATGTTTTTTGATAGATTTTGATTTTTAGTCCAGAAATTTCGTATTGACCGAAACAATACAGCACACGGAATTTTTGGTACGAGGATGGGAGAGGCCACTTATGAACATCAAACAACGTTAGATAAATTATTTCGATCAGCGGTAGCTTTTGAACGGCTATGTTTTTAAACATGTTCAAAATGTTTAAAGTTGTATTGTGAAATCTTGTTAGTATGGTACAGGTCAGTGGAAATGATAGCTGAACGGTCTCGCTTAGTGATGGGTTTTTGCTTGGAACTTAACCCATCACCGCCTAGGGGTCCGATCTGACCACCCCCCCCCCGGTTTTTCGCAAATGATTCTGAGCCGATTCAGGTGAGACCCGCATCACTTTGCAGGCCTCTAGGATTATCAATTCGGAAACTTATTATAAAAAATTGGCATCAGGTAGGTCAGGTCAATGAGTTGTGGCGATATTGCTAGGCCCGTCTAAAGAGAGGCTGACAAAACCTGGGTGTAACTCGGCTTCTACAAGAGTAAAGTTTCTAAAAAAATCGTTCGAAAGCTCTTGAGAAATCTGCATGCTGTCATCCATTTTGAGGTCAGATCGATACCAAGGTCCCCAAAGGTCACCAACGGTCACGGTTTGCGAAGTTGTTTGTACCTATAACTTTTGAACCAAACAAGATACAATCCTAAATTTGGTATCATAGTAATGAGCATGACCCAAGAATTCAACGTTAAAACATGACCTTGAAAGATTATTATTTAACCTTGACCTGGATGTATATTGCTATATGGACACAGCCCTCACATGCGCAACCCTCACTCGCAGAGGTAAAACCTGGACTGCCAGGGTGACCGGTCACCCAGCGGGGCCGACCGCGGGTCACGTGACCCGCACCAACGACACCGCTCCGCCTTCCCCGGCTAGCAAGTCCGGATATACATCACTTTTACCCACTTTGGAAAATATTCAGTGCATAACAAAATAAAGAAATGCCTGGGAATATAGAGTGCAAGGAAAACAAATACAAGAACCAAACTTAGCATCGGTGTACACGACCTCAACTCCTATCGAGGCGACAAAAGTTGTTTTCTTATCCTCTCATATCGTCTCAGCACTGGTTTAGTTTTTTGGCACGCATCGTCTGTAACAGCACGTGGGACTTCACCCATTCCACTACCACTGCGCCTCCGATCTGCGCCCTCTACTTTGGTCTCGCCCCGCTGCACAGTGTTATAAGCGGCCGTGAAAACGGACAGAATACCCCGAAATCGACTTCCGTATTTCAGTGAATAGCCTTAACTGGCTCGTACAGAATTGTCTGGTGCATGCGTTTTTGATATTCATTTGTTTGTGGCTTATCTCATTCTGCCGCTATATTGCTTCAAAGTTGCCACTTCTTCATGTTCGTCCCGCGGATGAATGACGTCGTTTTCATACTGCCTTTTTCTTAATCCTGCTGCGCCTAGGTTTGTCGGCGGATTTTTATTGTGTGGTATCAACTGATAGTTTGATGTCTGTTTTATAGAATCAGCTATATTATTAAGCCATGCACCATTTGCCGAAGGATCATTGACCCCCGAAATAACGCTATGTATTTTTTCCGTTTTCAACTCGGAGTATTTTGTTCAACTAGTCTCACACTTTTGTGAACAAAAGTGAACAATTCAATTTACGTATCAAAAGAAAGCCCAACAAATTCTGGACAGGAGCCATCATGACTTCTTTGCATAGTTTTGCATATATACGGCTGAGACGGCATTGGAGACAGTGGTGCCCCGATCTCGGCGGCAGTTAAGGCACGAACGCGTCGCGCGCCGACTCAGCTTACACCGGCGCTCTTGGCCTTCGACGGGTGAATTTGATGCCTTAGGGCTGGGGTTGTATCTGGCACTGGCGGTATTTCACCGAAAGAGGAAAAGTTTCATTGATTTCCACAACAGTTCAGAAAGTTACTACCCCGGAAATTGGCATGCATTGCTAGGCTTAGTTAGGGTAAGTGCTGGTCAGAGATATACTTCCATCCGTGTGTACGGTAAGTCCTGTAACAGGTCAAAGAGTATTGTGACACCTCTGCTCTGTGAATACTTCCCTGGTACAGAGAAATACTTCAGGTTTAGCCTCAGTCGTGCGAAGAACAGTGTCGTGGTTACGTGCGGGGATAATGGAGTTCCGAGTGAGCAACGCAGAGCTGTTCAAACGGCTGAAGGAAAATGCTCTTTTTCGGAAGAACAGAAGAGATTTTGTCGAAGCTGCTTTTTATGATACTGTTGATTTCTTAGGTATTCAAAGAGCGAGCATTTCACGCAATTCAGAGGATGAACTCCGAAAGAAGCTGGTGTCCTTCCATGTCATTTTCAAGAGAAAAGTGGAACAGTGTTCCAGATCAATCGTGGCGTGCGAAAGCAAAGAAACCGACTGGTTAGCGGAGGACATATGTGAGCCCATCACACTTGCGGATAAACGGGCTACAGTTTCTACTGGAAAACACCACCCAGGCTGGCCTCCTACTCCGTACGACATAGTCGGAGAGCGGAGCAAGAGACATCGCGTCGCCAGTACTGCTGAACAGCATGGCACCCAGGAGCTCGTCATGGCTGCCGCCCGAAGTGCCAAAACAGACGAGGATTCAGATTTATTAACTGTGCTAAAGGAAAGCGTCGCTACTCCAATTCGGCCCTCCAAGCTTCGCCGTAGAATGCGTGATAGTGCCAGGCTACAGAAGGCTTGTGTTCTAACTCCAGATGAAGCCCTGGCTGTTACCGTATCGGGGGACATGTCAACAAAAAGTTATAACATCTTGAGGAAGATGACAAGTCAAGTAAGTGCGAAATAAGTGTACCCGCCCCATTATAAAGTTGTTAACGCCCGGCAGAGATGTTGTCTTGGCGAACACATCAGTGTAACCGACAGCTCTGCCGATGTGCCACTGCAAGTACAATACAATACGACAAGGAGACTGATAGAGGCCGAGGTTGACCCCACAAAGGTCGGAGCTGACGTCAGCCAGCCTCGGCCATGTACATACATCAGAACAACAGCCGATCCGCAGTGAAGCTGTATCTGGAAAACTGTACCGTAAATGGGGATTTGATGGCGCCACTGGACAAAGTATATATAAGCAAGCGGCGCAGGGTGGTGCTGCTATGGATAAAGGAGCATATTTTGCTCATCGTTAGTCCCTCTACGGTTGGAGATCAACGACAAATGCGTGTGGATCAACGAAAAGCCGTCGTCAACTCGATATTGCCGCCCAATGCACCTTCAATATGTCGAGGAAACCACCGCAGTCTCCCGACAATAAATGAACAATTTTTCTACCCAGATAGAGAAGCTCCAGCCCTGTGCAGTCGACCTGGCTGGGACCACTGTTCTGGTATCGTACAGTATGCAGTTGACAATGGTAGATGGGAAAGTAGCGAATGCACTGACTGGGACAGCGTCATCTCAAAGACGTCACATCTGTGGAGCTAAGCCGACTGAGATGAATGACTTAGAACAAGTTCGTCAGAAGGTGGCAAACAAAGAGGCTTATCAGTTTGGCCTCTCAACACTCCATGCGTGGATTATATTTTTTGAGCTCACATTGGCTATCGTCTTAGCTTAAAGTGTGGTCCGTGAAGGAAAATGAAAACCATTACGTTTGGATTACTTTTGCGAGTCGATCGATATGCATATTGATTATGTTAGGTTGGAAAGTGACCTTGACCTGACCTCAGGTCAGGTCATTTTTGCGTTATGACCTAGCATATTAATATTATACATCATTCGATTCACCGTGACGAGAGGAAGAGAATGGTGTCTAAAAAAATGATTCTAACTCAACTCTGTCAGACGCTAGAGCCCAAAACACTACCCTAACATGCCACCTTCTTTGACCTATCATGACCTCAATATTGACCTGAACCAAAAAGTGACCGATATAGTTTCGTCATGAATTTGTATGAGCTATCCACCAGCCTTCGCGTTTTTTCGTTATCTCGCATAGGAGCCGAGTTCGAAGGGTGGATTTTCAAACACCCCCCACCAGGGCGAAGGTGGGTCGGAGGCCCACCGGGGCGCGGGGTAAGTGTCAAATTTGGTGTCAAAAGGTGTGGTGAGTGTTAAAGTACACTTCAGTTTTTGTTTCATGAGGCTCCGTCACTTAGTTCCCGAGATATTCAATTATGTCCGTTTTCGCGGCCCCTTATAACACTGTGCGCTGGCGTGGTGATCGCAGCGGGCGTTGCTGCTCCGTTACTCGGTCCCGGCTAGGCAGGGGCGGTGCTAGCTCCGTACTCGGCACCGGTATCGGCAACTGATCCGTCACCGCACCCGAGCTTGCCGGAGACGAGACTGCATCTGAGGTGGCGTGGTCAGGCGCTGACACCGGCGGCCGCGGAATCTCCGGCTGTGCTGGACCGGCCTGTCGGGGTGTGGTATCTGTCAGCAGGTGGTCAACATGTGCTCTCCGCTGACGGCCGTCTACGGAGAGCAATTTCATATAGCAATATAGCAATCTCATCCTGGTCGCCAGTGATGTATATTGCTATATAGACACAGCCCTCACATGGGCAACCCTCACTCGCAGAGGTAGAACCTGGACTGCCAGGGTGACCGGTGACCCAGCGGGGCCGGCCGCGGGTCACGTGAACCGCACCAACAACACCGCTCCGCCTTCCCCGGCTAGCAAGCCCGGATGTATGTACATCAGACCAAAGGTCAAGTTCGTAATGTAACCGTACAAGGTCATACTGCATATATTTGAATCCTTAGGTCAAGACGTACACACCGATTACTTTTTTATTCTTGGTCTCTGGTTCCCGAGGTGTAAGAAATTGTCTAAATGAGTCTAATTTTGGCCCGCTGTAACGCCACTGGTCAACGGATACGCTTCAAACTCGGATCCAGAGTGGAGGAGGGTAAGGTGGTTCCAGCGCCGTTTTTATTTTTCCGTATCACCCCCGGTTCTCGAGATCGTAGGGGTCCCATCACACCCCAGGCGGTGGTGTGTATGAGAAGAGCCCAGGCGGTGCCGGGTTGATGAGCAGTACCATGTAAGAGTGTGAATATATATCCCTTTGGAGCCCGGGCACCTGTAATAGCATATAAATTTAGTGTTAAAATAGCCTTTAAATTCGATCGTTAATCATTTTAAGAATTCAAAAGGACTGTGTGATAGCTAAAACAAAAACAAAATTATGTTTTATCCTTCATGTGGCAGTCGTTTACTTTTTTCAAATTTAAGTACCCCCAATGATTTTTGGAAATCCACTCCCCTGGCTAAATTATTTTTGTCTTCAGAACTTCGTCTGCTGCTCCCTGGCCATCCTGCTGTGTGACGAAAATTTTGCAAGTAGCATTGCTAATTCCTGTTTATTTGTTGAAAGTGAAAATATGCCGAAATTAAACTAATCAGATGTTAAAAAATACAGCTGCTTGTTTTGTTCGATCAGACCTGTGTTTGGCCACGTTTATTACCTCTTTCGAAGGGTGATTTTCTAGCGCTTTTTCGGGGGATGAGGCAAGTCCATTGTTTTTTCTGTGATGCGTTGTGTAGTATGGGTTTCTCACTTAAACTCGTCACGGAATTGTTCAGAATATATGGGAACAGGAACTGCCGCCCAAAATGTGATATGTCTGAAATATGCATTATTGTTTTTTTGCAATTGAAACTGTGCTTATTACTTCAATTAAGGTTTTGCTCATGAAGGAGAAGCATTCAATATGAAAAGCCCTCCGACCACTGGCGGCGGCATTGGGGAGTACCGGGGCGGCACGGTGCCCCCCCTATATAGTAAATTGTAACACTTACTCTATGGCGTTGCATGGAAAGAAATGCTTTCAAAAGCCCAGGGTGCCCACCCCCTTTAAGTTTGGACGTTCCGGTGTCACTGCCTCAGGTCCTTGATCTCACTTGCTTGTTGCAATTGCATCCTTCTTCATTCGCAAGAAGCAGTAAGCCTATGTCATACATAAATGCATTATAATTTGCATATTATTGAAGGAAATGTGCAGTTATTGTGGGCATACTCTGTCACCATTCCGAGTCGGAGTCACTCTAATGCTTATTTGAGTCGGAGTTGAGTCGACTCACTTCTGGATTTGGGCAGAGTCAGAATCGACTCACCGGTTCAACGCGGTGAATTGCTTGAGACTGGGTCAATCAAGTTCGGTTGCAATTCATCCTCGCCCTGATTTAAGAACAATTTCGGCACCAAATATAGAGCGGGTCTTTCCAAACTGTGAAACACGTGACATCTAGTGTCCTTTCCATTTTCCATGGGAATCGAAAAGTCCAGCGCTGCAGTTTAAGCTGTGCCAATGTCAAACGAAACTTCCAGACCTTGTAAAACTCCGGTCCGCGTCGGCCCGCTGTGAGAAAAGCCCGTTATTTGTTTGGACTCGCCGCGGCGGCGGCGGCTGGTTTTTCCGCCCTGTGTCTCTCCACGGCCAGTCTGCGCTCGGCTCGCCAGCTGAGCCTTCACCGTCAGCGCTGCACCGGTGCATTATCGCCCAGCTTTCCGTTTTAGATTCGTTATTTTACCCAGAGGCCACGTCCCGGGGAAGCTTGACTCTAGTGAATCTTCTTTGTATCGTGCGTGACTGGCGCTCTGGGTGGCCGCAGGGGTGTGGATAGACGAGCACACGTTTAAACTGCCAGGTGGAGATGGCATGGCGTCATTCATTACCTTTTCTCATAGATGGACAATATTGACGGGTAAACCCCAATCATAGCGCGACCGATAGAGATCAACCGTAGATTTATGCAGGAGACACTAAAGCAAACCAGATAACTGGATTTGCAAGCGCCCTGTGTTTGACGTTGCTCGTGGCGGTCAAATACGTGTACAGTAGGATGGCGCATATTTGATGCAGTTTTGAAATTTATAGATGAGGTGACTTTTCCCATTATTTGGATCATTCTGAGTCCATGGACCCCAAAATCAGCAAAATCAAACAGTTTCTAGGGGTCGCGCATCGAGCTCAAAGTTTTCGATGTTGCCAAAAATGTGCTAAAAAACGGACAAAATTATTTATAAATATTCAACCACATAATGTAGCCTAATTCTGTCCTTTTCATGTTCAAGAGGGGCTAATTATCTTTCAATCTGTCCTAGTTTGACTTGTTTACATTCGTTGGTTCACCTTGCAGGTCATTTATTGTGTAACCTTTAACGTTTTCCTGAACTTGGGCCTCAATGCGCCTATACATAGGACAGACAACCATACCGCTCGAGTTTTCACCACTATTACTCTTTTTAAGGACTGCGCAACTGTTGTTTTATAGACTAGCGGATTCAGGGGTGGGGGTGAATTGAGCCATGACCCCAAAACTGGAAATATCATCTTTTGATCCCTGCCAAAAAGGCACATTTTCTACCATTTTTCTTGCAAAAACACTGCAATTTTCACTGGATGCTAGTATCTCACCGGTTTTCTTCACGATGTACACTATTTTAACTCATCCCCCTTAGCTGTTGATTTCCCCTCCCTAAAAGGTGTTTCCCAGATCCACCAATGGTTATCTTTAATTGCTTCGAGACAATTTCTAGAGTACTTATCGAGAATTCTCACTATCGATCAAATAACGTAGCCTCGGCTGTTCATCAATTTCTCTAAGAACTATGTAGTATCTGTCCTAAACAGTGGTGTAGAACCTCGAACTATCACAGGAAAAAATTACTTGAAAAAATAGCATTCCAAAACTCTTTTGAAACATATATATAGGACTTGAAAGAAATCAATTGACCAATAAGAAACCCAGGCATTTTCATACCTGGATTACGATACCTATCTGACGCAAAATTTTCGTCGTCCTGGGAATTTTGTAGAGAACGACTGAATACCTGAGGTACGTAACGATTGAAAGCTTGATGCTCCAATTCTAGGGCAAATTTATTCATTTTTAGTTTCTTATAGGCTAGGTAAAATTAATTCAGATACAAATGCAGGAGAACAGACATTTTTATTACAAAAACAATTACTTTAAAACTTTTAACAGCTTTTGAAAACATTGAGATGAAGAGCAGGTTCCAGCCTTCTACCGGGAGAGCTAACATATTTCAATAGTAGTTAAGTAGCCTCCAAAAAATTTGCCAAAGATACAAAAATAATTGAGTTTCGTAATCAAGATTTGTCAAATAGCAGGAGACCTCAACACATTTTTTTCGCGTATCCCCCTTAAACTCAGCCAGGACACGTCGAAGCAGGTTTTCTGGCTTGTGCCTCATAACACCTGCGTAAGAAAGCACCCTCAGGAAGTTCCAGCTATCTGACCAGATTCGTCTTTTCATGCAGAATACATTTTGTCATAGATGCCAAATAAAACAAGCGTCAATACCCCTTCCTGGACCAACCGAGGGCAGAATATGGCTAATGAGGGATCAAAATCCAAACAAGGAGGGAAAGAAAAAGCTGCTCCACTGAGCGTTATTTGGTGGGCCAATCAGCATCTTCTATTGGGGCACCAAACTGCCCACAAAACGTCAAGTACTGGCATGCTTCTCCACGCTGTACATAAATCCGTCGACATGCAAGAGCCGTTCGAAGGAACCGTGGAAAATAGCATAGTGTTCTGGAGCATGGCATGCGCTAAAACAGTTTCTAACAGAGGCTGTTGCAACAAGCTTTCACAACTTTGGGAGGAGTTGCGTGGTTTACAAATAGTAACAGTCCCCACCAAATGACACCGCAAGACGCGAGAAGTTCCGGGAAACCTGGATAAACTTTGAGATATAGGAGCTCCTGATGCCATTGAAGAGATCAAGAAAAAACGGAGGCTCACACCCACCAACAAAACAAAGGACGTCATAGTCTTCTACATACTATACTTCTTCTACGATGTGTCCTTCTACATTTTAGAAGGCTATATCCTTCGTGTTTGTATCCGTTATCTCGGCTATGTCCTTCACTACTTTGTAAGCCACGCAACTCCTCCCAAAGTTGTGAAAGCTTGTCGCAACAAATTCTGTTAAAAATTTCCATAGTGCGCGCCATGCTCCAGAACACCATGACATCTTCCACGGTCCCTTCGAACGGCTCTTGTCTATCGACGGATTCATTGCACAGCTTGGAAGAAGAATGTCTGTACTTGACGTTTTTTGGACAGTTTGGTGCCTCAATGCAAGATGCTGCTTGACCCACCAAATACCACTCAGGGGAGGAGCTTTTTCTTCCCCTCTTGTTCGAAGTTTGATCCCTCACTACCCATGTTCTGCCCTCGGTTGGTCAAGGAAGGGGTTATTCACGCTTGTTGTATTTGGCATCTATGTTAAAATGGATTCCGCAGGAAAAGAGATATCTGGCCCGATAGTTAAAACTTTGTGTGTGTCGGGCTTTAGGACGGTTCAGCGACTCGGCTATGTCCCCTTTCTGAAGGTGCTTTCTTACATAGGTGTTATGAGACACAAGCCCGTCAAATCTGCTTTGACGTGTCCAGAATGAGTTAATTGTCGTCCGAAAAAGTTAAAGATAACCATCGGTGGATCTGGGTAACACTTTTTAGGGAGGGTAAATCAACAGTTAAGGGAGAGGGGTAAAAATGGAGTACATCGTGAAGAAAACTGGTTAGATACTAGTATCGAGTGAAAATCGCAAAAAGTGTTTTTCAAGAAAAATGGCCAAAATGTGCATTTTTGGTGGGCGTCAAAAAATGATATTTCGGGCTTTGGGGGACCACAGCTCACTTACTCACCCCCCGTAAATCTGCTAGTATATAACAGCAATTGCGCAGTCCTTAAAAGAGCAATTGTGGTGAAAACTCGAGCTGTATGGTTGTCTGTCGCATTGTAGACGCATTGAGGCCCAAATTCAGGACAACGTAAAAGGTTAAACAAAAAATGACCTGCAAGGTGAACCAACCAATGTAAACAAGTCAAACTAGGACATATTGAAAGATACTTAGCCCCTCTTGAACATGAAAAGGTCAGAATTAGGCTACTATATGTGGTTGAATATTTATAAATAATTTTTTCAGTTTTTTGGCACATTTTTGGAAAAATCGAAAACTTTGAGCTCGATGCGCGACCCCTAGAAATTATTTTATTTTGCTGATTTTGGTGTCAATGGACTCAGAATGATCAAAATAATGGGAAAAGTCACCCCCACCTATAAATATCAAAACCTCATCAAATATGCGCCACCCAGCTGACCCATGGTCGATATATATATATATATATATATATATATATATATATATATATATATATATATATATATATAAGTTATAGACTGTTGTAATTTTGCAGCTTTGGAAAATTGCTCCTAAGCTGGGACTCGAACCCAGGTCTCCGGATTTCCGGCCCGGCATGCTAACCACTACACCACTCAGGAGCCTGAATTTTCCTTTCAAGCTTGCGTATTTATACTTAATTTATCGGCAGTTGTTTTACTGGGGCATTCCCATGCCAGTCAGGTCTCAGTGTACCTCCAGTATTGATATATAAGTTATAGACATATATATATATATATATATATATAGATATATATATATATATACATATATATCGACCATGGGTCAGCTCCCAATACAATTAATACAAATATTTGTCACCATCAGAATAGCAAATAATAAATGCAGACAAACAACACACAAACACCCCCAATGAAACGGCATGAGAATTTTAAAACTGCCCGGTGCCTGCCTAGTTCGTCAAATTGGGGTAGATTGGAGGTGGAGACGGGTAAAGGGACGGGTCGGGAGGGTTTTCCTGGATTTATTCGGGACGGGACGGGATGGAGAGCCGGAACCATTCACTGGATATGTATTTCCAGAGCCGGCTGGTTCGCTTCACATGGTAGCGGAGGAGCCATAGCGGTTTTTATAGCCGGTAAGTAGCTGGGTAGCGAGTCAAAATAATTCAAAACCGCTGTCGGTACTGATAGTCTGTTACGGGGACCAGCCCTCAAAAAATTAAAACATATTTGTCTCCAGCAGAAAAGTAAAAGGAGATGGAATGAATGTCTTTATTTTGTGTTGTTTGTATGATTTGCTTTTTTGCATATATCACAATAAAAGCTGTTAGATTTTATTCACATTTCGATAAGCAATAGTTTTTTCTTGAAATATATGTTGGAAGAGCAATGAAAAACTAATTTTGAGTTATTAGCGCTTTTGCAGCGATAGTGATAAAAAGAAGCCATAGGGGAGTGGCGGGTAGCGGTTTCTCGATTTAAAAAAGTGGTGCTAGTACCGGAAGCGGTTCCAGTTAGCTATGGTAGCGGAAGTGACGGTAGCTATCCAAAAAATTACGTAGCGGCGTCCACCTCTTATTCTTTGCGGAACGTCAGGGGACAGATCCACTGATGGCGAAACTAGGGGGGGATACCGGGACACGGTGCTTGTCCCTTAAATCAGAAATTTCAACATTTACCCTATAGCGTTGACCGGAAATAAATTGGTTGAAAAGTCTTTGGTGCGCCCGCCTGCCCCTAAATTCGGACGTTCCGCCGTCACTGAATGGAATGTTATGGCTGCACAATCGTTGTCGGCTGCCAACCTCGCGCGTGAACGGGAATTTGACGTCTCAACCCCTCCCCCTAGCCACCACCTCTCTGCCGGTGTCGATGCCCTTGGGCTTGCGGGCCGATCCAGGCGCACAGGAAACTCCGTAGCGTTACAGCGCGGGTCGGTGCAGTACATTTGCCCCGGCCCGGCCCTGATGCAGTCGTTTCGGGCTAGTTCCGCCGTCGTCCACCAGGGCGGCCGCGTCGGCGGACGGCGGGATTCCCTGCACTCCGAGTGACAGGGCGGCCGCGCGACTGAAGCATTCATTGCCTGGTGCGGCGCCGAGCCTGTGGTATCTGGTGCTCTGTCGATCGCGATTCGGAGAGCTTCGCGGCGGTGTAGAAGAGGATTTCAGTGGGAAGATTTGTGCAGTGTTTGTGTTGTTGGTGATCACTGGTGTGGTCAGCTCAACATAGAGCTATGTCGCAGAGGTATCCTCACGCGAGAGAGCCGCCGGCGTTTTCTGCCATTACCGCTGTCAGCGATTGTGCGGCGCCTGCCACGCGCGGCGCCGCCTCGCGCATGCCACCACACATGGCGGAAGGACATCGGTTCAATTACGGAAAGCTCAACTCTGGGGAGATCGGAAAATCACAGCTGGACAGTGGTCTGGATTCCGGCTACCTCTCCTCACAGCTGCTCTCTAACGAGAGCATGAACCTCTCTCAACGCTCACTCCCTCCACAGAAGAACCACCATCAGTGTCCGCAGCATGTGCAGGACTCGTCGAGTTTGTGTCCGAAACAGGCGGTGACATCCTTGGACAGTGGGGTGGACCTGCACAGCGGAATGAACGTCAGCACAGCCCTGAGTGAAGACCTTCAGCAGCTCAACATCGGCGACCAGGCGGAGATGAGTCCTGAGGAGAGGGAGCGGTGGGAAGAGAAGTACGTGGCCACACTCACAGAAGCCTTCAGAGGCGACGAGGACGGAGATACGTGAGTATTTTATTCTCATGGTGTATTCGTGGCCCTTTATATATGTTCTGTTCTTTGAGAGGGTGAAGCTTTACCGAGTGAAGACTGGATATCGCGGTCAGTGATACGAAAACTTAGAATAGGTTTCATTTATGGCCATGGATTAACGTAATCGTGTAGCGTCATCTTTCTCCCTTGCCAAGCCCACAGTCTACGTCTACGGGGATGCCTTGATCCTTGGGTGACGGAAAAGTGGGGTTGGGTAGAGGATTGTTCGTTTTCGAAGGACACTGCTGCATCTGGAGTAGTGGGTAACGTCAGTAAAAATTTGGTGATCGTATTAAGCCTGTCGTCACGCTTACGATTTCGGTCGTTCTTTGCTAGTACGCTGGTGCTCAAGATCATATCTTCCTCAGTCTTAAGTAAACAAGTTTTCGGATCTCATTAAAGCGTCTACTGTGGTTGAAACGGCTTCCATCTCACTGTAGCAGACATTATGTAGAGCCTCAGTCAAAATTGTTGTTGCAATATCCTGTTGTGCAGGGAATACCCATCAGCGTTATCGGCGGTTTCCAAAGAAGCATTTTAATCCACCGAGGGAAAGTTTGATGGTGTTGATTTCTGGTTTTCCCCGTCGGTCGGTATCCGGTCTTTTTTTGCAGCCGTGCAGTTCGTATCACACTGCCTGGTTGCAAGCGGATTTCGAATTATCGGTATGGCTGGTACACTTTGAGCTGTCTGCTTTTTAGGTGGATGGGGTTTCTTATAACTGTGTGTCTTTTTCTGGATTTAGTGAAGCTTTATGTAGCCTCAGCAAAAAATCATTTCATATCAAACATGATGAAAAATTGGGCTTTAAAATGTCTCTTGGTTGTCAATTGCATCTCGAGTGCCGCCCCGAGAGGCTACTGCCCTGTCCGCAGTCCGGCCTGATGCAGGTTGACGCAACATCGAAAGAATGTATCGCTCACGTTACAAAACAAGCCAATTCTTTCGTGCTGTTGCTCAACTGCCTCCCACAAACCACCCAGCCTCGGTGACCTCGAAATGCGTCAGTACCTAGCCGGGGCGAAACATCTGTCGTTTACCGCCCATACCATCGTCATTTCATAGGCGGATCCAGGGTAGCAAGGGGACATCAACCCTATCAGCGAGGGGTGCCAAATCCTATCGCAGGGGCGCTGATACTCGCATCAGGAAGCGACATTTCAGGGTGCGCCGTCGACCTTCAGGGGCGTTGTGACCATTTCAGAGGGGCGCCCAGGGAGTCCCCATGGACCCTGAAGGTCGACGGCGCCCCCCTGAAATGTCGCTTCCTGATGCGAGTATCAGCGCCCCTGCGATAGGATTTGGCACCCCTCCCTGATAGGGTTTTTCGCCCAAACGTGACGCCCTTGACCATGTGCCTCCCCCATTGGCAACCCTGGATACGCCTTTGCGTCATCTGTCTGGTTCCCGCACCTTCCATTATCATCTTTCCTCCGAGCCGGCGTGGGGGCAGGGGCTGGTGTGATGGTCTATCTGCATGTGCGTCACACGTTTTCCTTTGAACAGAGCGTGGGGAAGGCACCGGAACTGCCGCTCTGTGACGCACCCCGTGAACAGAAGCTCCAACGCGGCCGGTATGTCCCAGCCTCTGCCTGCCGGGAAAACGGCGGGACGGGAAGCCCCAAGGCAATCCCAGGTGCTGCCCTGTTTTTACCATGGGCTGTGTTTGGGAAACCCCGTAGCGGACGCCAGCGGGGTTTCATCAGCGCTGGCGCACCGTTCGTGATCGGCCAGCCTTAGTAGGGTATCTCCGTCTCAGTCCCGACTGGGCTTTTGCGTTGTTTCCGAAGACGGACCTGGGTAAACCCGGCCGGGATGATCCATTATGTGTTGGAGCTATGAAACCAGAGAACGGGCCAATCCCACGGGAGTTATCGCTCTGTAAGCAGGCTCCACCACGGAAAACCCGGGCTCAGTCAAGGCTGCGCGCTATTTGGGATGTTAAATACGACAGGTGTTTGAGATGCATAAGCCTAACGCTGTCAGAACATGCAAGCTGAATACAGAAAAGGCGGCAGGGTGAATTTGGAGAGGGCATTGCGCTTAATTACTTTCATGTTGAATAAATATGCTTGTACACCTCTTCAGAGGTTTCGGTTTCGTTTTCAGTGTAGCGTCTTCGTTTCTCAGCGTTTTCTTTCAGCATATTTATCTTTTCTGTAGTTTTCACCGTCCCCACCATGCTTATGAATCACAACACTTCCATGCACAGGATACGCCTGATTGGCGCTGTAGATTGTCCCCCGAGCAGTAACCTCCAGAGCTCTCAAGTGTATGCTGACGAGGCTTCGATATCATGGTTGCCATGCAGCGGAATGGTGTGGTTGGTTAACAAGTAGGTGTTCTGCCGAGCCCACCTCGGCCGCGCTCACGGCCGGGCTTTCCGTGACGTTACAGCACAGCCGTGGGGCACCGCTCCCCGCACGGTGTTTTACGTTAGATCCAGCAGCTGGTCGGTATTGGGTTCCGGCTCACGGCGGGAAATACCGTCCGTTTGATCTGCACGACCGCCAGCACCAGTCGTGTCCGCGTCTGCAGATATTGTGGATGCAAGGTGGATTGGTAACGTGCAGTTGACCTTCCATGGAAAATCCGTCCTCTGTGGTAACGGGCCTGCATTTGACCGCAGGGCAGGGTCTCCTCCGGGGAAACCCTGACTGTAGTCCCAACCCTGATTGCGAGGTGCCGCTTTCATTTGAATGACCCAGTTCGTCAGCATTCCTTCATGCCCTGACTGCCTCGTCTCTGACCCACGGTAAAGACCTGCCGTCGGCCGTCGCGTGCTTTCAGCTGAGAGGAAGCGGGCCGGAGCGCGCGTTACGTCCGCGCTGCGGTGTGACGTCCTCGGCCACCAGTTGTGACCGCCGCCGCCGCGGGATTCCCGCCGGTTCCCGGCCGTTGTGAAAGTGGCTGGCCGCGACCGGCCGAGGAACTAAGCGTGCCGGTGCCGCACGCTCCCCCACACCGGGAATCCCAACTGCCGCCCCTCTGCCCGCTCTCGTCCCTCTCTCCCTCTCTCCCCCTCTCTCATCGGCGGCCCAGGTGGTGCGGACGGTCGATTTTTAGAGAGGGACGCTGAAGTCGTCCTTGTGCGAGGCAGGGCACCGCAACCCGGCCCCGCGCTGCCGCAGACCGACCAAGGACACCCAAGGGCATTCTTCTCAGAGTGGCGGAATGTGAAAAAATGTAGCACACAAACCAAGAAGTGAGGACAAAACATAAAGGATAACATGTTTATCAATATCCTACCAAGACCATGCTGTAACGACACTATTACAGCGAATTTCATCAGGTAGCTCTTCGCTTTGTGGCCTAGTTCCTACCTGGGGTCCTGCTTAGATGGCGTTTCAGATGGGATGGCCTGTGCTCGGAGTCAGATACACACGCCTTTTGGACAGCATGGTCCCCGTCGGGTTCAGCGGTACCTCTTGCGGGAGCGATGGGTCCCTGATCTTGTTGGCAGCACCATTGGCCCCTTGACCCACTTGCCCCGACGTAAACACTCGCGCAGGCCTTACCACCTGGGCCTCAGCGGACCTGCGCCTCGCGGTACCTCGGCGGTGACGGAGTCCGCGCCCCGCCCCTAGGCCCTACTTCTGATATTGCCCGGGGTCTTCTCTTTCGGAAAATCTGTCCCCCATTCTTGATATTTGCCTATCGGGCACGTCTTCTCATGGTATTTCTTAATATGTTCGTCAGAAACATTAAGACTTTAAAAATGTTTTGAGCATGATTTAGGTTTTCCTATCGGTAAATGTTGTTTGTGAACATCTTTTACCTGTGGTTAACAGTGCTTGAGGATGTGCATTTGGCGCGTCTACCGTATTTGTTACTATTCATTAAAGCTCCCGCTATAATCTCCAATTAAGAACGCGAAATTATTATCCAAGCACCTGTTTCCCCAATTCATTCCGGAAATGGTGTTCAAGTCTGCGAATTTGGCGTTTACATGTGCAGAGACCGGTTTGTCAGCTCACGATCAATACTACCAATCACTGGGAGGAAAAACATCCATTTCATTGAGGAGCCGTTGCAAAGGCGATGTGCGGGCGGCCCGCGTCGTAATAACCAAAAAATATGCATCCTGCTTCTGTAGGACCTTGACGTTAGCGATATTTGGAAGTCAGGGTAACGGCTGTGGCATTTTTAGTGGGTGCTTTCTGTAATCGTGTAAAACAATACAAGTATTAGATAGCCCGCTTTGTGACAGTAGGTCCGGCTGTGACTCGGGCCTGGATTTATATTTTTAATGGTTTTATTCGTCGTTCCCCGTTGTCGTTCACCATGCTGGGTTTCCTTAATTGCTACCTGAAAGGTGCCAATGTCTTTCGTGGGAAGGTTAAATGGTATCCGTGGGAACATCTGTTTCTTGCACTTTGACGAGCTTGAGTCTTTTTGCAGAAGACAGCGTGGACTATTATGTGGTTCTTTCTCTTACAGGAAAAACTTGTAGAGCAATGGTCCATTCACATCTAGCAGAATCTGCCAACTTTTCTGTCGGCCAAATTTACGAAAGCACGCGAAGAGATTGCCGGGCACAAACAAAAGTATCGCTAGATTCGGTCGGCAGATTCTGCCAAGTGTGGATGGGCCTAAGTATACTTTACACGAACAGTGTTGCATATCTGTGTGTTAAATCGTATCATGTTGCTGTATATAGAAACATGAAAGGCCTGTCTCTCGCTCGCAGGCACCTCCACCTGGCTATCATCTACGGTTTCCGGGAGGTGGCTGAGATGCTGATTCGCCTAGTACCACACCCCAACTTCGTCAGCCTGAAGAACAGCTACCTGCAGGTAAGCAGAGCTTTCGTCTATTTTGAACTGATGGTCGGGCATCCGCGGTAAAGCTGTGCTTTACCTTGCTTCTCGGCTGTGCTGCTCTTAACACTTTATTTTTAACCTGATGGTTATGTGAGGGCTTTAAGTCTATTTTTCAGCTAAACGGATAATGTACTTCTGGTCACCAGATAATGTTGCAGCACAAAGCCAGCTTTCTAATACCGCGAAACGCTCAGCTCATCCTTATTACAACCCATGAGGTGTGAGTCTTTGGATGCTGCCCGGCTATCCCCAATAAAACGTCAAATTAAGGTTGGAATATCCTTCAATTTTGTAGTTTTTCGTTTCACAATTTTGCATTGGTTTGATGCAGTTTTGCAGGGCTGTGGGAAGGGTAAAAGACACGATTTTTCTATATGATCTGTCTTGCTATTGCGGCTGTTGACATTGCTTCAGATTTGCTATTGCCCAAATCATGTTCGCCCACGCCCGGGCCTAATTGTCATAATCAACGATATATGTTCTTGTGCTAGCTTATTGTGTTTGTGGGAAGTGACGGCCTGCGAGTGTATTATAACTGGATTAGCCAGTAGTGCCTCAAGTCTAGGGCCCCATGTTATGCTTTACAGTTTATGGTTGGATAGAAGCTTCCATACAGGGACAAGGTTTTCGACAGTGTTTCTGTGTGGGCATGGGTGTGTGTGCGTGCTAGATGTTTTCAGTTTGCTGAAACAAACCTGTAATGATAGACAAAGGGCATCAGTAACAAAGAGCTTGTGAGCTTTTTACCATTTACCGATTCCTATGTTGAGGCCTTGCTTGGATTTTGAGAACACCTTGCGCCTCATCGAACACGGGCTGACGAGAATTGAGCGGGAATTCCCTGCAATGATTTGCGAGCAATGCAATGAAAGGTCGGCCTGTCATCCACTCAGGCCTCGGCCAGCACGGTACTATAAGCGTCGGGCTGACAACCGGCTCGCCTACGCTGCCGGGAGTCTTTTGATCGGGGTGTGCTCTGTCTGAAACGTCACCGCCGTAGTGACGTCGGTGCGGATAGCTCGATAAGTTGGTACGCTCGAACGTCACCAACGTGACAGGCCCTGAGAGCTTTGGGGTGAATGCTGCTGTGGGTTGTATGTAAGACGCATGCCTGTTCCATAGTTAGATCATTCCCAAGACAGGAGTATTTGTCAATGCTGGCTCAGTAGCGATGTTAAAACACTGCTGCACGTGTGCCATCCGCTCCAGCTCCCTGACACTGTCGTCTCTGTGGTTCCAGACGCCGCTTCACTTGGCGGTGCTGACGGGATGCGCTGACCTGGTGCGACACCTGGTGGTGGCTGGAGGCGATGTCAGCTGGCGGGACCGACACGGCAACACGCCGCTTCACCTGGCCTGCCAGCGCGCCGACCGCGCCTGTGTGCGCGCCCTCACCGAGCCGGTGACGGCCGACGAGATGCAGCGGGCGGCGCCCCGCTACCCCAGCACGCCCGCAGCCGTCACGCCCGCACAGCTCGACGAGTGGAATTACCAAGGCGAGTCGGTGGGCTGTGGCTCGGCGAGTGGAAAGGGTTTGTGTGAAAGGTTCTGAGTTTGCAACTGTGACGCTTATATGCCTCTCGGTGGGCGTCCGTACTGAAGCACGGATGGGGATGGAAAGATATGGTATTTATATATATATATATATATATATATATATATATATATATATATATATATATATATATATATATATATATATATATATATATATATTGCAGATAAAGAGATATATAGAAATGCATATATACACTGCCACCCCGGTAAGGGCTGGATCATGAATTGCATAACGCTGGGAGCAGGGTGCAGGGATAAGCTGTAGCGTTGCAAGGGGAGGGGCCCCAGTCCCAATCGTTACGTAACACCTGCAGCTCTGCGAGCTGGAAGGTAAAATAGGCAAAATGGCGGGTTAAAGTTGAAAAACTGTCTGGGCGTCGCAACAAGGAAACGGGGGGAACGAATCTCCCCACTTCGCATAAGATCAAATATGATTTCAGCCGTATTGGAGAAACGTTTCAAAGATTTGACGGGATCGCGTTTTTCAGTACGGAATTGGAACAGGGCTATCGGCAGTTCTACGGGGCTTTTCTGTTTCACCCGGGCCGTGGCTGCTGAAAGCTTTCCGAAATGGTTGATTTTGCCCTGATATTTCTGAAAGAATGATGATGTTTCCCCTATCCTATCTTTTCAGGGGGTCTCGATCCAGCGTAACATAAGTTCTGAGGGGATTTGTCCGAGTTTTACGAAGCGTTACAGGTGGGAGTTGGGGGCCAAAAATCGTAAACGTTTGTGTTAGGTAATTTCCGGACGACCCGTAAGTGAGTGCCGAAGAAAGAAGTCATTTCACGGGGTACTGCACGTTGTACACCTTGTTTTAGCATAGCCAAAGCGTGCTGTAACTGTTCTGGTCCCTGAGCTACAAATGTAAATCAAAGAGGGCTCAACTTGGAATCGGTGCATTACAACTGGCTCCGTCGCGTCGGCTTTGACCCGGCATCAGGTTACTCAGCCCGCGCATTGGTGCGGCTTTGCTCTGGCGTGCATAGCATTGCTGGGGGATCGATTACACCGGCGGTCCGGCGGCGTCCGCTGCGGCAGCTGGTATCGATTACCCTGGGGAGAAGCACGGGGCTGGACTGCTGCCGGGCGGCCACGTGTTGGCGATGGTTACGCTGGCTACAGCAGGCGGCAGGCTGGCTGCTTGCATCAGGGTCGATGGTGCGTTTGACTCACGGTTATCGACCTGTGATGTGGCGTGGTTTTTCTGGAACCGTGCAGCTGGTTCAGCACCTGCCCACCTGATTAAGCTGTGGCACGGAGGCGGCCGGCGGGCGTCGCCGGCGGCCTGAAATCCCCAAAACCCTGCAAGCAGTCAATGCCTTCCATTAATGAGCTGGTTACAACCGGGGATGGATGTGATCGCTGGCAAATTTTATTTGCATGACAGATTAGTTTAATCGTTGCAGTGAGGTTCAGTAAGATATAAAAATTCGGAATCAACGGACGTTTGTGGATTTTTTTGTGAAAGGGAAAATTTCTCTTAGAATACTGGCAGGATTTAGTAATTTCAAACACAGCTCTTTCAACTTACACGTATACGGAAAGAACTGGAACGTTGTAAAAGTCGGGGGAGTTCTATCGGTGCTGGGTTATACTGGGAAATTTTTCTACCTGAGGGTCATTGCGGTGTGGATTCTCCCAAATCATTGGGTTGCTCGAGTTTGAAAGAATATGAATAACCACCCCATAGAAATCAATAACGCTATATAATCCGGAACGCAAGTGACTATATCCTTGGTTGACTTCAGACCATAAATGGTGGAATTCTTCAGGGTGGGGGGATGGAGTCACGGCGCGATCTCATCTCAGAAAGTCCTTCGGACGAGGTTGCGCTGTTTTGTTCCGGGACCTCTGCGGCGGCAGTTTGAGACATGGCCGAAGCACCGCCGTTCCCTGTTGGCGTCCGCAGCGAGGTCGTTGCGGACGCCTCGGACTGCCGCAGGCTACGTCTGGGGCTGGTATTGATCTCTGAGGCGCCGCCTGCCCGACGGGATTTCCCCGCGGTGGTTCCCCGCACGCGCTTCACTTCAGTTCTCTCTCTCTCTCTCTCTCTCTCTCTCTCTCTCTCTCTCTCTCTCTCTCTCTCTCTCTCTCTCTCTCTCTCTCTCTCTCTCTCTCTCTCTCTCTCTCTCTCTCTCTCTCTCTCTCTCTCTCTCTCTCTCTCTCTCTCTCTCTCTCTCTCTCTCTCTCTCTCTCTCTCTCTCTCTCTCTCTCTCTCTCTCTCTCTCTCTCTCTCTCTCTCTCTCTCTCTCTCTCTCTCTCTCTCTCTCTCTCTCTCTCTCTCTCTCTCTCTCTCTCTCTCTCTCTCTCTCTCTCTCTCTCTCTCTCTCTCTCTCTCTCTCTCTCTCTCTCTCTCTCTCTCTCTCTCTCTCTCTCTCTCTCTCTCTCTCTCTCTCTCTCTCTCTCTCTCTCTCTCTCTCTCTCTCTCTCTCTCTCTCTCTCTCTCTCTCTCTCTCTCTCTCTCTCTCTCTCTCTCTCTCTCTCTCTCTCTGTCTCTCTGTCTCTCTCTCTCTCTGTCTCTCTCTCTCTCTCTCTCTCTCTCTCTGTCTCTCTCTGTCTCTCTCTGTCTCTCTCTGTCTCTCTCTGTCTCTCTCTGTCTCTCTCTGTCTCTCTCTGTCTCTCTCTTTCTCTCTCTCTTTCCTCTCTTTTCTTCTCTCTCTCTCTCTCTCTCTCTCTCTCTCTTTTTTTCTCTTCTCTCTCTCTCTTCTCTCTCTCTCTCTCTCTCATGCCTCCTCCGTAACGACTCTTCTTTATGTGCAATTAAAGTTCGAGTACCCTCAGGATAAAGCCTGCTGTTGGGCTAAGGTATTTCTCCGCATCAGTCCCGCGCTGTGATTGGGCGCTTTCCTTTTGTGCCGATATCACCGCCGGGCAGTCCGCCCACGTTATTGGGTAGCGGAGGCGCGTGATTCTGCGTACTGCGTACCATATCGGGGACGCCCGGGAATCCCCAGCGCGCGGGCGGGCAGCGAGGCCGCGGTCTCCGCCATTCTCCACCCCGCCTGTGCACTCGCTCCGGTCGAAACGCACCACGCCGAATGGGTGGTACAGACTGGTGCAGCTGCCTTGTCTGGTCCTACTGTTTTCTTATCTAATCCCTCAACAAAGCGGACACATTCCCAGAGAAAAGAGCTTTATCAAGGTTTGTGCGTAGTACATGCATGTTGGAGCCGGGTGGTGAAGTGGCTTCATAGCCAGTCTCCAGATTGTGATTTAAGGCATTAGCGTGGGTCCAATCCTCAAGGCTGGAAACCGCCTACCGTTTCCCATTTGTCCCAGTGGAAAGCATTAACACCCATGCCAATACTCCCGTAGTAGGGCAGATCTGCCTTTGGGGAGTGACCCTGATTAAAAATGGAACATACTTGGAACTTGCATCATGCCAAATGTGTCGCAGTGTTCCCAGTCCGGGTACAGAAACTGGAGCCATGTGTGCGGCGGCGCGCAGCTGACAGCGGGCGGGCGGCAGCTGCTCCGGGCCTCCCTCCCCTCGGCCCCTCCCCGTGGGGCGGTGACCCGCTTCGGGCCGGGGTGGGCAGACGGGAAACCCTGGCAGCCGACGTCTGGCGGGCTTGGCCGGCGCACCTGGCCGCCGGCCCAGTCCGCTCCGCGTGCATTGCCGTATTCGGCAGTCGTCGGCGGCCGGCGGCGCGCGTGCGTATTTCGGTCCAGGTTTTCCCAGCGGTGGGTTGCCAGGGGCGCTATACCGGTCGGCTGGCACCGGGCCTGCGCCCCGAAATACGGCCGTCGGGGCGCGTGCGACTGACTCAGAGGCTCAGCTGGCCGGCAGGCGTCTTTGTGGGGTCCCGG
Organism: Lepas anatifera; assembly: GCA_034440635.1. Taxonomy (NCBI): domain Eukaryota; kingdom Metazoa; phylum Arthropoda; class Thecostraca; family Lepadidae; genus Lepas; species Lepas anatifera. Next base: position 293,761 of record JAOTON010002167.1, read on the forward strand.
TTTGTCCCGCGCCTGTCCGTGGATAGCACGGTTAGTCACGAGTTAGTCAACTGGAAGGCAGGAATAGGTGCGGGCCGTGATGGGGCTCTCCCGAGTGCAGGCTTGGGGGAAAATGAGCGGCGCTGCGGTCAGAGGGGCGTTCGGAAATGCCCCGCTTGCTTCACTGAACGCAGAAGAATGTGTGACTAGTCACCGACCGCCGCCGTCCTTCCTGGGAATGTTCGCCTCTTGCGGTTGTCATTTCACACTGTTTGCTTCGTACACACTTTTCTTTGTGTAGTTCGCGAGGAGAGCTCAGCAGCAGGACTTTTCGCATCAGCTTCCATTGGGACACTTTGCCCAACAATTTGAAGCGTAAAATCGCCCTAGTAATCCAAACTTGGTCATGTGATTCGTTCTATTTTTATAGTTACGCCGTGCAGACAGGGGCAGATCCAGTCGGTTTAGGGGGGAAGAAACCCTTGTTGGCGAGAGAAAAGTCAGTTTTTCTCTTCTGAGGGAATTTTCACCATCAAAGAGGTACCTTCCAACGGACAAACCGCTTAAAACTTTTTACTGACGGACACTTTATCTCCGGTTGATCGATTTTGAAACACTAGTTGGTTTTGGTGAGAGCAAAAGAGGGTTTGGCCGGCTCTATTTCGTTGGGGGGCGGGGTTATGACGGGATTGCCCCTCCACCCTGGATCCGTCCCTGGCCGCTGGCCCTGCATGTGACATTATCGGGAACCACCTGAAGTGGGGCTGCCAGTCTGCTATCGAGAACACTTGAAGCGTGAGGCCCCTCGGTGGGAGAAGGCACCAGCTTATCCAGTTTGCTGTCCGATAGGCTCCCACCTCGATCGCCTATGCGATTGCGTACCTGTTTCCCGGGTTTAGTTAGATTCTTCACACTTATTATCAGCCCTCCATTGTAGTAAAACAAAAACTTGACGTGATGAACGAGGCTAGAGGCTTAACCACGATTTTTACTGGGCTGAAAGGATCTAAACTGGCGACGGCGGGGGAGGAGGAGGTAGTGAATTATTGTCCGACAGGGCGCTATTGAGGCAGTTCGCCAGCATTCAAGCTGTGTACTTTACTACAACTCTACAAGCGGGTGAAAAGGTTAAGATAATCTGTCCAGCCCTGCAGTAATTGAAGGGGAAGCCCTACCCCTATTCTTACCCCTTCCCACGCCCTACCCCTGGCTCGCCAGCTGGATAACGTGGTCCCCCTCCCCCGCTTTCGACGCCCATGGACTAGGCTCTGCTCGTCCAAACGATCGATTTTGTCAGCAGTATTAATCTCTTTGTGAAGCAAGGGGGGGGTGTTTTCGAAACAGTTCGATGTGCTCAGGCCAAGACCAGCTGAACGCACTGTTGCTATGGTAGCCGACTGGCCGAGCACGGCGGGAGGGGGAGGGGTGACCATTGTGTGCGCCGGTCCATTATTTACAGCTGGGCGGGAAGAACCCTGCGGCCGTCCCGTTACTTACGGAAAGCGGACTGTTGGTATGGACGCAGATATCGGGGCCTGACATCTGGAGGGAAACCCCTGCTATTCCCCTGTCATTTCAGGCTGACAGGATGGAGGTTTGTCCTTTCAGTGCGACTTGGCAGAGATAGATGACCTTTTCCTGCGGTGTCCGGCTGCAGCAGCGTCCTTGTTCAGCGGCGTTGAGACGGCAGCGCGGCTGTCCTGTGCTTGGCTGGAGGCGGCGGGCCGGCCGGGCCTGCGGCAGACGCGGATGTTCCCGCTGGGAGCCGGGAAAGCCCGCCGACTGCACCCGGCGCCGACGCCGCTGCGGGCTGGGTGCACGCCGCCCGCTGGAAAATGCCCACCCGTGGCCCTTTGTGAAGGGGCTGGCAACACGATCGCAACATGTTGCCCTTGTACGATAGCCGTTTGATTCCTGAATCCATATTTTGTAGCTATGACGTCGAGTTGAGGTCATTTTTAACCGGAGCAGAGCGGCAGGCTAGTGAAAGAACACCTGACACCACTAATGCGGGCTTCTGCGGTTTTCTGCAACGGCACAGTTTCGCCTGCGGGCCAGGCTATTCTCAGCTGCGCGGTGGAACGGTCTGCCATTCAAATAATGAAATAACCAAACTAAGCGCTCGATCACGGTCGGTAACGATCATATGTCGCAGCCGGCTGGGCTGTGGGGAGGAGGGCGGGGGCGTTGCAGTGGATCTTCTGACCCCGGAATGGTCCAATTCCAGCTGAGAAACCACATTCCAGCGGGCATGTATGCCCATGTTGCGTGTGTGCACAGGGAATCAATGCATTATTTGAGATGCGGGATGTCGTTGGCTTTTCATATCTGGATCTGTGAAGAATTGTAGAGGCGTTTGTCGTAGGAGCTTATCTTATTTTATTTTAGTTCCGTACCTATTTGATGTAGATTTACTTCACACAATTCTGGATGGGCGTGTGAGGTTAAAACTCGGTCTTCTGAAAGCGACCAAACTTAGGTTGAAATTGTAACGGGAAGGCTTATATGGTTAGATCGCTCCAACATTCTTTGAAGATGCTCTTACTTCCAATGCAGATCTGGAATTTTTAGCCGCAGACATTTCCTGGACAGATACGCCCATCAGATGAGCCAATGCGTGGGCCTTGCTCTGCGGTGATGACTGGACGGTATATATGTTTATCACAGCGGGATCGGCCTAGACTTAACATGGTCGCCACGGCCCGGAATTCCCGCGTCTGGGCTCCTTCTGGGGCGCCTCATGGTTTGTTTACGCTGGAGCCCACACAGGGGTTCCGTAGAGACGAAGCCCCTGGAGGCGACTCGTTGAAGGAAAACTAAAAATGTGTTCTATTTTGTGTCAATGAATTGCACACCTTGTTAAAAGTGCGCGTACTTAAGTGTTTGTTTTTATTTGGGGATGATGATGATGATGATGATTTGGCTTAGGGCGCGCCAACCTAAAGGTCATATAGCGCCCATGTCATGCCAGTAAAACACAACGTAAAATATTCATCCGCTGAACACTCCTTGTTACCCTTATTCCTTGAGTTAGTTTGTCTGTAATAAAATATAAAAGAAGGTTCACATCAGCCGATCGGTCCTCAAGTGGTAACAAAGGGGATTTCCGGGGGATGGTCGCTATTTCGTAATGCTCTGCAGCCCAGATAGGGTAGCATTACGTTTTTTATTATTTTAGACGGCTACGGTTTGATAAAAATAGCCAAAGAAAATATTTTTGTTATAAACTTTGGTATCTAACGGTCTCCGCGCAATAGCATCATTACTATATCTGGGGGCAAAAGTGATGGGCCAGCCTCCCCCTCCCAAATTTCCGAGAGCCGCCCCCTCCCCCGTAGCGATACCTACCCCCCCCACTGTAAAATCCTTTGCAGCGCCCCTGCACTCAAACATCCAAACCACCAACAATATAGACACCACAGCGGCGATAGTCACGATACAGTGTCGGAAAACCCAGGGTTAGGGCGCCTTGATGGCGGCCTCAGTTGTGCGCCTCGGGGTTGGACTTTCCGAACTCGGCCACAGAGCCTGAACCGGCCACCGTCTGGGATTTACGCGCAGGCGCTGGCGCTGCCAGTGACTCTGTATTTCTAATTTGTAGCAACGCTAACGATTTCTGGCAAGCTCCTGATGAAAGGTCAGCGGCCTGCAAGTTGCGTTGGGCGTCTGGGTATTTTTTTTCTTTTTGCACGTGGGGTTTTTCTGTGTTCTGGAAATGTTTAACCAGCTGTTTTCACAGAAGCTGAGCTCTGTATTGACCGCTGCGGCTCCTCTGTTTCAGGACTCAGCTGTCTACACCTTGCTGTGATGTCTAGAGACCTGCAGATCACTGCACACCTCATCTGTCACGGCGCCAACATCAATGTCACGGTGAGCATGCACTGCTGGCTCTTGTCTCTGTGACCACTATTACCCTTTTTGAGCGGCTCATCTAGTTCTCCATTCGTCGCCATAGGAGTCTCAGAATGCGGATGATACAAAACAAGTTTACCTGATGTTTTCTGAGCCGCTGGAATATATCGTCCACTGTCGAAGAATAATAAAGCGTTTGCGAATCAATTGTCTTTACACATTGGTAGTAAAATCTACAGGAAGCGCGTTGTCATCCCTCTCTTCCATCGGCTCTCTTATAACACATTGCTGTCGGGCTGATTCTAACCCTTGTCGTCACCGCAGGAGGGCAAGGCAGGACGGACTCCGTTCCACCTGGCGGCCGAAAGCGGAGACATCGACATGCTGCACTTCCTGGTGGAGGCGTGCCGCGTCAACCTGGAGGCGCTCACCTACGGCGGCTTCACCGCCCTTCAGCTGGCCATGATGAACCGGCGGTACGACGTGGTGGAGTTGTTGCAGCAGCTGGGGGCGGTCGCCAGTCCACTACCGGACTCAGACATGGACACCTCGTCGGACTCGGACGCTGAGGTTAGTAGTGGTGGCTGTCTGGCAGCCCGAGTGCGATGGCTGTTGACTTAGTGGTGCCGGTGTTTCCTGGTGGTGCTGATAAGGAAATTTCTTTAAATGGGGCGGGCAATTAGACTGGGTTGGCGTTTTCCTCTATTTTTATTGGTGAGTGCTGCACACTGACTGGTGCATGGAATGTGCAGCTTCACCCGTTACACGGATTTGACGTCGATTGGGTTTGTTGTTGATGATATCGTCGTCGACCGGGAAATATTTTCGTCAAGGTGGGGCGGGGGAGGGGCTGGTGTTACAAATGGACGGGCTATTTCGATCGTGGAGGGGTAACGCTACCTCTACTGGGTCTGTGGCATGTTGCTGTCTGTTTATTTATTGTTTGATCTAAATACATCAAATGGTCTTCATGTTTTAATGTAACACTTTTGAAGTGAATTCCGTTAATTCTCCTCCCTCATGCAAGCAAGACCTGGCAAAATTGACACTTTATTTTGGACTTCCACGAGGAGTAATTCCGGAAGTGCCTCTGTAGTATTTACTTATTTATAAACTCTTCGAATCGTTTTCTTATTGGTTAATAAGAATTCGTGTCATTCAGGGGTTTATTACAAGGAAAATTCAAGCCAGCTCTGTTCCCATCAAAATTCAGGTTTGCACCTAGCTCCTGGTGGATGACTGTACCTCTGGCGCCGCCACCGGTGAAATTTGGAACTAGCAATGTCGGTGGCGAGCCGGCGGCTGTGGGCTCGGCCTGCCGCGCGGCCATTCACTGTTCCCAAGGTCAACTGCGGCTGGAGCTCGGGACCCGGCTCAGTGCCTGACCCTGAATATTCGTGTGGTGAAGTCACGCCCGCGATCGACGCGCGGAATATAATCGTCTGAGCGAGGCGGTAGGATCCCAACCCAGCGGGTGAAGCTTCAAGAGCGAGCGTGTATCCGGATCCAGTGCTCGATAGGATCAGTGTCGGAACACGGGCTGGGCGCGTTGATTTACGTGTGGCTGTTGTTTGTTGCAGGGCATCGTTCGGGCAGAGGACGTGTACAGCGACATCAGGATACGGGGTCAGCCTCTGGTGGCGGCGCAGTGAACTTATGCATTGCACGGCAGACTTGAAGACATGATGGCGCTGGGGCACAAAGTAACGCCGAAAAAACAGTGAATTTCGTGGATTTGACCGTGTTTAGGGGAAATGTAAGATGGCTCGTGTTAATCTCGCTGGATACAGCCGCATGAAAGTATTTAAGACTACATGGTCAGTCGTCCACGTGTCCAATATAGGCGTGTCATGTTGAGCGTGTACGTCGGGAGAGCCTGGGTATCGTTATCGGTGGCGAGTGGTGTTCGCGTTGTTTGCATTGTAAATATCCATCCCGATCACGTATGTTGATAGTGCAATGTATCATGGATCCGTTTTAGAGTATCCATTTTTATGTGAATGGACGAATTATGTTGCTTGTAATATATGTTACACACCGCGGGGAGTTGGTTTTATCATTGAAGGATGTTACTGAATCGGAATCCCCATGCAAGACGCGTCAGCTCACTCGAGCGGAAACAAGGGAACGCCGAATTTGGTAGCGTGCAGGACGAAGGGCTGACGAGTGGAGATTCGGAACTGGGAGAGCGGAGAAGCGAACTAGACAAACAGACCGTCACCTAACCTTACCGTTTTCGAACTTGACACGGCCACTGGTTTTTTCCTATACGTATTTCTCGGGGCACGATAGCGCAAAATCCCCAGGCAGTCGAAACACCCCAAGACGCCGGACATCAGCTACCAGTGAAGATGAGAGGTGGAACATTTTAAATATGATGCAAAACAATTTTTCGCGTATTTATTGGTCATTAAGTGACTTGTTATCATCGTACCCCTGGAGACACACCATAACTCTAGAGAAATGGCGGATCTGGCGTAGGTAGCTGAGCTGATAACAGCTACGCATGAGATGAAAGTAAATGTCTAGAATGGAGATATGAGAGCCTCATACAGTGAGACTACGAAAGATCGCGCGTGAAAATCGTACATTCACAGGGCAGGTCAATCAGGCGTTTTATTAATGTGGGTGTGAGTCTTGGAAGACCGCTTTGGCGAAAAAAGGAGCTCTTTGTAATTGTGTTCATGTTATCAGTGTTTTGAAACCATACCTTGTATATTGTATACATGCATACACACATGATAAAACGCACCATACAACCATTGCCAGGTCGACCTATTAACCCTCGCCCTGGTAGCGGGGTGTTTGAACACCCCCTTCGGGTTTTTCCGGTGGCGTGAAGCGCCGCCGTTTTTACTCCTCCTAAGTTTGAAAACTTGGCACACCTTATCCTTGATCGATTCTGCAGCTTTCCACACAATTTTAAGGTTGGGTCATCTCAGGTCGGGTCACCAGTGCAAGTCAAGTGACCTCACCTAAAAAAATATTTAAGGTGGCATAAGTAAGAAATGGGTGAATCTATCAGATCGAAACTTATACCACATCATGGGCCCACTAAGTGCTACAATATATATTCTGGGATTTTTTATATTGAAGACCTAAAGGTCAAGTACGGACCATGACCTTTCCATTGGAAATACATGGGAAAACAGAAATTGGGCTGTATTTGTGTAGTTACGCTGAGAATACTTTCATATTCTCCACATCGTAGTATCCTGGGCCCCTTTTTCAGGTTTATGCAGCAATTTTTGACCTGTGACCCAGTCAAAACTACATTTGTTTATAGCATGTGAAAATTGGAATTTTTATTATAAGATAAATTGCAAATTGTATAATTTATGAATATTTTAAAAAATAATCATTAATGTATAATGAAAACGTGCAATTTGAACCTTGGGAAGATTATTTTAATTTAATTAAATTTTTTGCTGTGACCTCTGAGAGGTCATCTGGGGCTACTTAAGTAGTTTTCAGGCTTAGGTTAATTCCTTTGCATGAAATGATGATACAGCTTTTATTTTTATATCACTGCGTTTGGATCGCTATTGTGAGTCTATTGATATGCATATTGACTATGCTAGGTTAAAAGTGACCTTGACTTGACCTGAGGTCAGGTCATATTTGTCTTTTGACCTAGTACGGTGATATTATACATCATTCGATTTGCCGTGACGAGAGAAAGCGAATGGTGCCTCAAAAATGATTCTAACTCAATTCTATCAGACGCTAGAGCCCAAAAACTCTACTCAAAATCTCACTTTCTTTGACCTGTCTTGACCTCAATATTGAACTGAGCCAAAAAGTGACTGATTTAGTTTCTTCATGAATTTTTGTTAACTATCCGCCAGAGTGCACGTTTTTCCGCTATCCCGCGTAAGGGCCCAGTTCGAGGGGGTGTTCCAATACCCCCCACCAGGGTGACGGTGGCTCGGAGGCCCACCGGGGTGCGGGTTAAGAAAAGCGTAACCCTTTGTGCTTCACCGGCGCGGGGCCCCTAAAATTACGCCAGGGAGTGGTTAGGAAACGTGCAAGGTACAACGTACGTATATTCAAGACAAATGATGCCTAAGGTATCAAAACATTACGAGACACACTTTACACTCGCTCAGTCGCATCAACAAGGAGGAACGCTGTCGAGAGATGCAGCCTGCCCGTCATCGTATATTGCCTGTCATCCACGGGAGTCAACATCTCACATTCCCGGCCGTCCCAGGCGCCACGCGCGTCACCTATCAAGCACAGTACTCGACGCCGGCGCACCCTGGCCGAACGGAACAGCACACGCGCCAGACACACCGCCGCTGCGACAGACTGCACCCAGCACGAGAACTACCGCAGCGGGTAACGAATCAGGCGGCACCCCGGGGCCCAACCCGCCGCGAGGAGAGCGCTGGGTAGGCCATTTCATTTTTCAATTTTTTTATTTTTGTCAGGTTTCGTGACTTCTCCCGTTCTATGATCCAAGTGAAGTTAATCGGTGCCATTTGTATCGAAATCAGACAATATTTAGGTCTGCCTCATGGGACCTGAAGATATCGAGTTTTCGTCAAAAATGTCTATAATGGGGATCAATACGGCTGACGCTATAATGATCATGATAATTCCAAACATGTTTTTTAAGTCTTCTATTGCAAAATGTTCATACAGTCACGCTGGAGGCCATAGGATGTCGTAAACCAAGGGAACAAGGTCTCTGTAAGCTATGGTATATCGGGAAATTCTCGTTTATGAGGCCTCAACCGGCGAATTCTTGAACTCACTACTGGAAATGCTTTCGGTGGTTAAATGTGTAAAAACAGTTCTGGACAGGAAGTTATATTGCACTTGCATGTGCTGATCGTGAATTATATTCAGAGCTGCAAAAAGTCGGGCTCTCGGGTCATAAAGTGCCCGACAGATTTTAGGGCACGGTATGGTCTTGCGACAGATCTTACAATCTGTGAGAAAAAAATCTTGAAAGGAAGCAGAAAATATTTTTTGTTCTAAAAAACTCAATATTAGAATTGTCACCTCTTTCACTCAACAAGTTTTTCATGAATTTGCACCTCTCCCATATCAAGCCAGTGTGCGGCAAGAACCGATGGAAAATCGAGGGACTTATGAATCGAGGGACCTTTGAATAGAGGGCCTTGTGCACAGAGGGTCTTTTCGAGGGACTTATGAATCGAGGAACCTTTGAATAGAGGGCCTTTTGCACAGAGGGCCTTTTAAACGTCACCCAGAAAATCCTCTGCTGGAAAAATTCCTTCACCGGCCTGTCGGGCCCGATTTGTATTCCATAGCACGCGACAGCTTGGCCCGACAGGCCGCCGTAAAGGTAAAGGCGACAGGCAAAACAGTTTTTTCCTTCGTTTCCTTCGTTTGGAAGTACGCTCAACGCTGCCGCAAGGGCGCTGTTTGAACAGCGCCCTTGCGGCAAAGCCGGTGTAAAAGGTATCTGGTTTGAAAGCAGCCCTGCGGTTTGGTGTGTTGCCTTGTGGATATGGCGGAGGCCAAGGCCCTAGAATCCCGTGGTGTGGTGGAGGCAATACGTTGCGAGGTTGTGTTTTTGATTATTTTTCTCTTGCATTACTTTGGTATACATCTTGAGTAAACTGGTTGAGCCTGGATTTCATCGTCCATAGTTGAAGGGCTGATAAATGGCTCCGATTAAGCTGAAGCCCCTTCCACCGTCCCGTGTCAAGCTTAAATGTGGATTTGAGGGATGTGGGTATTTTGGCGAGAAACGTTTTTTTAAGGAGCATCAGCGAATCAAGCATTCTGGGCTGCCCTGCAAGTTCAGGAACAGTGGTTTTGGCCAAGGAGGTCGTTTTGAAGCATGGATCAAACAGCGGGCAGATCAGAACAGTGTGGGGAGAAAACAAACAAGTAAGTGATGTGGTGTTCGTTGTAATTTCGGCAGCTTACATTTATTTCCACACAGTATGTTGTGCTCACTGTTGATCAATAATTTTAAATGATATTAATAAGGGAAAAATGAATTTTACCAGCAGACTGGTCAAATTAGACTAAAACATTTGATTTTCCCTTCCGTCTTCTTTTAAATCCAATGCCTGTTTGTCCAGAATTAACCAAAAAAGTTGCATACCTTCATCAGTGGATTTGTAGATGCCAAAGAAACAAAACTCTTCACCTTTCCACATTAATTTGAGTTTTAAGTACCAAACTATTTCTCCTATTTCATTTTATTCACTTACCTAAATATGCCTATGATCTATGTCAAGGGGACAAAGATATAACAAAAACACAGCCTAGTGCAACCTTTGCTCATTCCTTTTACTCTTAACTTCCTTGGAAACATGATATTTATTTGACATTTACTATCTAACTGACTTAAGGTTATTTATTAGCCTCATGAACTTCAGATCCTAAACCACGTACCCTCATGGAAATGAGCACGGCAATGCATGAAAAACTTTGAGATAGCCAACAGCTTCAAAATTTAGGAATTTTATGTAAACATGCATTTAAAGTCATGGAAAGCTAATATTACATGTTTGTATTCAACTACAAGTAGACATGATCCTTAAAAAACACTTTCAAATATCAAAAAAGTACCCCTCCAATCTTGTTTGTCTGGCCATCAGAGCAACATCCATATATAAATTTTGGGGTTTCCTTCCAAATTACCCCTCCCACCTCCAAAAAAACTGAAATCATGAAAATCTGCAGAAGCTGGCATAAGTAACTGCATGGTATGGGAACCAGGTCAGCTTTCTTCCATTGCAAACTATATTTTTTAAGTATTCTGGGCTGGACTATGTAACATAATAACAAAATATCACTTATTCTCATTCTAGTGCAGCATTTTTTGTCAATGGCGGCTGCAGAGGACTGAAAAAGGGGGGCTGCTTTTCCAGTGGCGGATCCAGGGGGGGCAAAAAGGCAATTGCCCCCCCAAACGGAAAGCTCGGGGCAAAACTATGTTTTTGCCCCCCAAAGCGATCGACCTCCCTTTTCCCCCGACTCCTTTTTAGCTTGTAAGCAAAATTTTGGTGCTTCAACTCTCAACTTCAAACAGAATTAGAGAAGTTCAGTGTAAATATCGGGGCTTGGATAGGAAAAAATGTATCTTGAGCCCATATTTTTCACCCCGTGACGTTTTTTTTTTGCTTTTCGTCTCCAGTTCCCAAAATCCTACCGAAAAGGCATATTGTAGCGCAATTTTTCACTGCGCGACGTTTTTTTTGTTTTGCTTTTCGACTTTGGTTTGCCCCTCCCAAACCAACCGGCTAGATCCGCCACTGTGCTTTTCATGTTATTGTATATTTCCACCTGTGACCTAAATCATCTGAATTCAAGACTGAGTCTTATTCAAGACCCAGTCGAGCTGACTTTGACACACACTATTTGTATGCTGTACGTCCACAAATCTCAAATTACATCCAATAATAAATTTCCTTTACCAATGGTGACTCCAGAAAATGAGAATTGGTGGTTCGGTATTCAATTTGTTATAGGTTTCTGCCGATAACCTTAATTTCCTGAGCGTGTCTGATAATTGAAAACCCGAAGAACAGTCTCAGTTCTAGAGTTTTGAAAATTAATAGACTTGTGTCATTCCACTTAGATTTTCCATAGGCGGCTTCAGAGCACGAAAAATAAGGATATCACACATATAAGGATCAGAGCACAAAAATAAGGATAATGATATCCATTGGTGCCAAACCTGAAGTTTTTTATGCTAATTTTAGTATTTTCTATTAAGAATGTGGAAAAAGAGTAGGAACATTTTACCAATTGAATGGGTTTTAGACAATTTTAATAGTCCTATCCTAACCACCCGACAGATTTGGAGGTTTTTTCGAAAGTGCCCGACAGATTTGAGATTTTTTGCAGCTCTGATTATATTTTCGGAATGTCACAGCTGTCTTCATGCTGTGTGCACCACTGCATGCCACGCGCCTTAGTGGTGAGAAAGTGCGGGTGCATGACATTGTCGCTACTTTGGGAAGTGCCCTCTCCTAGACATGCTTTAAAACTTCCTTGTAGAGCCAGGGAAGTTTTCTTCTGCGATTCTCCCCCTGCAGAAGCTATTCAAGCTGTTATTCATCTTCTTCTCTGCTGGTCAAATCCTTCAGCATACCAATACCTCGTTCTGCAACTTCACTTACCACTTTAAAGTACTTGATAAGGATGTGAACCATGTTGCACTATTTGTCTACACCCCATTCCACAGGCTCTTCTGCCAGTCAGGGGTGATCCTCCGGCTTACGAAGTCTAATGTTGTCCAAGCATGACTCTAACACTAGGTCAGCGAGCTGTGTGGTCTTGTCCAGGAACACCGATGAGGCATATTCTGTGAATTCTTCACTGGGGCGGATCATGCTGAGACGCTTTTCACATGTTTCTTTCTTTTTTCATTGCTGACAAAGTCGCTGTAGGGATTGAACGACACAATTGGTGGCTGAATGTTCCTACGACATGTGACGTCGGAGGACCCACAGAGCAGTCTTGGCTACTTGGTCGCCCACACTCTTGTACCGGATGAGGTCTTGATAGAAGTGTTTGTCGTTGCTGGGTGCATCAGCTGCCACTGGCGCACGAAGTCATGCGCAGACACACAAGAGAAGACGAAACTGCGCCATCCCGTGGAGCTTCCTCACCCTGCCTTCGTAAAGCGTGAGCTGGTTTGCGAGCACAAAAATATTCATTAAGTACAGCACCAGCAGCTTATGTGCTGGAACACCCAGAACATTGAAGGGGGAAAGTTTTACTTTGAAATCGTGTATTTCTAGTCAACGTCATAGGGCCAATGGTTAAGATTTTGAACATGGGGGGCATGACCTCCTGTCCTCCCCTGTTCCTACGCCTACAACCTACATACGGGCGATTACTTTTTTCGAATACTTTTAGCCACCCGTCATGTTTGATGAAAAGCTACAGACTTCACGTATCTCATCCCACGTGGTGGCTCCACAGAGATAATGTTCGTGAAATCTGAATCGTTTTATCTGGCACAATGAGTGTCTCAAGTTAGTGATAAATTTGTGAACAAACTGTTTGTGAGCCGCTAATATGTTTGTCAATAATTCCTCTTGATTTTAATGCTCTCTTCGACATGTAGACTAACAAATTAGGCAGAGCATGGTATCAACTAGCGTGCATTGTTCTACCAGGAAGTTGTGTGTGTTTGCAGGTGCTGCTCTTCGTGGATATTTTTATGTTCGCAAACCAGCTCACGCACGACGAAGTCATGGTGAGGAAGCTCCGCCAGATGGTGCAGTTTCGTCTTCTCTTGTATGTCTGCGCATGACTTTTTGCGCCAGTAGCAGCTGATGCACCTAGCAACGACATGCACTTTTATCAAGACCTCATCCGGCACAAGGGTGTGGACAACCAAGTAGCCAAGGCTGCTCTGTGGGTTCTCCGACGTCTCATGTCGTAGGAACGTTCAGCCACAGATTGTGTCGTTCAGTCTCTGCAGTGACTGTCAGTTATGCCAAAAAGAAAGAGATATGTGAAAAGCTTCTCAACATGATCTGCCCCCAGTGGAAGATTCACAGATGTTTTGTCGGTGTTCCTGGACAAGACCACACAGCCCGCTGATCTGGTGCGAGAGTCGACTTGGACAATCTTAGAGTTTATCAGCCCGACAGGTCACCCCTGACTGGCAAAAGAGCCTGAGAAATGGGGTGCAGACCAACAGTGCAGCATAATTCACAGTGGTGGATCTGGCCGGTCGGTTTGGGAGGGGCAAACCAAAGTCGAAAAGCAAAAAAAGTCACGCAGCGCAAAATTGCGCTAGAATATAACTTGCCGGTACGGGTGTTTGAGGCATCCTCTTTATCCTCACCTTTCCTCATCCTTACCATCTCCTTCCATAGCTTATAATCACTCCATACTCATTGCGACAACACTTTAAAAGCCACCTCATTTGTGTGGAAGTGTGAGTAATACATGTTTGATGTTTGAGAAGCAAAAAAAACCTCACGGGCTGCAGAAATATGAGCTCAAGATACTTTTCTCATATCCCAACCCCATATTTCCACAGAAATTAACTGGATCTGTTTGGAGTTGAGAGTAGGAGCACCGAAATCTTGCTTATAAGCTTAAAAGGAGTCGGGGAAAAAAGGAGGTCGATCGCTTTGGGGGGCAAAACATAGTTTTGCCCCGTTTGGGGGCAAATGCCTTTTTTGCCCCCCTGGATCCGCCACTGAATTCACAGCCTTATCAATTACTGTATTTAAAGTGACAAATGATGTTGCAGAACGAGGTATAGATATACTGAAGGATTTGACTAGCAGATAAAAATATGAATAGCAGGTTGAATAACTTTTGCAGGTAGAAAATCGCAAAAGTAAACTTCCCTAGCCTCCAAGGAAGTGTCAAAGCATGTCTATGGGCGAGCGCACTTCCCGAAGTAGCAACAACGTCATGCGTCCGCACTCCTTCACAACTACACAACTGGGGCCGGGGTGGCATAGTGGATTCGTTGCCAGTCTACGGATCGGATAGCATGGATTAACGTGGGTTCAAGCCTCACGGCGGGAAACCGCCTTCCGTGTCCGATCTGACCCGGTGGAGAGGATCCTTAAACACCCACGCCAATACTCCCTGTAATTGGGCAAGTGTGCCTATTGGGAGTGGCCCTAATAAAATAAAATAAAAACTAAGGCGCGTGACCTGCCGGGGTGCACACAGCATGAAGACAGCTGACACTCCGAAAATATAATTCACGATCAGCATATGCAACTGCAATATAACGTCCTGCCCAGAACTGTTTTGGACGCATTTTACCACGGAAAGCATTTCCAGGAGTGGGCTCAAGAATCCGCTGGTCGAGGTCTCATAAAAGAGGACTGCCCTTTCTTCTCTTCCATAGCTTACATAGACCTTGTTCCCTTGGTTTACGACATTCTATGGCCTCCATTATGACTGTATGAAGATTTTGCAATAGCAGGCTAAAAAAACATGTTTGGAATTGTCATGATCATTACAGCGTTAACCGTATTGGTCCCCATTATTTCCATTTTTGACGCAAACTCGATGTCTTCAGGTCCCGTGAGCCTCCTCTATTTTTAATTCACATTATTGTCCGTTTTGGAATGAACTTGGCTGTTGTAAATGTCATGTATGGTTGTTTGGATCATTGTACATCTTTTGAAAATAGATGTGTTCCCGTCACATTGAACCACCAAACCATGATGTCATTTTCAGAAGCATTTAACCCGCGCCCCGCCGGGGTCCTGCGCCACCTTCGCCCCACTGGGGGCCATCAATGCCCCCTAACTCCAAAAATATGGAAGTTAGCACAAAGCTGCAAAAGGCATTAGAAAGCTCATGTGAATTCAGTAAGATTTTACTAACACGTTTAAGCGCCCAGGTCTATTTTTTACCTCCAGAGGTCAATTTATGTCACGAACGATAGGCTATTTCCAGCAAAACATGCAATCCTTAAGAAACCTGAGGATAGCTCTCACGCCATTACAGCTATTGAGATCTAGCAAAAATCATTTTATAGGAAAATGCCAGGACTTTCTCCGCTACGCGGAACATAATGGCCTCCTGCCAGTGGTTTGACCTCCAGAGGGTACCTGCCTCGTGACTTAATATGACCTGAGGTCTCGAAAGGTAAGAAAGAGACCGTGTTGTATATCAAATGAAAACTAGTGACGAGACATACACGATGACCTTTGCTTCAGTTTTGTAGCTTAATTAGGTCAAAAGTGATCGTCAAAATGCTGTTTTTTACCTCTGGTGACCTCTGATGATCTCAGATAGGTCAAAGGGCAATACCGCCCCAGGGATACATGAAAGGGTGTCCAAGAACGCTTGTCTGAGAAAATTGAGCATTTACGATTATTTTGTGACTTTTAGCTCATAATACAGCTTTTCCCATACTTTTTCTATGGAAGAGGTTACCTGGTGACCTGACCTCAGGTCACCAAATCGAGAAATCCCGAATATAAATTTTGTAGACTCCGGAGGGGTGATGAAGTGTTGAAAGTTTTAAATCGATCGGCTTAGAAATTTAGCTATGGTAGAGCTCAAAAGTTAAAGTGAGGTGACCTTGGTTGACATCGCCTGGTGACCTGACCTAGGGTGACCCGGGGTAATAAATTTCAGGGATGATGGGAAAATAATGGGATAAGAGGTAGAACCCTCAACCATGGTGCTTCCTCTCGTTGCTTTTCTGTTGTTCCGTAAAAACCTTAGGGGGACCATCGATTCCATTATTCTAGGTGAGGCGAGGGTTAAGGAAGATTTTCGGATTTTAAGGCTTTGTGTCGCGTTTCTCCGGACGTAGCTTGAATTTAAAACATGTTATGACATCAGTTCGGCTTTTATAGCCTTTGGTAATCTCTTGTGGCATTTTCAACGTGTTTAAACTTGACCTATGATAATCTCGTAGTGAATTTTTCTCAGCATACTCATTATTTTAGCTCTTTTATAATGAAGAAGTTTTAGGCACTAAAAACAAATCATTGGTGACTTTTAGTGGTGCATTGCATTGCATGGGACTGGTTCAGAGCTTAAAAGTACTCCTTAGAAGTGAAAGTAACTAGTTCAGAGTCCACATCATTTAAATGGACTATTCACAAGCCATTCTGAATCATTTACGCCAATTTAGCGAGTTTATAATCATCTGTCACTGCTTACACCCCCTTTAAGGTCAAATTAGTTCAAAAGTTGAAAAAGTCAAGTCCTTAACACTTAAACCAACACAGCAGGCAGATGAACGCGTTTCGACAAAAAAATTGTATTCTTCAGCATCTATGGTAGGAGGGATAAGGAACCCGTGATCAAGACATGCAGCAGTTTCATCGTTTGGATTTTTGTGCAAAATCATCGTGCGACAGAAATATAAAGGCACCGTTTTTGAGGATATTCCAACAAACGAACAAGGAATGTTTTGTACATTATTACTCAGGTCACAGTGATAGGGTGAAGCAAGGAGTACTATTAGGATTTTTTCTTAGGGCCTTCCGTATTTGTAGTGATGAATACCTGCAAGAAGAGATAGAACATGTTATGACCTCGTTCACGAAGCTAAAATATCTGAGAGGATTTCTGATAAATATGAAGAAGAAAGCTCTAGATATAAGAAAACGATCCGCGAAATCCAACAAAAAGGAACAGATACGATGTGTTACGATACCTTACTCCAAACCAGCTGAAATTATTGCAAACAAACTTGAAGAAACGGGTTGCAAAGTAGCATTTTGTTCCGGTAAAAAACTTAGTAGCATCTTAGCGAAAAAAGAAAGATCAGATGACCCAGAACCAAAAAGTGTAGTGTACCAGGTGCCGTGCGGGTCGTGTACGAAATCGTACATAGGTGAAACAAGAAGGGGTCTAAAAACAAGATTAAAAGAACATAGAAGAGACCTTCGGAACAACTCAGAATTCAGTGCATTTGTCATACATTCCATGAAAACAAATCATCTACCAAACTGGGATAGAGCTAAAATTATAGCAGTTTGTAAAAACAAAGAAAATAGGAAGGCTACAGAAGCAGCACATATAGCTAAAAATGATACTTTTAATCTTAGGCCAGGCTTCATGAAATGGGCAAAATCTGCGGCTGTATTAGGAGTTGGTTAAGCAAAGAGAGAGAAAAAAGTTTTATATAATAATAACAAAAACAATAATGATGATAAAATAAAAATAGAACATTGTTTAAAACAGTGGTAAGGCTAGATTGTCCCATATCGAAGCTTGCTTGTATACATTTTAGAATAATTCAAGAAGCATTATTGGAATATCTTCAAAAACGGTGCTCTTTATATTTCTGTCGCACGATAATTTTGCACAAAAATCCAAACGATGAAACTGCTGCATGTCTTGATCACGGGTTCCTTGGTATGTATGGCCTTGGTTTCCTTATCCCTCCTACCATAAATGCTGAAGAAGACAATTTTTGTCGAAACGCGTTCATCTGCCTGCTGTGTTGGTTTAACCCTCGCCCCACCGGGGGCCATCGATGGCCCCCTAAGGTTTTTCCGGAATAGCAGAAAAACGACGAGGCGCAGCACCGCGGTTGAGGGCTCTACCTCTCACTGCATCATTTTCCCAACATCCCTGAAATTTTTTACCCCGGGCCACCCAAGGTCAGGTCACCAGACGAGGTCAACCAAGGTCACCTCACTTCAAATTTAGAGCTCTGTAAGAGCTACATTTCAAAGTCGATCGATTTGAAACTTCCTACACTTCATGACCCCTCCAGGGTCTACAAGGTGTATATCCGGGATTTTTTTCGATTTCGTGCCCTGAGGTCAGGTCACGAGGCGATCTCTCCCATTGGAAAAACATGGGGAAAAGCTGTTTCATGATATAAAAGCCACAAAAAATGATTGCAAATACTCAGACTGCTCAGAACAGCGTTTTTGGACACCCTTTCACGGATCCCAGGGGTCATATTTGCCCTTTGACTTTTCCAAGGTCATCCAAGGTCACCAGAGGTCAAAAACAGTATTTTGACAATAACTTTTGCCCTAATTAAGCTAGAGCAGTGAAACAAACACCATCGTGTTTGTGTTGTCACTGGCTTTCATTTAATATACGACAAGGTCACTTTGTGACCTTTTTGACCTCAGGTCATATTAGGTCACGAGGTGACCTCTGGAGGTCAAACCACTGGCGGGAGGTCTTTACGTTCCACATAGCGGAAAAAGTACTGGCAATTTTATATCAAATGAATTTTACCAGGCCTCAATAGCTCTAATGACATAAGAGTTATGACCAGTTTGCTTAATCATTGCATATTTGAGTGAAAATAGCCGATCTTGACCTAATTTGACCTCTGGAGGTCAAACCATTGACCTGAGCACTAAAACATGCGAAGTAATTTCTTACTGAATTCACGCGAGCCTTCTATTGCACTTTACAGATTTGCGCTAACGCCCATATTTTCGGAGTTAGAGGGGGGGCCATCGATGGCCCCCCGGTGGGGCGAAGGTGGCGCCGGACCCCCGGTGGGGCGCGGGCTAAGTGTTAATATCTGTCAACCACTGTTATACAAAAGTCAAGTCCGTTTTAAAAGAAAAGCGTCCTGCTCAGTGTCATTTTCATACAAATTGACTATTCGTAAGACATTTTGCATCAGCTACGCCAAGTGCCTGCTTCATCATGTGTTATTGGCTACACCCCTTTGAAGGTCAAACAAGGTCAAATTTTGAAAAAGGTCAAGTCTATGTAATATGCCAACCAACTATTTTAGTGTCCATATCATTCAAATTGACTATTCATAAACCATTCTGCATCATTTACTCCAAGTAAGTTTGCTTCTTCCATTCTTATTGCTTACCCCCTTTCAAGGTAAAAAAGCTCACCGGTCGAAGAAGGTTAAGCCCGTATCGGACGCAATTCAAATAATTCGGTGTTCATCTCATTTAGAAATACCGAATTGAAACAAGCATCTGTACTCGTTATTGGATACATAGTTATCACTGAGGTCACGCGAGGTCAAGTAAAGGTCATTAAATGTCAAAAGGTCATAAAAGGTCTAACCTGATAAAAATGAGCCTCGAAGGCTGTAAGAAAACATTCTGGGGCAGTTCATGAGCAAATGATGCAAAAGAACGATAAGAGTCTGGAGCATTCACGTGAAAACGGGTAGAGGCCCCAAATGACCCCAACATGCCTCCACTCTTGAGGTCATAACTCCGTGACCTTGAAGGTTAGGAACAATTCTTTGCAAGATGTCCACAATGAATGCGTCAGAGCAGGGCATTTTTTAAGGAAAAGTCAGTGGGGGGGGGCATTACATGTTCTGGCCGTTATAGTGTCTTCCAGGGATCAAGACCCCATTTTAGGGGTTTAATAAAGCTTAGACGCATAATGTTGGTAAAATGTTTCTCAATTTCTGCGTTATTCCATGTTATTCCAGATTATAGATGCTGCCCAGGGCTGCCAAGATTATTTCGGCGAAAAAGGTCAAACAGAGTTAGAAAAACGGCCAAAGAGGGGAAAAATTTCATTTTCACTAAAATAAACAAAAAAAATCCACAAAAGCCAGATTTGAGGCTTAAACAACCCCTAGCGGTAGTCATAAGCCCACAGAAAAGCGACTTATATCACTGTTTAAAACTCATTGTTGTCAATTTGATATTGGCTTGACGCAATCCTTTTTTAGCACACTACCCATTTAATATTAAGCCAGGGGTGCTCTTCCAAGCCTGCGTGATCATCAAATGATTTTATCCTCATAACTAGATCACTTGTCAGCATCAATCATCTTGGCCGCACCACTTCCCGCTAACATTTAATGTTTTCGCTCTTTTCCAACTATGCATTTTTTATCTTGAACAGTGGTGGATCTAGGATTTTGGTAGCGCCATGAAAGCTGCGCTACAATATCACCTGCCGGTAGAATTTTATAATTTTGGGTATTTGAGGCGAAAAGCAAAAAAAACGTCACGGGTTGAAAAATATGGGCCAGATACTTTTCCACTCCGTGGCTCAATATTTACACTGAACTTAACTGCTTTTGTTTTAAGTTGAGAGCTGAAGCACCAGAATCTTGCTTATAAACTAAAAAGGAGTCGGGAAAAAAGGAGGTCGATCACTTTGGGGGCAAAAACATAGTTTTACCCCGAGCTTTTCCGTTTGGGGGGCAAATGCCTTTTTGCCCCCTCCCTTGGATCCGCCACTGCATCCTTTGCGTCCGGTTTTCAGTGGCCATCATTTTTGTGGATCGTGTTTTTAACAAAGTTCTGTCCCTCCTTCCCAACACTATACCAGTTTTTCTGCTGCTCTGCTGCATTTTTGGTGTCAGAATATCGTATTCAAGAGCGGAAGAGGTCAAAAGAAGCCATATTTATGCAAGGGACAAACCACAAATAGCTTAGGTGCCAGCATCTAGAAAAGGGGATAAAAAAGGCCAGATTCAAAGAAAGGGCCAACCGAAAAAATCGCGGGGCAAACACGACAAAAAAGGCCAATTCGAGGTATTTGGCCACAAAATGGCCAGCCTGGCAGCCCTGACGCCGGTGCAATGTATTCCAAATGAAAAGGTGATTTTCTTATTTTTCTTTATGAGTGTGACAAGATAAGTAAATTCCTAAAGTATTGAACACAAGTGGTTTATAGGCTAAAACGAGATACATTGTTATCTACATACCTTCTATTACGTGTGGCTGTTGCTGTCAAAATCTCTGGGGAATGTAGTTCAAAAACTAGTTAATAATTGTTTAGGCTTATCGACGCACCAACTGTCAGGGTCATATGGGGTCGCCAGCTCTTTCCTTGTTGGAAGGGTTTCTCGGGAGATAGTTTTGTGATTCTAACGAAGGGCTGTGGCCGAATATATCATCTCTCCCAATTTTCAACATCAAGGAATCTATGAGAAAGGCCAGCTAACAACTTATTGACTGCAGACAAAATTGATGCAGCGATCTCACTATAAATTTCAAGTATGCCACAACAAGCGTCGAAAAAGGGGGACCAGGGGGCTTGCCCCCGCCCACTTCTTGACCAGCAATTTCTTGATCTCAGTCAAAATGGGAGAAAACTGGAAATTTGTATAACCAGCCGCTGCGGAAGGCAACGAGGACCCCAAATTCAAACAGTTTTTGGTACTAACATGGGAAGTTTTTTGCCAGCATCAGGTTGAAGTGTGGCTGGCCCCTTCACTTTTATGTTTAAAGTTTGTTTGAAGTTTGAAGCCACCTTTATGTATGAAGTTTGGCTGGACTCTGACGTTTGTGTATGCTGCCATCACAATAATAAATAAAAAGACTAAGCACTTCACACCGCCACACCAGCAACCAGTCTTACGCGCTTTGACTACACTGTGTCCCGTTTAATCCACGAACGAGCTCACAACTGACCTCGTGTGAAATGAGAGCATCATACAATCTCACGATACTGGCTGGGGTGTGGGCTTCCGGTCGGATAGAACATGATGTTTGATTGGTTGTAGGCCAGCGTTCATCTCCAGCGTTTTGATAAGTTGACGCTGAGGCTGCTTTGCCGGGATTTCCCGTAAATATGCGCTTTGTTTCGTCTTCGCACGATGGAGGAGACAGCCACTGATGGATGTTTTTTAACACAATTTTTGTGCATTGCCAATTTGGCACCAGCAATAAACCTAAATTATTATCGGGTGTGTTCTGTCTTATTTTTTAGGTGAGTTTCCATTTGTTGAGGTTTAAGTCATCTCTTGTGTATTTCACTGGGGGGCCAATTTCCGGTCACTGGGGGGGGGGCATTTCGGCCTACTGGGGGGGCAAATGGCCCCCCAGTTAACATGTTAAAAAATGGCCTGCGTCAGAGGCTATACAACATTTCAAGACTCTAACTTAAGAAGCTCGTTTTCAATTCTTGAATAACCTGAGGGGGGGTTGCAACACCTCCCTGTACGTGTAAAGGTTAACACCCCCTATGGGGTTGACGGGAAAGAAATTGGTTGCACCTCTTAAATTTGGACGTTCCGTCCTCACTGGCATTAGCCATACCGTGAGTTACGATGGTACAGCTCCATAGTGACACCTAGTGTCATGTTTCGGAAGTAAGAAGTAGTATATTTAGTGCGAAAGCCATATTTTTTTATTAATTTACCTAAATAAAAGAGTATTTCCAAAGATAAAAATGCTTTTACACGAATTTATAAATTTCACTGTACTGCGGGTAAAGGTCACCGTTCAAAAACTAGGTCACAAGGTCATGACAACAATTTTTCAGAAATATAAGTATCGAAGATAGCCAAATTAAAATATGCTAAATGGTGAACAAAAATGTAAAATATCGTTACGATCATTAAAAAATGGCAGAACTATAGGCTTTCAAAACAATGCCTACATGGTGGCCTCTGAAAAATGCTGGAGGCTATATCTGCCATACCAAATTTTCAAATACACTTTTTGGTGCCATGGTTAGATTCTACACCTTTGAAACCCCTCGAAACTAATTTCGGAGAGCATCAAAAACAGAAGCGTTTTATTTTATGAAATTTTTGGTCGATTTATGGTGGAATGACACAGGTGGGGATTGGCATTTTAGGAGTGGGGAGGGAACGAGTGCGGCGTGAAAGGGTAGATAAGGATGAATGAATACGGTTGAACAGAGATATAATTATGCTAGTTAAGGCCGATGGGCATCTTCGCCAAGGGTGTGAGATGTTTATTGTTTATTGTTTATTTGTGTCATGAGCAACAGGCTGCCCCCAATTACAGTTCATGTCGTATCGAAGACGATCAAGCACGATCGACGATCGAACACTCAGCTAATACAGGATACAATGATCCACATACGCACTAAATACAAATAAAACGTCCTAAGAAAACAAGGGGAGATCACTACAGACTTTTTTATATACGCGCGGACTTGAGATCTGAACTGACAAAATGTTGAACTGAATACATCTGAATTTTAACACACGGTTAAGAAAGCGTTCATAGCACCAGCCGCCCGACAAAATACACCTCTTTTAACCGTATCCACCCTGGCGAAGGGAACGTGGAGCAATGTACCGTTCCTATTCCGGGTGGGTCGTGCGGGGATGTGAAGGGGGAATGTCCCGAGCAAGAGAGCAGAGTCCACCTTCCCGGCTAGAATTTTGTGAACGAAAAGTATGTACATCGTACATCATCCTGTTTGAAAGGCTGGTTATGTTAAAAGTTGCTAAAAGTGATAATAAGCCCCTGGTCACATGCTGACCTCTTGCAACGTCATCAGGGCACCAGTAACCCTGTTTTTTTGTCCAAAGTTTCGGTCTACCAAATCTGGGAACGATCGGCGAGGGTCCAATGCCTAAAAAAATGTTTCCGAAAACGCAATTCGCAACCTGTTTTTCTTGAGTATAGTGCATTTATATTTCATTTTATTAACAAAATGGGCCCTCTAGGGAAGGAAGGAAACAACGTTAATCTGTAAGTTATTGGAAACATTTAACCCCGATCGGGTGATGACAATTTAGTCATGAGCATTAGGTACAAAATATCTTTATGAATGGAAAGGGGCGGTAGGAAAGAATCGAGTTTGATGATCCTCTGCTATTATGAAAACAGGAAAAAAGAGAAGAAAACAATAATTCCCCCCGCCAATAAAAGAATATAGCGTAGTTCAGTGGTGGATTTATCCGGTCAGTTTGGGAGGGGCAAACCAAAGTCGAAAAGCAAAAAAAACGTCACACAGTGCAAAACAGCGCTGGAATATGAATTTTCAGTAGAATTTCGGGCATGTGAGGCGAAAAGCAAAAAAAAAAACAAACAAACAAAAAGACGTCATCGGGTGAAAAATATGGGCTCAAGATACTTTTCCCTCTCCAAGGCCCTAAATTTCCACTGACATTAACTGGTTCTGTTTGAAGTTAGGAGTTGAAGCACCAAAATCTTATCTATGGGAGAGAAGATCCTGGGAGTTCGGGGGTCAGGACCTCCCAGCTGGATTTTTGGTCTCCCATAGGCTTTGTATAGGGCTTGTAATACCCTGCCACCATTAACGATCCAGGACTCCCACTGGGTGGAGAGGAGATATCCAGCCCTCCTCCTGGCGATTTTGGCCGTCTCACAAAGGCCCAGGGCTTTTAATTGAAGTGTTGTTGAATAAACACCAATATTAATTGAATAATTCACCTCAGAGCCCAATGCACCGAAACAGGCTCTTTAAAAAGCCATTCTTACGAGAAAATCGTCTTTACCGAATACGGCCTTTGCTTCCCAGACTGTTTAGCGTCTTTTTTTTAACAAAGGTCATCACCGGAAAAGTTCTCGAGCGAAAAATTTCCTTGCCGAGCTGTTCTCAGATGTAAGAGCAGATATTCCGGTTCACACTTCTTGTGTACAATGGGGTTTCAATCGATTTTAATAATTATTTGGGCTTGAGGGCGCGCGAACCTTCGAGGTCACTTAGCACCCCTTACACAACAAACCTTTATTTTCCACAATACTGATATGACTGCATCAACCATATGGGCCACTAGGTGGCCTCCTACAGTAACCAAACTTCTGATGGGCAGTACCGTGCTCAAAGCAGGCATATTGTCAATATCCTGTCTAGAACTTGTGACGGCCTAGTTTCAGGGATGTGGATTTATGTCTCTTTGTGGGTAGGGGAGACTGGGGTCAAATGTAACACGGGGCAATTGTAACACTGGCCATATTGTCTAAACTAATCAATGGATGGCGCTTGTAGCGCATCAACCGGAAATGCGTTATCAGCTGCTGCCTTTGTTAAAGGGACATTGTCGCAAAAATTTTTATTGGCTAGATCAAAAGGTTACAAAAAGTTGTTTCAGAAGTCATATTCTCATTTTTGCAAATTCAGGCTCAAAATGCCTGAAAATCAGCCTCAAAGTCAACATTTATAGACGACTTTACCGAGTCCTTATGGTAACGATAAAGTGACGTAGACCCGGCTATAGCTATCAATTTATATATGAAAAAATGTGAAAGATTTCTTTTAAAGCAGTTCAGTAGCTAAAACCTATAACATAAAAATTATTCCATAAAAATATATTTCCAAAACGCTTTTGAAAGAGAAATATAGGACTTTAAAGAAATACCATCAACCAATCAGAAGCCCAGTCCTTATAGGATCTGGTCACGTGGGCTTATCTTACATCAATGTGATGTCATCATGGCTACCGATGAACTATCAATATTCACCATTTCAAAAGCCGCGGCAAAGGCGAAGATATGAATACAAATTCTATAACACTAATCAGCGCTGCGGTCAGGCGGCCCGAATACCCTAAAGATTATAATTAATAATTGTTCGTTATTGCATGATTGCATTGCAGCTAAAATGATGCAATAAAAAGATACGGGTAGCGCGATCCAGAAGAGCCTCCTTTGAGGCATGAAGAAAGCTTTGGGTGGGTTTTCGGACGAGGAGATTGTCGCCTCTCCGGTCTCGTGGATCAACATATCGTCGGTAATCTGCACATAGAATATTTTGAGCCTTTGATGTGGTCAATTGAGATTTTCTTAGAGGTAAAAAATCTATGCGTGAAAAGTTAATGAAACAATTTTAATTTTTGCCATCCATCTTTCCTGGCCACCAATGCTTATTGAGGTTTTGTGTAGTGAGTGTAGTGAGTTAGTCAAATACTAATCCTATCAAGTATGGGCAATGCATTTAATGTTTCTGTTCTGCATTAATTAGGTTCATGAAGTTGCCAAAAAGCAAAGTGTATGTTTAATTGATAACTATTTATTTTGGCCCACTGTTATAGCTGTGGTCTCGTTTCGTCTGTCAACACCAATCAGCGAGCAGCATTGAGTCCCAGTCTGCAAAGTATGGCAGCAGGCTAGACGAGTCACACCAGCCACCTAAAATCATTGCACTGCCAGACACCAAAAATTCACACCAAACTGCTATATACCATAGAGAAAAATGCACCCTTTCCTACCCACACAATGCAATGCTACCTCTTGTATTAGTTAGTTAAATACTTGTTATAAGGTCCCCTCCTGTGTCTTTATAACCATTCAGCCATTATTTGTTTGGTTTTCAGTGTCACCTTCCTTGCACCAGTCTGGGAAATTCACACCAGGTTGATGAACTTCACACCACTCACTCTTGTGTCCTAGGGCACTCACCCTGACGAGATCTCGTTGAAAATGCCATACTTTGCGCACTGGATTGAGTCTATGTCACATGGCTATAGCCTCTCCCTGAGAACCAATCTTAGAACCAATCTTAGATTTACAGGCTGGCTACCTGCTGTGGTGCTACTGGAAAAACAGTAACAGCACAACAGTGGTAGCATACTTTTTGTGATTGGTAGATAAGTATTCTGGTTCATTTTTGTCTGATTAGCCATAGCACATACTAGAGACAGTTGTGGTATTTCTTTTCTAGAGGAGAGGCTCGAGGGCTTGCGGACAAGGCTGTGCTGGCAGACAGAACAAGGCTTATGAGCAGTGTCAATGCCAAAAAGTCCTCATTTTATTGTTCCACAGGTGAACTTGTATACCAAAATAGGTGAAAATTATTTGGTGATGGCAATTCTCCAATGATTATTTAAGCATATTATTTTTGAATTGCCCATATTCCCTCTCTTTTGGTCTAACTTTATATTTACAATATTTGTGCACTCTAGTAAAAGTCTATATCAAGCTTGTAATTTGAATTAAAAATTTCTACCTGTTACAAATACTGGCTCTGCACAATGTGTGCATGCTAGTGCATTTGCTGCTTAGCTTACCTTCTTTTAAGTATGAAAATGTTTTTGATTAATTTTACAGATTGAAACAGATTTTACATTTATTTTGGTACCATACAGTACATAGTAGTCAGTGTACTCCTATCTACTTATCAGATCCATTTACTCATATTTCAAGTGCTACTGTTTGTTTCCAGACATGAAAGTGACTGTAGCATGAATTCATCCATCTGCCCTCGGAAAATGCCCATCTGCATTCATGCCCATCTGCAGATGAATTCATCCATCTGCCCTCTGAAAATGCCCATCTGCATGCTTTTTATGATTGGTATTAAAAATGAACTGAAGGAAAACTAGGATAAGATGTATTATGATTTGAAACACTAGGAGTGTACCCAATACAACAATATAATTGTGAACAAAGAGTATGGATAGTCATGTAGGAATGACAGGGGGCAGTCTTGGGTGATGCAATTTTTGTGTTTTCCTGGAAGAATATATGAAAGATTAGGCAGGTCGCTTCAAAGAGAAAATTTGTTTACTAGAAAACCTGTCTTTTGTAGCTGCTGTGTATCATCAAGCTATCGTCCCAATGGACCAGCTTGTGTATGATCATTTTGTTTGTTAGTTTGAATGGGATGAACCCAATCAGACCGATTCTCCCATAGACCTGAAATTTGGAATATTTGTTTCCTATTGTGGGCCAGTGTTGAAATAATGTATTGTAATTTATAAAAAACATGAATTTGCATGGTTCCACCTGACCCCTCCACAAACCCATGATCTAGACTATAGATCGTCTTTGGGGATGTCTTTGTTCTTGAATATATATATATATATATATATATATATATATATATATATATATATATATATATATGGAATCCCAGAGTTGGCAGAGTACCACAGCCAGCAGTTTTTTGCATT
Organism: Lepas anatifera; assembly: GCA_034440635.1. Taxonomy (NCBI): domain Eukaryota; kingdom Metazoa; phylum Arthropoda; class Thecostraca; family Lepadidae; genus Lepas; species Lepas anatifera. Next base: position 321,572 of record JAOTON010002167.1, read on the forward strand.
GAACACGAACCTGCCTGAGTGCACCTCGGTCGTCTGCCTGTGTGACCGCAGTATACGTTCATGTATGTGCGTAAGTGGTGTTTATCGCGGTATATTAAGGCAAATCCTCTGAGGACCTCAGTAAAACATGCCATTAAAAGTATTTTTTAGCCTAAAGGTAAGAGAACTAGTAATGCAAAGGGTCTTTATAGTAAAAAATCAAGTGGTCAGATTTTGTTGGTGGTCGTACGTGCGAAAGTCGGCGAAAATAATAAGTGACACCTCTGTGCTCAGACTATTGCGGTGAACATTTTATCAAACCGTGTAGCACTTATTGTGGACAGATGCAAAATCTGTTATGCTTTTGATGTACACTCAGTATTTGGTTCGCTCCCAGCCTTCTTAGAGTGCACTTCAAGGACTGGAAGCTAGGAGCTGCATACCCACTGGTGGGTTCAGGGAAAATTTACTTTCCTCCCAAACTTTGCGATTTTCACCGACCTTTAAAAAAATGTGTATTCACGATTTTGGACCCTGTCCTCCCCTCCCTCCCACAAAAAACATTGGCCTGGATCCGTCACTGACGTACTGAGTTATATCCTCTAGTCCACGTTGCACTCGGAAGACTGCTCGTTGGGGACTCGCAGACCTGATTGTTGCACGCGTTTCTCACCTGCCGAGGGTTATCACTCGCTTGTAATTTCCTGATAGGTTATATTTTCTCATGTTTTTGTGAGATTGAATATAAGCCTCATTGATCAACTGATATCTGTTGGTTTTTAAAAGTAGAGGAATTTTGCATTGCGTAGCCGAGGAGCATGATTATGAATTGGTAAGATGTTTCATGGCTTTGCCTCTCGAATTCTTGACGCAAAATGGAGCCTGTGATCACACTGTGATCACATATTCGGGCACAGCCCCTCGTCAGAATCCTCATAATACAATAAGCGAAAACTTTTGGTCATAGTGTGACCAAGGCTTGAAATTTAGATCTGACTTGGAAATCGAATGCTGGAATAATGCAGTTCAGTACTGGAATATTCAAATATTGGAACTCGATTTGAGGTTATCCTAGCACTCTGACTAAAAATGTATGTGTTCATCTATTATATTATGAGAATTTTGGTGAAGGGATTTACCTGAATATTTATCAGTGTATTAGCCCCATTTTGGAACTATGATTCGAAGAGGCTGGTCATGAAATATCTTATCAACGTAGATAATCTAATAAACAATCTAATAAAAATAACGGTTAATATACTATTTTATATAATGATATGATGTTATATGAAGTGCTTGTGGAATTGTTTGTTCTATTATGAGAAAGGACCGTTTCCGAACTCCGAAGTATTAAAAATAAACGCTTATCATTTTCATAAACAAATGTCACTCATGAGGCTAGCAGCTTGCTTGTCTTAAAGCTGCGATGCGTCTTCTTAGGTTTAGACTCTGTGACTACCAATGTTAAGATTAATTATAGAATCCTTTTTATTTAATACGAACTGTTCCAGGCTATAATTTTGAGGTATATTTTCTTGATGTGCCCTGATCAGAAACTAACTCAACTTGAAGTAAAAAACAATGTATTCTTAAATCTTGTATATCTATATACGAAAAAATTAGAAAGAGCTACCACCACGGACAGAGGAGTGAGGTGGCCAGTCCATCTTCAACCTGCAACACACAACAAACGTTCCCCCTGAAACAAAAAGTGATCAGGTTTGGGTTCGTGGTGCGTTCCACACTTTTGTTAGTTCATCCAAGGATCGTGGTGGCTGCTCTTTGGTTCCCCAGTTCTGACGCATATCAAGAGTTATTCTTCCGTATCACATTCAGCTATTCTCCGGTTCTCTAGACTACGTGTTTTTATATTCTCCGGAGACCAAAGAATTACAATTATATCAAAGATTTAGATGTCGACGGACACATTTAATCTGATTGACTGATTGAGTGTTCCGGCCATATGGGAGGGGGCGCCCTGCAGGCGCCCCAACCGCCGCAGGAACATCGCCAGCCGTCGTGGGTCCGCCAGCGCTTCCCGGATGGGCGGGTCGTCCCAGCGCAGGTCAGCGCACGCAGGGCACCGGGTCAGAAGGTGGTGGAGGATCTCGTCCTCTCCATCGTCGCATTCCTGTAACGTGGCCACCGGGTTCAGGCCGATCCTCTTTCGGTAGCTGCACAGGAGAAGGGAGTGGCCAATGCGCAGGCGCTCTACCTCCACACTCTCCTGCCGTAAAAGGCCCAGGCGGTCTTTCAGGGTGGTCCGCCCTGGGAGACCGCCACATTTAATCTCGAACACGTTTTATCTCGTACGGATTAACGTTTTATTTCGTTGTTTTACCAGATTAACACGCGCATTGACGGGGCTCTGAGCCACCTTCGCTTTGACAGGGGGCGCGGGTACCCCCCTAAAATCTCCAGAACCACGGTAGGTAGTGTAAAATGGTAAACGGCTTTGGGTAGCCCATACGCTTCTCCATCGAAATATTTTAACCATTTTGTCAGGTCACTTCAATCGGATGAGTTCACTTTGTTCCGACTTATGTTGTCTTAAACTTTGAGGTCAGGTCACTTGACCTGTACTGGTGACCTGACCTGAGACGACCTAACCTTAAAATTTTGATAAAAGTTGTAAAAATGATGAGAGAAGGTATGTCAAGTTTTTTAACCCGAGTTTATTTTTAACCCGAGTGTGTTAAGTACCTACCTAATAAATGTGTGATGGCTTAAATTCCGTGGCGGCGCCCCTGCCTAGTTTTCTTTGCCTAGTGTTAGGAGTGTATGTTTTACCATGTACTGCGTTTTTACTGTTAATATACGCGTATGGATACAAAGTGCGGCGGCGCTACGCGCCGCCGTTTTTATGTTCTATCCGAAAAACCAGACGGGGGGCGGGTACCCGCCTCCCGTCAATGCGCGTGTTAACCCGCGCCCCACCGGGGGTCCGGCGCCACCTTCGCCCCACCGGGGGGCCATCGATGGCCCCCTCTAACTCCGAAAATATGGGCGTTAGCGCAAATCTGCAAAGTGCACTAGAAAGCTCGCGTGAATTCAGTAAGAAATTACTTCACATGTTTTAGTGTTCAGGTCAATGGTTTGACCTCCAGAGGTCAAATTAGGTCAAGATCGGCTATTTTCACTCAAATATGCAATGCTTAAGCAAACTGGGCATAACTCTTATGCCCTTAGAGCTATTGAGGTGTGGGAAAGTACATTTGATAGGAAATTGCCAGTACTTTTTCTGCTATGGAAACGTAAAGACCTCCCGCCAGTAGTTTGACCTCCAGAGGTCACCTCGTGACCTAGTATGACCTGAGGTCACGAAAGGTCAGAAAGTGACCTTGCCGTATATCAAATGAAAGCCAATGACGAGACAAACACGATGGTGTTTGTTTCAGCGCTCTAGCGTATACAGGTCAAAGTTATTGTCAAAATACTGTTTTTGACCCCTGGTGACCTTGGATGACCTTGGGGATTTCAAAGGGCAAATATGGGCCCTGGAATCCGTGAAAGGGTGTCCAAAAACGCTTTTCTGATCAAGCTGAGCATTTTCAATCGTTTTTGTGACTTTTAGATCATAAGACAGCTTTTCCCATGCTTTTTCAATGGGAGAGGTCACCTCGTGACCTGACCTCAGGACATGAAATCGAAAAATCCCGGATATACACCTTGTAAACCCTGGAGGGGTCATAAAGTGTAGGAAGTTTCAAATCGATCGACTCCGAAATGTAGCTCTTACAGAGCTCTAAAGCTGAAGTGAGGTGACCTTGGTTGAACTCGTCTGGTGACCTGACCTTGGGTGACCCGGGGTAAAAAATTTCAGGGATGGTGGGAAAATGATGCAGTGAGAGGTAGAGCCCTCAACCACGGTGCCGCGCCTCATCGTCTTTCTGCTATCCCGGAAAACCCTTAGGGGGGCCATCGATGGCCCCCGGTGGGGCGAGGGTTAAACGATTAATTAATCTCGAGACACATTAATCTCGAGATTAACACATATAATCTCGAAGAGCCACCCCTGCTTTTTATTGGGCCGGTTTCTGGTTCTTGGTTTGCACGAAAACCGGTCAGCCTTCAAGAATGGCCTTCAGCAAAGGACACAAAAGACATTTTCGAACGGCGAACAGCGTGTCCCGCTGGTCAGAAAACAGGGGAACTGGTCTCCAATAGAGGGAAGTCCGACGGATTGAGAACCATTGAAGAGAGCTGGAGACAAGCCGGTTCCAGTTTGGCACGCCCGTCAGATTAGAAAAATATTTGGGGCTAATATTCCCTTTCCCTCAACTACCCGGACGGAGGGATAACCAGAAGAAATTGTCCTTAGAATATTTACTTCATCCCATAGGAGGATCCAGGAAGGCAAATGGGGCACGTGCCCCCCTCCCCTCTCTGATCAACTCTCGGTGAACCCTAAAATGTCGCGTCCCATCCCCTCCCCAGGATGCGAAAATCGGCGCACACTGATAGGATTTAGCGTCCATCTGATAGGTTTTGCCGGTCAAAGGTGGCGCCCCCTCCTGGTCCGGATGGTGCCCTCCCCGGAAGTTACCCCCCGATCGGAAATCATGGATCCGACTAGGCTTCATCGATTAGTACGCATGAACAAACAAGAAGAAAATCAGAAAAATTGTTTTTACAGTAAAAACTTCCACGACCTAGATTCGAACTCGTATTAACCGTGTGAGAGTCGGGAATGGAGGCCACTATACCATCCCCGCTGTACGACACCTGCCCGATTTTAAAACTTCCCTGATTAGTTTTCTCAAGCCGAATGTTTTGGACTAACTAATCTAATATTTGTATTTTTAAGGGTTAATAAAAATAAATTAAATACGAATACAGCATAGAAACATTTTCCGCCCCTAAAAAATCATTTATAGAACTTAAAACTTTGATTGATAGAATAGAGGTGAAGAGCAGGTTACAGCCTATTATTGATATTGTTACCAAATTTGAATAATTGTTGAGTGGCCTCCAAAAATTTAGCTGAAGATAAAGAAATGATTGATAGTACCAGAATCAGGATTTTTCAAATATTAAGAAACCACAATAAAAATTTTTGCGACAATGTCCCTTTAACGAAGTTTCAACTCGGTGCGGCGGGTAAGTCAGACGCTGTTCACAATTATGTGTTTTTGAGGGTATTTTGTAAATTTTGAGATATTTAAAGATGATTAGTTTATTGATGGGTATGATAAGGCACAACGAAAACAGTTTCAGTGCTTAAAGAGTGTTTAATCAGCTAAAAAATGAGCACAGAGTCTGTCGCCTAAACCAGCTCGTTGAGCGGCAATTTGGTTTAAAAAATTGCGCGTTGGGATGGGGACAATTGTAACATTTCTCTTGGGGTCAATTGTAACAATGTTAGAATTGACCGCTATGGCCCTACGACGTATCAAACTTGCTTCTACTGCACAAATGCAGTAGCTAGGTTAGTGATTTTATGATCAGGCGCGCACCCAGGATGCTCGTTCTGGGGGGGACTGACGAGGGGATGTCAGACCGATGAAGAGGGCGCACTTGTTCACCCAGAGGGACCAATCTTTATATCCTGGAGAGGGCGTGGGGTGGGCAGCGATGAACTTTTTGCTTTGCAGACCTAGTGTCTGTTTTTGGGAGGAGGCACTTAAGACGTCTGGGGGGGGGGCAGGCCTGGATCCAGGCTGACCGTTGAGGGGGGGTAAAGCGCCCTAAAATCGGGACAACATGGATTTTGAAGAAACTCGAAAAAAATCGGGAGATTGGGGGAATTGCCCTGTTTACCCCCTGGATCCTCCTGTGGGGAAGGGGAGGATGGAGTGCGGGCCCGCTGCCCCTTGGGTGCACTACTATTTTTGATAATCACATTGCTTTCCAATGATATGTTTGTTCGTAGGTTGGTATATGTTTCGGAAAAGTGGCAATGTGGGCTGCCCTATGTAATATTTCTTATATTGAAAAATTAACGATAATAATTGGGGTTTAAGGGCACGTCAGCTGCTAAGGCTATATGCGCTCAGTTTTAAAAATTAACGAGATTTCAGTCAAATTATAAATGTACTTTTGTAGGTTGTCAATCCAATAGGCAAATGTGCCCAAAATAATACGTTTTTTGGTTCTAGAAAGGGTCATTCCTTTCCGGCAACAAGTTCATAATTTACTGACCGGGCTGATAAGTAAATTTTTGCAAACATTTTGAACGCGGTATATTCAGGTCATTTATGGGAATTATTCAAATCACCGATATTCGTTTGTGTGTGCATCTCCCTAAAAAAAAATTGCATCAGCTGTTTTCAAAAAAATGTCTCGCACTTTCAGAGAATGCCTCGTTTTCCACAGGCGGATCCAGGCCCCCCCCGATCGAAACTCGGCGCCCCCTGAAATGGTCACGGCGCCCCATGAAAGGTCGATGGCGCCCCCCTGAAAGGCTGCTCCCCCAGGATGCGAAAATCGTCGCCCACCTATAGAATTTTGCGCCCATCTGTTTTTGCTGGTTTTGCCGGTCAAAAGTGACGCCCCCACCGACTGGATAACACCCCCCACCCGGAAGGTGACCCCCGATCGGCAATCCTTGATCCGCCTATGTCGTTTTCGACCATGCACCACCGAACGCGGGACTCGATTGGAGACGGTCCATGAAGCTGAAGTGAAAGCCAAAGATGCAGAAGTGTTCGCATTGGGATGCTTTTCTATGGTGCCTACAAATAAATCTTCGAAATTAATACGGCTTTAACATGGTACAATTGACCCCTGGTGCTGTTACAATTGCCCCTCACGTGGGGTCAATTGTAACAGCTGAAGTAAATTTTCAGAAGTGAAATTTTGGCCCCTAATTTGTTTGATTTTGAAATCTTTGTTCGTCTGTCACATTGCAAAATCTTCGAAGTTTATGAAAATATAATTATAATTGCTCTAACTTAAAACACTATTTCTCCAGAACCAGACATGTGAACTTTGTTACAATTGACCCCAGTCTCCCCTATCTAGGCACCCCCACAGAAATTTCAAATTAGGCTAAACTCCGTTTAAATTTGTTCACTCGCCGTTTTAGAGACTTCGAATTGGTTGTATGCAGTAGATCACGACTGAGGGAAGGATACAAATCCGTTATATTATGCCAACCCTTTTAATGTGGTGGCTCCTGACGTGTTTCAAATTCGGGCACCCCAGTCATTCTCCAAAATCCAAGCCCCCGCCTAGCTTTTGAGGGGAGATAACAGAGGGTGTTCCCAGGCAAGGAGCGGTTGTTTGTAAGCACGCAAGTTCTAAATCTAGCACCGCTTCCCATAGGTTTAGGAACTTCCAGAACATGAGGGGAGGCAAAATGTATTTCTGAAGTCCATTCTTTCCAGTCAACGGCATATGGTCAATTGTTAAGATCTTGAACACCGAGGGGTCTGCCCTACCCCCTGCTCCTCCACCTGTGCTGTTCCCGCACAAACCCGAATAAGATAGCTGCGCTATCTTCGCCCTCGTTTGCCAACCACGTTTCTAAGAACTTTAAATATGAAAACGCCGCCATTCTGCGCGAGGTCTTCTGCCGTCGGCACCCCGCCCGAGTCAACAGCTGACCGCCCACACAGTGAAGCATACCACCGTTCTACGCGTTCTATGGTGGGAGGGAAGTCTGCCTGTAAAGACGTGGGTGTCCTGATAACCCTCTTAATACCCCAGCTACCGACGGCTGACTACGCCTCTGCAAAGGCAACCAGACCCGCCTTTGACCGAAAGAGAGGCCAAAACTTCCAAAGCCCTGCAATATCAACACAAAAATTGTTCGATTAACTGGTAAACATAGGCGGATCCAGGGGGGCAAAGGGGGCACGTCCCCCCTCCCCCGATCGACCCTCGGCGCCCCCTGAAATGATCACGCCCCCCTGAAAGGTCGATGGCGCCCCCTGAAATGTCGCTTCCCACCCCCCCCGGATGCGAAAATCGGCGCCCACCGATAGGATTTGGCGCCCACCTGATAGGTTTTGACGGTCAAAAGCGTCCCCCTGGTCCGGATGGCACCCCGGGATGGTGCCCCCCCGATTGGCAATCCTGGATCCGCCTATTTACACCACTCTGATGCAGGGACGTAGGAACCGGGGGGCAGCTGCCCCCAACTTTCATGATTCTTAACCATTAACCCTATGGCGTTGACTGGAAAGAAATGACTTGAAAATTCCCGCTGCCCCCCAGCTTTGAACATAGTTCCAACGCTCCTGCTCTGATGTTTCGTTTAGTGCTTTCTGCGTTGTGGAGCATGCCTGAGTTATAGTGGGTCGTGTGCACCAAAGGGCCAAATCATCAGCGTACAAGGAGAAGTGAACGGGGGGTATTGTCAAGTAGATATGTTTACCGATGTCATTTATGGCTATCAGGAATAGGTCAGGCGAGAGAACACTTCCTTGTGCGAGACCGTGTTCGAGTTTGTGATGTATGACATCGTCGAGAGGCATTTTATTCTAAATGGTCTAGGTTTTAGGAAAACCTCAGTTCAGTCCCGACCGCCGACCGAGCAGGTCGCTCCTTCAGAGCTCCGTCGCCGGGCCGCGAAACCCCAGCGCTGAGTGCGAAAGTGTCTGATACCTGCGATACTAGTGACAGAAAGGTGATACTAGCTTTATATTAATTCAAGGCGGTGGTTGGTACGTACTGTAAGTGAAGAAAGAAGCACGAAAATGAGGCGAAGGACTGAGGAAAACGATTGCAGCTTGTTTGAAAGATCCCAAGTTCGCAATTTTCCTCAGAGAGGAGAAAGTAATGAAGCCGATTGTGAAACAAGCAGTGGAATCAGTGATAGCAGAAAAGGACGCCGAGATAGCCGGTTTAAAGCAACGAGTAGTGTCGCTGGAGAGTCAATTCAACGACCTTGAACAATGCTCTCGGTGAAACTGCCTGAACATCAGTGGCGTCACGGAGCAGGCAGGTGAAAATACTGATGAACTTGTGATGGCAGTGGCGACTACGGCGGGAGTGACTGTCCGCCCCGCAGACATCGACAGAAGTCACAGGGTCGGTAGGAAACAGGAGGGTAGAATTCGCGCCATCACGGTCAAGTTCACGGATGTCGGCACCCGGGAAAAGTTATACGAAAACAGGGAAGACATGATGGCCTCTAGGTGCATCCGGCCTGCAGCCGTAGTCACCAACTGCTTCATTTCGGAAAACCTGACACCAGCCAACGCCCGAGTCCTGTACATCGCCCGTAGGCTGCGACGTAGTGGACGGCTGCATTCGGCCTGGACCAACAACTGCCGCATAAAAGTTCGTCTGAACGCGGATGGGGAAACCTCAGTGATTCGGAACATAGACGACCTGCGCGAGTTAGTGGGAGAATCGCCGGAGTTCGACATTCAGCAGACCACCGCGGCTCCAACCCCCGTGTTTCGACGGCTGAGTCCGACCCTGCCACCAGGCGCGGCGCAGCGGCAGCGAGCAAGGCCGGCGCCCGTGGCGGTGGGCAGAGCCGCCAGACCAGCAGGTACCGTAAGTAGTCATAACCCCTCCCCTCCCTCCTCCGTGATTGGCAGACAGTTGTGGCGTGACCAGTGGTTCACAACTTACGTGCGGATCCATGCCGCCCCACTCCCATCTTGCTTTGTGATTGGCGGACAGCGGTGGCGTGACCAGTGGTCTAAAACTTTATCCGGTCCACCATTAAACTGCACCGTGCTTTGTGACGGTGCAGTTCAATCCATCCTACATCCTACCTTCTACCTTGTACATCCTCTCCATCCTACCTTGTAATTGGCGGAAAGCGGTGGCGTGACCAGTGGTTTTCAACTCTATCCGGTCCACCATTGAACTGCACCGTGCACCCGATTCTAGCCAAAACTAACGCCATCTATCTAGCCCTCAACCGTGAGTTTGCACCGGAGCCTAAAGATGTCACTGTCGCACTGATTGTCCTCCGTTGAACCATAGCAGGGAAGTTAAATCGGTAAGATGCAAACCTATAGCGTACTATAAATGCTCCTTTTGCGGATACCATGAATTTTCCTTTTGGAATCAGCGTAGTGCATAATTCTCTTTTAAATCATTTCCTGCCATTCTAGTCGTTCACCGTTTTGTTTTCGTTGCGAGATAAGTGTTTCTCATTTTCCGTTTGTGGCAATAACGGGTGAACACTTAGTTTTGGGACAAACATTAAACAGCAATAACTTCTGTGTATTTGACACTAGGACGATGCAATTTCACACCTGGCTGGTGCAGAGTATTGAGTATCTCTCATAACTAGTGAAACAGTTTATTGATACCCTGTCGGCCTGCGGCTCGCACTCGCTCGCCCACCCTTATCATCATCGTTGGAGGCACCTCCGGGTCGGTCTCGGCGAGTACCTTGCGGATACGAGCCTTCAATTGCTGATCAGGTTGTGCATCCCATCCATCTTTGTAAACCTCTTGCTTGAATATGCCCCGAAAATCCTCGATCGGCCTCAGCTGGGGTACGTTTGGTGGGTTTTCCTAACGTGGTACCACGGGCACGCGCGCCTCCTTCAGAAGCTTCAGTTCTCTTGGCGTACACTCAAAACCACCCAGGGGAACTTTGCCACAAACTTCTCCATAAGATGTCAGTGGTGTCTCTTTGTTCTATCCCAATACCTCATTGTGTTCTTTGCATTTTTGCGGGAAAGAATAAGAAGCCCCACCTATCTTTCGGATAAGAACCTATTGGGACTGTTCTCAGGCGAGAACCGGCACTCAAATGCATTATGTTTTAGTTTCTTCGAGAAGAACCCAAAGAAGGGATAGCGGTTTCGAACTACTTCTCGGGAATGGTCTCAGCTGATTGTGCGCGTGCGTGACGCTGCTGGGCTGCGTCGCCATGACAACACAACGACGCGACAGCGGATGGTTTATTTGCAATGGGAAGCTTCGGGAGTTGAGAAGTGGAGCATCTGGCGCCTGTTTTGTTAAGGTAAGTGTGACGGCACTTTTTTAATTGGTAACAACTGTCGTGTATGCTATCTAAATGTGGCTACTGGCCTATGGGAAATTTGCATCGTTGTACAAAACTGTGGTACCACCGACCCTTTGTGGTAGACCTGGCAAAACGTTTGGATGGGGCCAGCCCTGGAAAAAGTTAAAAAACGTAGTGTTTCTGAAGAACAAAAAAACAAAACGCTTTGTGCTTTGAAGAAGGGTCACGGGATCCACTGGCGATGTGCAGTTAGGTTGACTTTACAGTCTTCCTGTGAGAGGCGGGGTTTGGGAAGGAGGGGGGTTGGTTTTGTCCATCCGTCCATAGGCAGATCTTGAATTACCGATCAGGGGAGAGACACATGTTCAGGGCGTCATCCAGACCTGGGGGACGCCAATGCCAGGGGCGACACAAATGTATCCACTGGGCGCCAAATCCGATCGCGATAGCGCTTATTCTTGCTTCCTGGGAAGGAAGCGGCATTTATGGGGGCCCCATTGACCTTTGAGAAAGTGTCATTGATCTCTCAGGGGGCATCGAAAGTCGGTTGGGCGAAGTAGTGGCAAAAGTATTTAAAAAGTCTCTGTCCCATAGATCGGTCTATGCATCCCTCATAGTTCTCTGATATATCTTTTAAATAAAGCTGGTAAAATATAGCTTATGAACCGGCATCTTAATGCTCAAATAGAACAGACCATTGGCGGATCCAAGAGGCCTGCCCCTTAGAAATGTCCGAGCCCTAATAGTAAATGCATAGTGGATGCTGTCCGAGGTGCTGGCGGGGCAGGCTCCCAGCCCCCACCCCCCTCTCAAATGAAGTCCTGGATCTGCCACATTAACTCAAACATTTGGGTGTTTTTGGTCCATTTTTCGTGTGTTTTGAGCAGGCTGATTTCCTTTTTCAGAGGCAGAACAAGTGGCGGCCATCAAAAGCCTGTTCGGGACTGCTGGTTGGGTGGTTCGTCAAAGCTGAAAATCGAGGAGGTCAGCCTATTCCTCGGAGCTTAGCAGCTTTTAGAGGAGATGCGAGACGTGAGTGGGCCTAACGCAAAGCCCTGTGCGTTTGTGAACAGATCTCTTCTTTTAATCTGCAGACGTAAAGGGCTGATCATTAGTTATGCCCCCTTTATAGGGGCGTTCGACTTCCCTACTGACGTCATGTGCCTTCACTGTTTGCAGGCCACATCATAACAATTTTGATCCGTTTTTGTTACAATATAAAGAAAACGCATTGTGTTGTTTTGTCGCCAAGTGAATCTTTAAGAGTCTATAAATATTTTATTGGACACCAGTGCATTGTATTCACTTTGGCATGCTTTTCCATGCCTCACCACACCAGTTTCACTTCTTTGGCATCCCATTCTTTTGGAGAAGTAAGGGTTACGTACAGGGGCGCAGCCAGGGGGGGGCACAGGGGGCACGTGCCCCCCCATCGGTGTCGGGGTACCCTTTTGATTGTCAGGTGGTGTACCCTCTTTGGGCCGTGTCGCTCGAAATTTAGTGCCCTACGCCGTTGAGCCAAGATGTAACTAGACTGCATTTAGCGATTTAAACTATTGTTTGAAAATTAAGTGCCTTTTTGGTCAGTTAGGGCATTCTGTCGCCTTTCCAAGCACCCGGGAAGAGTATAGACACGTAATCCGTTTCCAGATAATGCCTCATCGTCGCCAATAATCGTACGGGCGGTGCTAATCTGGTGCCCCTTGAGCTCATCTAGTGCCCCCTGAGCGCTGCTCTTGGCCCCTGGAGCTGTTAATGCGCCCTCTGAGCTGATCTGATGCCCTCGTAGTCAATCTGGTGCCCCCCCATCCTGAGAAAATAATTGTGCCTTCTGAACCTATATAATGCTTTCTGAGTTAGTCTGATGCCCCCGAGCTTGCCTGGTGCCCTATTAGCTGTTTTAGTGCCCCTTGAGCTGATCCGGGCCCCCTGAACTTATTTACTGCCTCCCATAGTTTATCTACTGTCCAGGGCCGCAGCCAGGGGGCACAGGGGGCACGTTCCCCCATCGGTGCCGGGTGCCCTTTTGATAGCCAGGTGGTGTACTCCTTTGGGCCGTGCCGCACGAAATTTAGTGACCTACGCCGTTGAACCCAGATGGAACGAGACTGCATTTAGAGATTTCAACTACTGTATGACAATTAAGTGCCTTTTTGGTCAGCTAAAGCATTCTGTTGCCTTTCCAAGCACCCGGGAAGAGTATAGGCACATAATCCGTTTCCAGATAATGTTTCATCGTCACCAATAACTGTACGGGTGGAGCTCATCTGGTGCCCCCTGGAGCTGATCATTTGCCTTCTGAGCTGATCTGATACCCTCATCGTCAATCTGGTCCCCCCCTGAGAAAATAATTGTGCCTTCTGAACCTATATAATGCTCTCTAAGTTAGTCTGATGCCTCCGAGCTTGCCTGGTGCCCTATTAGCTATTTTAGCGCCCCTTGAGCTGATCCGGGCCCACTGAACTTATTTAATGCCTCCCGGAGTTGATCTACTGTCCAGGGGTGCAGCCGGGGGGACAGGGGGCACGTGCCCCCATCACTGCCGAGGTGCCCTTTTGATTGCCAGGTGGTGTACCCAATTTGGGCCGTGCCGCTCGAAATTTAGTGCCCTACGCCGTTGAACCTAGATGTAACTAGACCGTTTGTAACGATTGAAACTATTGTTGGACAGCTTAATACCTTTTTCGGTCAGCTAGGGCATTCTGTCGCCTTTCCAAGCACCCGGGAAGAGTATGGGAACCTGATAATAATTGTTGGGGCTTAACGACGCACCAACTGCCAGGGTCATACGGCGTCACCAACTCTCACCCTGTTGGAAGGGATTTTGGGGCATCAGATCGACTTATTCAGAGGCTCCGCCGGGACTTGAACCCGGGGCCGGTGGCTTAGAAGACAAGGGTGTATGGGCACCTAGTATGTGTACACCTAATGCCTCATCATCGCCAATAATCGTACGGGTGAAGCTAATCTGGTGCTCCTTGAGCTCATATCATGACCTCTCAGCTGGTCTTGGCCTCTTGAGCTGATCACTTGCCCTCTAAGCTGATCTGCTGCCCTTGAGTCAATCGAGTGCCCCACTGAGAAAATAATTGTGTCTCCTGAACCTACATAATGCCCTCTGAGTTAGTCTAATGCCTCCGAGCTTGCTTGGTGCCCTAAAAGCTGATTTAGTGCCCCTTGAGCTGATTCGGGCCCGCGAGCTGATCTCATGCCTCCTCAAGTTGATTCTGTCCCCTAAGTCAATATGGTGCCTCTTCAGCTGATTAGGTGCACCCTCAGCTGATTCTTGATGTCTCTTTAGATGGCCTGGTGCCCCCCATGAGCTGGTTTGGTGGGCCCTGAGCCCACCTTGTGTCCGCTGAGCTGTTATGTTGCTCCCTGAGCTGATTTAGGCTCCTGCCATAGTCTGGAGGACTGGGGGCGGATCGATCTCGTGCCACCTGAGTTGCACCAATGCCCCTGAGTCGATCTGGTGCCCCCTGCGCTAATCTGGTGCCCTTTAAGCTGATCTGGGCCTTCTTGCGTGGTTTCATGAGCAGCTCTAAAGCCCTGAGCTGAGCTGGGCCCACAGAGGCTGATTAGGGCCCCGGAGATGGTATGGGGCTCCTGAGCTGATTAAGTGTCTCCTGACTTGATCTGGTATTCCCGAGCTGGTCAGGGACCACTGATCGGATTGTTTCTCCCCGAAGCTGATCTGGTGCCCTATGGGCATCTGGTGTCCCCTGAGCAGTTCTGGGGCTTTTGAACTGATTGGGCACCGAGCTGTTGAGGGACCCCTGAGCTGATTTAGTGCCCCTGACTTGAACTTGCCCCCTGCGCTGATCGATCTGGTTGCACCCTGAGCAGATAAACTGCCTCCTGAACTTAACTGATGCCCCCTGAGTCGATCTGATGCCTGCTGGGTCATCAGTGTGTTTCCTGAGCCCATTTTATTCCCTCTGAGCTAGTCTGGTGCCCCATGGCTAATATGGTGCCCTTTAAGCTGACCTGGGCCTCCTGGGTTGATTACGTGATTTCCTGAGCAGCTCCCAGGCTCTGAGCTGAGCTGGGCCTACAGGGGTTGGTGCCTCCTGACTTGAAGTGCCTCCTGACTTGATATGGCATTCTCGAGCTGATCTGGGCCCCTAGCTGGTCGGGGATCACTGATCTGATTGTTTCTCCCCGAGGCTGATCTGGTGCCCTATGGGCCGATTTGGTGTTCCCTGAGCAGCTCTGGGGCTGTTGAGCTGCTTTGGCCCCGAGCTGGCGAGGCATTCCTGAGCTGATTTAGTGACCCCTGAGCTGATCTTGCCCCCTGACCTGACTTGAGGCCCCTGAACTGATATGGGGCCCGAAGAGCTGATCTGGGGCCCAAGAGCGGATCTAAGTTCTGAGAGTACCCTGAGCTGGTCTGGGCGCTGAGCTTGTGAGAGCCCCTTAAGTTGGCTTGAGGCCCCCTGAGGCGATCTGGCGCCGTAAACTGTTCTGGGGCTTCTTGAACTGGTTTAAGGCCCTACGAGCCTATCTATGGCCCATTGAGTTAGTCTGATGACCACATCTCTGAGACCAATGAGCTAGTCTAGTCCCTGGAGGCACAACTGGGGGGGATGGGGAAGCTGTTCTGGAGGCCTCTGATCCACACTTTCCCCCAGAGCTGGTCTTGAATAGATGGGGAATAAAAACACTATGGAAACTCACCTTGCAAAACGGAGCTAACGAGGAATGAGGAATCTCTAAAACGGCTTGTGATACCTGGGCACCCCTGGTTATATAAATTGCTTATTATACTGGTGGATTCTGGGAAGGGATGATAAAAAGGCATGTGCCCCTGAGCTCAGAGCACAGTCCCTTAAACCAGGATTGCTACTAATTAATTTAAATGAAGAACTAGTTTTCACAATTTTCAGCCCTGTCACACCACCCCCATCCAAACCACCGGCCTGTTCACCTTTTATTTACTCTTAACTGGGACTGATCCTTGAGAATATGGAACTTAAAGGGAGATACACGAAAAATTATTATTGTGGTTTCTTGCTATTTGAAAAATCCTGATAACGAAACTATCAATTATGTTTGTATCTTCGGCAAAATTTTGGGAGGCCACTCACTTATTATCGAAATCGGTTAACAGTTTCGATAAAATGCCCATGACTTACCCATGCCCATACCCATCACTTACTTTTCGAAAACTATTTAAAGTTGAGAAGTAATGTTTTTTCATAATAAAAATGTTTGCCCTCCTGTATTTGTATTTGAATTAATTTTAAAAAGCTTTTAAAAACTACAAAATAAATTAGTTTGCCTTAGAAACGGAAAAGCATAATTACTCAAGTCTTCAGCGGTTTCGTACCTCGGGTCTTGAGCCATTTTCTGCTTCCGCCCCAGAATGACAAAATTTTTGCGTCAGATAGGTCACGTGACCCCGGTTTGAGAATTCCTAGGCTTCTGATTGGTTAATTGTGATTTCTTTTAAGCCCTATATTTCTGTTTCAAGACAGTTTTGGAATGCTGTTTTTCTAGAGCAATTTTTTATGTATTAGTCCAAAGTTCTACATCACTGTTTAAGATAGATATGACCTAATTCTTAGAGAAATTGATAGCCTTAGCCGTGTGTATGTCATAAACATCGATATGAGGTGTACCGGTAAAGTCGTCTAGAAATGTTGACTTTGAGAGCAATTTTAAGGCATTTGCAGACCGAATTCGCAAAAATGAGAATAGGACTTCTGAAACAACTTTTTGTAACCTTTTGATATAGCCAATAAATTTTTTCGCGTATCTCCCTTTAATAAACGTGCTCAAATGTATCTTCCAAATTTTTCCGGCAGCACAGATGTGTTCCTCCAAAGACACTATGCCACTCCTCGTCCCACGGTGATTGTGGGAGGCAAGGAACTAAATCCGCGTTCCGCCAGGGCGCGCTCGTCACGACAAAACCAGTGGGCATAACAAATGAATTTTCGACTCCAATATGCCTTAACCTGCACATTGTAACAGATATCGCATGCTCGGCTGATTTCTCTGATGTTAAGTACTTACATGAGTTGGCTGATATGTCCTTAAACCTATCCAAAACATTCGTGTTTTGGCTTCTTCCATGGCATTTTGGTGACAGTTCTTTCTTTTTCGGTTTTAATCGCGTTTTCTGTCTCCTTCAATGATTTATTTGCATATTTATTGAACCAAAGATGCCCAAAAAATGATATAAACAAAGATATAGTACCTTTTTTAGGTCACGTTAAAAAGTGCCCTTTTTCCCTGGGGTGCCCCTCAAAATTGGTGTGCCCCCCATACCAAAGCTCTGGCTGCGCCCCTGGTTACGTATGTCCATTTTCAGCTTCAGTTCTGTGTGAATTATTCGCTTTTTTCTAAGTGCTTAACAATTTGGCTGGGACTAAAACACCAGGTCATGTTTTTGATTAGCTCCACCACGACAGTGGAGCTTATTAAAAAAGTAGTCGTTCTCAGAGTAGACGCAGCGTGAAAATTTTGAGAATCTATTACTTCTTGAAAGATGGATACGGCTTCTTCTAGAAAACTCTAAAAACCGGAAAAGGTACTCACAGAATATTCTTAAGACAGCTGAGAACTGTTTGAATTCTCCTGAAAGAAATGAAATACGTTTCACCCAAGAACATAAAGAAGCGCATCACGCCTCTATATGAGAACCCCTATCAGTCTCGTTTAGAACCCTGACAGGTCTTAAAATTTGCTCTCCGATTATTGATATGGTGTAAGTTAGGTGCAAGAACTCTACGGGTTCTCCACCGGTTTTCAGTGTAGTGAGCTGCTGCGAGATCCTACCAAAACATGTAACTATCGTCTGGATAGTTGTGGGCCACATAGGGTAGAAGAACCTTCTTTAGGCACTCATTCCTGTAGGTTTCCCTATCGAAATTTGCCCGACTGGATCAAAATCACAGGCCTGGAGATCCCCTTCGGTGATACGGCTACCCACACAAGTAGTTTTCGTGGGAACTTGCTAGTCGGACGCCATCTGACTTGTGAAGGGACATCTCCATCTCGCCCACCATAGAAGCCCCGGTTGCGCTGCATTTAGCTTCCCGCGTATGTGAAGTAACTTTTGTCGTCCATTATGACATCATGCTTCAGGCTCACTTTGAGCACCCCTTGGGACAAGCTACACAGACGTAACTTTTGGGCACGTCGCTGTCTTTCTGTGGTGTCTGGTGCCCGCCCTTTTTCCTGTACTTAAGGTCAGCTTTCTCCAGAAGTTTCATGACGTAAGTCTGTGAAACGGCGAATTTTCGAGCAAGAACACGAGTGGAAATCCCAACCTTGTTTCCCGCTGCGTGATCAGTGCATAATGTTTCTGGGGCGTCATTTTTGTGATTGGTCGGACATTTGTTTTACAATGTGCAACGTTTCTTGTGCAACGTTTCTTCCTGCCTTGGCGACAATAATCACACGATAAATGGTTGCCTTCGCCACACCAATTTTCTGAAAATGGTGAAAAACCTTTGACTTTGGTTCATTTGGCCTATTTTTTTTCAGAAATTCTGCGACAGAACTGCGAGCATTCGATTTGGTTTAAGTCTCCATGTTCACTAAGAAATAAAAATGATGAGCTAATTTTTTGTCTGCACATAGTCCATCGTTTGGTCCTGCATTATGCAAATTATCAATTAAATATCTTAATTATATTTGAAGATATTGATCATAAAATCTTTGTCCCAAAACTAAGTGCTCACCCGTTAGGCCTTTCATTTCCAGTGCGTACCACCCGCCGCCCAGTGCGTTCTCTTGTGTAGCCCCCTGTTCTGTGGCAGCCGACGACGGCCTCTTCGCACCACCCCATGGGGCGGAGAGGCCGAAGAAATGTCCGTCAAATTTCAGTCGGAGAAATGTCCGCACAACTCAGCCAAAATATGTATATGACTTGCCGATGTCTATGTGCAACGCTTCGCTCTCCCGGATTTTGCCACAGCGCCATCTGTGTATTGCGGATCCACAAACAGCTTCATATCGATGGTGTTGCGTTCCTTCGACCGTCATAAGCCCCAGTGTCTCGACAAATAATCACGCTGGCTTATTACAAGTGCAGAACCATCGTGAACAATTAGAATTCATATACTTTTAACTCTTCTAAAGGACGGGGTTGAGGTCAACCCCGGGCCCTTGAGCAATTTTGTAGTTTCCCACGTAAACATAAACAGCATAACAGCACCTGATAGGCTCTCTGAGGTTGAACAGTTCGTTGTTTCCAACGAGATTGATGTTTTAGCCCTTAGTGAAACAAAACTAGACGAAAACGTCCACCCGTGCGTCTACACCTTACATGACTTCCATGCTCCATTGGTAAAACATCGCGACAGACATGGTGGACGGTTTTGTATGCTCGCAGTACACTTAATTCCAGCCAAACGTCTGACTGAATTTGAAAGTCCAGATGAAGAATGGATTTGGATGATAGTTAAAGTAAACAATTTAACACTTGTAATCGGCTGTGTTTACTTACCCCCTAACCTCCCCGTCGGCAGGCATGATGAGTTTATCGACCACGCAATTGACACTGTAAGTAGGGTACAGGCTTACTCGCCCGACGCTGTACTGGTCTTGGGTGACGTGAATGCAGGCAATATTTATCTCAGCAGCCCTCCGGCAGACAATAGTGGGATCAGTAGTCTTGATAACAAATTATGCGACTGTTTTGAAGCGCTCAATCTTGATCAAATCATTAACGAGCCAACCCGCATCCAAGGCCAAACAAGAAATCTAAGAGATCTGTTTTTTGTCTCAAACATTAGGATGATAACAGACAGTCGCACACTTTCTCCCTTTTCAGAAATAAACCATCTCCCAAATTCTGCGGCTCTTCACGCAGAAAAATTGTGCCTACACGCAGTTATTTCATTTCATTTATTTGGTACATTGTCTACGGGCTGCGACTCCCATTCACAGACAAAGTCAAATCCTAAAAAATCTAACTAAAACAATAAACACGATAGTCATGGAGCTAAAACAGATTCGTACCAGATAAAAAAATCATACCGTCAGGTAGTTCTAATTCTATGATAAATATGATTAGATAAAATCACCGTTTTAGTTGTAAACATCTTTCAGTTGTCATCCTACATATCTCGTCACAGAGGATTTAAATTCACCCAGGGTTTGGTGAAACAGGTCTGCACCTGGACTCCTACTTAAAAAACTCATTTACCACTCGCGGGACTCTACCAAACCGACTATCCTTCACAATATTCACCCTCGCAAAAGGGATGTTCAAAAGCTGGTTGTTTCTTCCTTGTCTTGCAGGCACATGAAGAGGGAAAGCATTAAGTAAAATATAGGAATCAATCATGCCGCGGTGGGTTTTAAAAGCAAACATAATGTCGTGTTGAAGCCTTCGAGCAGAAAGTGATACGGTCCTTTGGCACAACAATAAATTACTATAGGCAAGAGACCCAGAAGCGCTGGGGTTCGGAGCTATTGTATTCAACCATTTCAAATACTTATGCTGCACTCCCTCAACACGATCCAGGTGAACGTGTGCAGTCCCTGCCCATATAACGCTGCAGTACTCTAATATTGATCTAACATGCGCGCAATAAGACGCCCGCACGGAGGCCAAACTGATGCCTCCCCCAGCACCACGTATATCTCTTGCTTTTTGGAAAGATTTGATCAAAATACCGAGAAATTGGTTAGCTTTTTTAACTATTGAGTCAATATGAGGTGCAAACGTTAGCTTCTTTTTTTATTTTATTTTTTTATAAATTTTGTTCAAGTTGTTCCTGGTACGGTTGCTGGAGTCGGAGTCTCACTAAAGTCATCAAGGGACTTGTCACGGAGACCCCGACACCACCACTCGAACGAGCAACTCCCTCAATGGAGGGTTAATTTAGAAGCCAAAGTTTAACGTCCCACAAAGCACAGGGACGGCCGCCCCGCTCAGGTCACCCTCTCACCAGTCAGTTGCCAGCCGACCTACGTCGGGCAAACCATTGAGCGCCGGAGCGTCTCAGGGGAACCGATCCCAAGCCTGGACATGCACTGCCACTGCATGTGTCTGAGCAGCGGGCCGGAGCCCAACGCTCTACCAACTGAGCTACCGGGGCGGCTTATAAAGACATATGGGACTACAGCAAAACTGATATCGTGGCATTAACTCGGCACCTGCAGGACACTAATTGGGATACACTTCTAGACCGCGACATTGATGAAGCAACGATTAGTGTAACAAACACTGTCATTGAGGCGGCAAGGATATCTATACCAACCAAGCGAATTCGTATAAACAGACAACGTAAATCGTGGGTCACAGGCGAGTTGTTAGCAGTATTAGAAAAGCGCACATGTTCACCCAGGAAGGTTTCTGAAGATGTTATATGGCCTATTATTGGGCCCACAAAATTTTTTATTAGATTTGTCCAAGGCTAGTTTGAGTTCTTGTAGAGTAAAGGGCTCGTTATTGGTTTCCGGGATGGCAGATCTGAAATCTAGCTTCTGTGCTTTCAACTCAAGACACTCATTCGTTTTTGGAGGGTAGATACTGGCCGCCGATACAGAGGAAAAATATCGAGCGAAACAATTCGTAACGTCGAAGAGCTCGGAGATGAGGACATTGTTTTCACTAAGCTGTGGGAAACACTTTGGGCGAGAGTCACGGGATTTGAAACATCGCACTTTGTGCCAGACCATGGACATGGGGTTGAATCGGTTACAGGATGTTTCAAATTCTTCAATGAACACTCTTTTCTCTTGCTTTATGACTTCCTCAAAAGCACGGGTGGCTTCTCGGTTAATTTTTTGATACATTTTTGGAGGGCCCTGAACGCTCTTTTCCGTTTCGCTTTGGCCTCCTCGCAGCGGGCATTCCACCAAACTGCGTTTCTTTTCTTTAGAGTCTTTGGCGATTTATTTTCATACTGCCGAATAGAGATAGATGCCGCTTCCTCAACGGCCTCAGGGAAAGTCTGGATGGTTATTTCAGAGTGATGTTTGTTTGATAAAATCTGTGCTATGTTGTGATTGTAAAAAGCCCAGTTAACGTTTTTTAAGTTCCATTTTTTGTGCTATTTGGGGGAAGTAGGGAAGGGGATTCAGATAACCATATCTTTATAGGGAAGTGATCGGAGAAATATGGGTCATTGTGCACTGTCCAATGGAGAAGAGGCGCAATGCATGGGGAAGCCAAAGATAGGTCAATGGCAGAGTATGAGAGGTGGCTGTGACTGAAAAATGTTGATGAGCCATCATCTAAGAGTTCCTCAACGGCTTAGCCGCGAGGTGATGTCTTACGACTACCCCAAATGGGGCGGTGCGCATTGAAATCGCCTAGCATTAGGCATGGTTTTGGGACTTGTCGGATAAGGTCGTCCAGGTTTGTCTGGCTTACTAGTGGTGAGTTTGGTGGGAGGTGAGAGCAGCGATTTCTCTCGAACATTGGCGAACTTTTATTCCAACGGCGTTAAGAGGAGTGTTGAGATTGAGGGGGGCTTGAAGTAGACTATTTGAAACATATAAACAAACGCCACCTTGTCTATGTTCAGCGTTAATGTTGTTTCTGTAAGAGGAGTACCTACGGACGTCGAAGTTATAGGGGTCATGGTCCCGTAGATGGGTTTCCTGAATCGCTGCTAAAAGGGTGCTTCTTTAAGTAAAATTTGTTTGAACTCACCACAGTGAGACAATAGACCTCCGAAATTCCACTGTAGGAAACTCATGTTCATACTTGAGCCGGGCGGGAGCTATGCCGAGGCATGGATGTTTGGCCGTCTTGGGAATAACCCTCAAGTTCAGAACCAGAGTCCGAACTGTAGTTCGACAGGTTCGCAGGAAGTGGAGAGGTAGGTAGGACTGCGAGAGAGGTTAGTTCTGACACGTGGCAGGCCAGCTTCCTGGCGGGTAAAGCTGTATGCTGGACAGCTGTGGGGATTGACCTAGTTGCATTCTCATGTTAGCGATGGCCAGTTTGAGTCTCAGTGACTGATGCTGGAGATGTTCTGGGGCTGGTAGTATCTGTCCCCAATTTCCCAGGGTCAGTCCGCTACTACTACTACATCTGACAGCTCAACGGCGAAAGAGGTTGGTTTTGCTACGCATCCGGCCTTCTTGACGGCAGGTAGAGAGGCTGTCTGCTGGAAAACTGTGGGGACTGGTCCGACCACGCTTTCTTGGAAGGGGTGGCCAGTTTGTCTCTCTGACACTGATGGTGGGAGTGTACTGGTGCTGGTGAACTCCGTCATCGAGTGTGCACAGCCGGCCTGCTTCGCTACCACATCGAACGGCGCAACAGCAGATGGAGGGACCTGCCCAGAGACTTTGAGCCCACCATCAAGCGAGGCCTCAGCGGCTTCCGTCGGAGGGGTGGATGTTTCGAGGGGAGCCTGACTGTTTTCGGAAGTTGTCTCCACGTGATGTGGGAGGGCAGGGTCGGAGGTGCGGCCATCCACATGGCTCGAACCGATGGGGGGCACGCGAGAAGCGCGTTTGGAGCACCTCGGGACGGATAGGGACCGCTAAACAAGACAAATAAAAATGGGATTTGACCCTTGGGGGGGGTTCCCAAATCATGCACATTACCGTCACTTTTTGGACATTATCTCTTGTTATAAAAAGAGGGGGTACTAATTCAGATTGTCTCAAGAATTTAAACTTCAAAAGGAAACTACGTGGGCTCATAGGAGGGAATTTTTCGGCCTCACGTAAAACGGCTCTTTGTTTGTTGTACTTGTCTGTCATACATGCTGTGTCTGCTGTCTCGTGGGTGCGTCCATGCCTGGCTGGATTGTCTGTCTCCAATTATTCTTGGCTGGAAAGGGGGAGAGGGATGGATACAGTTTGGGCCAAAAGGGCATAGTGATGATGTGCGCTTCATTTACCGTTTCTTTTCGGTCACTGCCCCTGCAGGCGCCACCCTCTCGCCCGAACCACGTCACAATTACAGCGGACTCGCTTATTCACATTCTTGTATTAGCGGATTTATAGCCTTCTCTAGTGTGGGACAGTTGTTTGGCAATTATTAGCAACATATTTAATGTGTGAAACCCTTAAGAAGAACGTGAGTCATGGCACAAAATCTGGTGGATTAAATTTAAAAAAATCCGTTCACAAATCGATCGTACAACGAAAAATTGAACGCCATAAAAAAATGAAGTGTCGAAGCTAACCTTGAAATGGGAAGCCCTCGTGAGTACCTTGTCCTTCCCGGCTTACTTACCTAACTACCTATCCTTCTTGAATTTTGCCTCGTATCTTCATATACTGCCGCATAACTGTTTCCACAATCCACCGACATAGGTTTTTTAATTTTTATGATATTTAACATTTAAACATAAATATTATTTTTGCTCATCGACTTGACCTTGTCCCCTTCTCCAGCCGACCTGCTGGATCCGCCCCTGTCCAATATCAGGTAAAAAGCCTGGGCGACGTCCTTACCTCTAAGCCAGTCGTGCCCAGGCTGTCATAATGTTCAAGCGCCGCCACTGCACGCGCGAGGTGTCAGATGTCCAGTGCGCAGCTCATGAAGCTGGGAGCACATCCTCCACAGTTAGTGTGACATTGTTACTTGGGCAGTTGGCTGTCAAATGGAGAAAGGCATGGCTTCAAGGTGGCTACTTCGTTTCGGACGCCAGTTTTCTGCTGTCGGTGCTGGTGTTCACATTTTTGTGCGACATAGAAGAGGTAGAATGCCACGGGATAAGAAGACTTATTGTGCTGACTAGAGGATTTACTTTTTCTAGACTCTTGACCTCGGCGCCAGTCCTGGCGCCGGCAGGCCTCGACTGGTCCCGGCAAGACCCAACGTGGTCCTGGCATTGGCCCTGGCAAAAAATTCCGGTTAACAGTGAAACGATTTGCAGCCTTGTCTTATACGTTTCAACCAGTGACTTCAATTTTCTATTTCAGTCATGAATTATGTGTAATTGTCTTATTTCATTGTATTTTCGAATGGACCTTGTTACAACTAAATTGGGTTTGTCTTGCCGTGCCAGCGTTAACCACCCAAACCCCCCTGGATCGAGAAGAGATCTCCAGCCCTGGCCATGGTATGCCACTTTTCGGCCCGACACGCCCCCCCGTGACGTCATTTATGAACAGCCCCATTTAGGTTTAAGTAAGACAATTTATGTGGCGTAGTTAGGCATATTAGGTTATCTATTCGTCAAATGCTAAGAAATCTAACTTAATTGGTTAGAAATTAACTAATCTCAATCTGACATGGGCCCCAAGGAACACAGGTCCTAGTTAAGACTATTACGTTCTACAATCCTCAGAGGTCTCGGAACGGTCCCGGTACAGACACAGTTGATCCCGCGGCAAAGTCCCGGCTGGGCCCAGCATCCGGTCTCGGCTCCTCCGGGACTAAATTCTCAAATGTCACATTTTTGGAAATTGCCACAATTGCTCAAGAAGAACCAGACAGAAGCCGGAGGCAGTTACTGAAGAGCCGCTCGCTGCGGAGTCACAATCATCATTGACTGACTCACTGGGCGCTCCAACAGTTTCAGCGGAAGTCGATGTTTCCCATTATTACCGCTGATGCACGGGACTACCGTCAGAACAGATAGACTTATGGTTGGACTGATCCTTTGAAGTTGGTTTATTCTTCGTTGTGTGCTTTCAACTTCTTAATGCCGTTTTTAAAACATGATAGAATGTGCTTTGGGTTCGACATTTTATTTCAGAACCGGAGTGGTAAACGTCAAGGGAGAACGCCCATCCAAACTGTGAACCAAGTAGGTCATTTTTATGCCTCACTAGAAATTAAAACTGTCTTTTGGTACATTGATTCACCCTCCTCTGCCTCCTCTGCTGGTGAACCGAACCAAATGCCACTAGATATAATACACCACTGTCATAACACAGCCCTTTAGCTATGAATTCGCTTCCACCCAGGACCTGAATACTATTGATTCCACCTTGCTTCAAAACATATACTTTATAACGTATGTTGTTTACGTTCCTTACTCTTATTGAAACCTTACTGAAGCCGAAAAAAATATTAATACGCGCCCCGCTGGGGAGGGGGCGAAATTCGCCCCCCCCCGCCTCCTGGTTTTCCCCGGATAACGCAAAAACAAAGAAACGCAGAGCAACGAAACTTACAGTACCTTATTCCTGATCAATTCTACGCATCTTACTAATTTTTTAGGTCAGGTCATGTCAGGTCAAGGAGCTATCTAAGGTCAAGCGACCCGACCTAAAAACCTGAAATTAAGAGTTTGAAGCGGCGCCTAAGGAGCATCAGCCAACCGATCAATTTGAAACTCTCACAATATGATGAGGTTACTAGGGTCTACAAATCTGTCATCTCGGATTTTTTTATATTGTTGACCTAAGGTGGGGTCAATTCTCTAGTCACCCCATTATAAGTCTATGGAGAAAAATAGAAAGGGCTTGTTTTTGGTAAATACGGGATAGATGAAGTTAAAATGCTCAAACGGTGTATTCTTACCACGATTTTAACCATAGAGTCAAGTTTTTGACCTTCTGACCTCTCACAAGTCATGTCAGGTCACAGGAGCATACAGTGATTGTTTTGTCAATAACTTCTCACTGAATTGAGATAAAGCTCCCATTTTGCTTGCATTGTGCTTGTATTGTCATGAAGAGTCGATTAATATGCAACAGGACCATACCAGGTCACCCTCTGACCTTGAGCTAGCTCGATGTCAGGTAATTTTCACAATTTGACCTAGGAAGGTCATATTATACATCATTCGATTCACCACGATGAGAGGTATTGAATGATGCATAAATATTTGCTCTAGCTCTGCTGAGTACAAATCTAGAGTGGGAGACGTTCACTGCCCTGTTGTAAGCCTATGGGACCTTATTTGACCTATGCTGACCTCAATATTGACCTGACAAAAATACTACTTATAATTTCTCTTCGCCTCATCAAGAGCTTTCAAACGCCGTCCGTAATTTTTTAGCTTTCCGGGGGAATGAGACACGGAGGGGGCGAAATTCGCCCCTCCCCCAGCGGGGCGCGTCATGCCAGGGACCCCAGCGGGGCGCGTGTTAAAGAAAAAGAAAGACTAGAAAAAATAATTTTGGTCAACGGCACACCCTTACCTTATGAAAATTTCCACAATACCATATGCTCATGCAGATGCACGTTGCCCTAGCACCAAATTTCTAACCCATCGTCTCCGTTGAGAACCACACGCGTGCGTGTCGTCGGTTGGCCAAAGTGCCAGTCGGCTATCGGTGGGGCGCGCCGGGCGGCCGATTTTCGCGCACATGGCGTCACTCTTTGGCTGACTACACATCGATAAATTCGCGAAAATAAAGAACGCGAAATTTGATTGATGTTATTAGAAAGCACAGGGACAGATAAACATTTTACCTGAAGATCATTTTAAGTTCAATCACTGGCCACACTTAGAAAAAATTGTGTCAAAAATTGAATGCAAATTTCCAATAACTTGAAAATCATTATTCTTAAAAAACTAAATTCTCGAAGTCGGATAATTGAATGTTAAATACAATTACGTTTTAAATGAGCATCCATAACGATGGAATACACAGATAATAATGATTGTATGCCACCTTGTTTTGCCAAAAACACGGATTTTCACGATTTTCAGCAAGCTGTAACTCCAAAACCCATTGGCGTAGCCATGCTTTCCTAAACTTGTAGGGACACATCCAGCCTCTTGATTAGGTACCTGACGGAACATTTTAAGAGGGGCCAAATGTTATATGCGAGCTAGCCAGCGGTCCCGTTTTTACATTTTTACACGAATTAAGGGCAGTATGATTTTAATACTTAAAGAGAGTGTGGCACCTTGGTCGAATCCTGGAATTTATTGGAATCAGGGGTACTTTTAGGCGAAAATCAAGGAGCCGTCCGTGATTTCTCTGAAAAATGTACAATAAGCTCAATACTTCTATTTTTTAAATGCTCCTCTAGGGAAAGAAATAAATATCTGCCTGTGGATGATGTCATGATCTGGCAACCACTACCATATTCAATACGCTTCCAAGGCTTCGATTGGCTGATACTCACCGTGACGTCAGCATATGTCGTCACACCAACAGCCATGATAACTGTGGCCTGCTGCTAAGGGTACATGAGGGGTACATTTCAGGTAAGTTTTAGCTTTTTCTACGAAATTCTCTATTTCCAAGACAAATGATGGTGGGGTACAGGTACCAGCCCACCTAAGATCTCGAGAACCATGCTAGATAGCGAAAAAACGGCAAACGACGTTTAGTAGCACATTCACCTCTCTATCGAAAATATTTACACTATTTTTTTCAGGTCACATTTAAGGTCACTAGAGGTCAAAACATGTCGTCATAGGGATAACATGTAAATGAAGGTTTCCGGTCATTACATCTGAACAACTAAAGATAGATCAAATAATTTGAACCATTAAAATCCTCGCAGCAAGCCGAATCCAATGTTATATAATATGGCCGCGCGTAAAATCAAGTCCAATATGTCATTGGACCTGACCTGAGGGCAGGTCAAGGTCAAATTAGGTCAAAATGCATATCTTTAGAACCGCAAAGACAATCCCAATCTACTGAAGCTAAAATAAACACTATCACTATGAGAGGTAAACACTATGACCAAGTTATTTAATTAAAACCACTTTTCCCATGTACTTCCAAGGAAGAGGTCAAGCCTCTACCTGACCTTAGGTCATCGATATAAGAAATACCGGAACATATTTTAGACAGCTCGGTGGGCTCAGTATGTGGTATGAGTTTCAATTGGATAAGTTCACCCTGTTCCGAATTATGTTATCTTAAACTGTTTTAAGTCAGGTCACTTGACCTGTACTGGTGACCTGACCAGAGTGATCTAACCGTAGATTTTTGAAAACAAGTTGTAAAAATGATCAGAGAAAAGGTATACCAAGTACGGCGGCGCGTGCCGTTTTTATGTTATCTCCAAAAAACCGAAGGGGGCGGGTACCCAACCCCCTCTCCCCCGTCAATGCGCGTGTTAGAGCGAGCACAGACTGTATGTTGGATTGGGAAAGCGTCTGAATGCGGCCATTTGCGTGTCTAAGAAGTATGGAGATAAACCTAGCTGCCTGTCTCAGCCTCGACTACTATCAGATCCCAGTACTGAGACGTCAATCATAAAATTGAAACGCCATTTCGCCCACTCAGGAAGCCTATCTCACCGGCTCACACGATCAGCAGTTCTTAAAGTACTCCATATCCTTCTTAGCAAAACAAGACGATTATCTTGAGATTTGCGGAGCGGTAACAGGACGCCGGCTGGCACGGTCGCGTGTGCCGGCTTGTTGGTGGGCGCGTCCGGCAGGCTTCTGTCCATGGCTGTCTCCATTGGAGGAGCGTCATGAAATCGGCTGGTCCTAAACTATTTTATATTGAACGCATGCTTTAGATGTTTGGCTAGTTGATTTGTTTCTTTTGAACGTGTATGAATGAATACATGGGTTTATTAAAATTATCGTGAGAGCGCCGCCAAGACTTAAGCCCACTGCCCACTCAATTCACAAGCTCAGAATTGACATGGCTGAATAAGAAAATTAATTGCAGTCATTTCATTAATTTACACTACCCACTTATCTCCAACGGCTTTTGAGTATTTCGTCCGAAAGGGTATTTCAAGGAGCTAAATTTCTCGGAACTTGCTTGCTTCTCACCATGGTTTCAAGTCCTTAAAATGAATGGAAGTGGATGAAATTTGGCATGAAGCTAACTTAGTAATTATACAAGTAATTCTAGGCCAACATTATGGTTCGTTCGTCTTCTAGAAATAGCTTTATACTATGCCTTTTCTGTACTAACACAGCACCCGGAGCCACGATCACGGCATCGTTTTGATTAAGTGATACCGGCCAGTGACCTCCTGACGGGTCACAGCTGTAGGGCTAGTGGGAGTCTGTGCAACGTGGCGCAGTAGTCTAGTGGTTAGAGGACATGTCGCGTGATCGGGGGGTGACCGGTTCGAATCTGGGGTTGACTGCGAGCTATTTCTTAGTTATTTCAAAGAAAAGAATGATAACACTATCCCACAGGCTTATGAATAGACACATTAAGGGTGCGTTACCCTCGACACATGCACCACACGACATGACCCGTCAGAACTAATACCCTGTTTCCCCAACAACAGATGTCAGGCCATTCGTTCATTCATCTTGATACACAGATCGCCCACGTGACACGGTGGTTGTAAGCCGTAGTACGCTGCGCATTCCACGCATTACGACCCTTCAGGTGGCCAAGAACCGCTGCGGGCAAGGTCAGACGGGTCGCAGTAACAGGTGTCTTAGCAGAGGCGGGTCCAGTATTTTTCAGAAGGTAGACTGCTATTGGGAAAATGTCTTGATTTCTCTAAAGGAGAAAACAGTTGCAGCTCGCACGACTATCACCTGGGATGAACCAAAGCTAGCCAAATGGCAGTTTAAGCATGACTGTGGATTTTCTGCGCTATTTGCGTCAGTTAGCAGCTAGTGAGCTGTAGGATCCGCGCTCACTTCCCACTTTATCAACTTTGGTGACCGAGCTTTGTGTACCCACTTTCGTCCTCCCAAACTCGACTAGTCCTTTTCCGTCCTAAAAATATATCATGAATATTCCCATAACATCTTTGTTTACTTTTTTCCGTGACAACCTCAGGGAAATGTAGAAAAAGGACCACCATCTTCCATCCCGACAAAAAATCTAAAAAAACGTCGTCCTACCCCGTCACATTATATTCCCTCTCTATACGGAGTGTCCTTTCTTTGTAAATTTATAGTGTCTACTTTTGAACGCTATCGTTTTTTAGCATTATGTTCTCGGCCCGCCTTGCATCGGTGGTTCGTCATTTTCCGTGCGTACACGCACAAGCACACACACATGACGCATGGGCCACATGTCCCTCATTTGTGACCGCTTTGGTGTATCTTAGGGATCCCGCCTCGTGGCGGTCACAGAAACGAGCGTGCGTTCGTGCAGGGCTCACTGATTCGCTCACCCACCGAACCCTGAGGCGTGAAGCTCCATGTGTTTGCCCAAGTATTTATTGTGGACCATTTTCTGGTGCTCGGAGGGGGTGGGATGGTGTTGTACCCTTCAATTATGTGCGGAGTTGTCCTCACTGTGATCGGTAGGTGGTTCTGATTATAGGATAGTTTGTGTCGTAATCAACAACACACGTGTACAGTCTCAATCCCGTCCAGACCCTTACTGACTACATCACTTCAAGATAAACCAAAGCCTTTGCAATATATTGGCAGCAGTTTCCTAAGTTATAGGCCCTGACTTAGGACAGTATCGAAGGATGGCTTCCGAAAAATTTAAGAGACCATCCATGACGTACATCAGGAAAAAGGGAGGGGGCAGGAAGTCAGCAACCGTTTTGTATTTGTATTTGTATTTTTTCATGTAAATGGGCAACAGGTATAGCCCACTAATAGCTCTAGTCAAATAAGCAAAACAAAGACATGGTATTTACAATGAAATGAAATAAATGATGCCCGTGGCATTCCAAGATTCACAACAAAGTCATACGCTTGCCCGAAGTCTTGGTGTCATTAAAACATTGTAGAAATAAGACATCATTATGACATAAAGACTACAATAATAAAAGTGAGTATGCAGGATGTGTAGATAAAAGCACAGACAAAACACAAGATGAAGGTAAAAACTTTCGCTAAAACATAGACTACAACAAGAGCCACACGATAATCAAAACAGGTGCTGCCTGATGTGCTTCACTACAGCACCTCTAAAAATATGGCATGTGGTTGTGAAATCATGGAAACAAAGTAAAGCACGAATAAAAAACCTTGCTTTACAGTTTTGACGCGGCCAAATGGAACCTGAAAATTTTGTAGTTGTGCCCCCTGTGTCGACGCTGATGGACATGAAAGGGAGGCTCCCAAGCAGGAAGGCGGAGTCTATCTTGCCCATTATTATTTTTTAAAGAAACATAAATCATATTGATATCTTCTTTGCGAGAGGCTGGCGATTTTGAATAAATTTAATAGGTAGTGATAAGAAAGCGTAACAGAGGGCCGAGATGTATGAATGTGGTCAGCTAACCACATAAGAAATTTGTGCTGAGTTCTGTCCAGCCTTTCCAAATGATTTTGAGCAGCCCCTCCCCAAATGATGCAACCGTATACAAGAATGGACCGAACATTGCCGAAATATGCTGCTAGAATGGGATCTGTTTTCAGACTTCCCCCGGCTCGACCGGTCTGGAGAGATCGTATCAGCACACCCATCGTCCTATTTGCCCTGCTGACGGTGTAATCGATGTGGTTTATAAAGGTTAATTTCGTGTCAAGCCAAACATGCAGATCTCGAACCTCTTCTACGTGATCCAGATAAGTGTTTTGAATTTTGTACCGGGCCAGAATTGGATGTCTTTTCAGAATGATTCTAAACGAGCAGCATTTTTATGGGTTGAGGTCCAGTTTCCAATCGTTGGGCCAAACTGCCAGCCAACCAAGGTCCTTTTGAAGAAGTTCCGAGTCCTTTGACCCGGTGATTTTGTGATAGAGCTTTAAATCGTCAGCAAAGAGAAGAATGTTTGTCTGAATGTTGTCCGGGAGGTCATTTATGAAGAGTGCAAAGACCAACGGAGATATCAGACTACCTTCCGGCGTTCCAGAATGAACCTGGGTCCAATCAGAACATTTTCCATTGATAATGATTCGTTGTTTACGATTGCACAGGAAAGTTTTAAGCCAATTCAAAGCCTGTCCGGAAATATTGTAAGATTTTTGAAATTTGTGGAGGAGAAGTTTATGGTTTACGCTCTGGAATGCTGAATAGTAGTCAGTGTAGATGACATCTGTCTGATGGCCTGAAGAGATGGAATCCCACGCAGTTTTTAGGAGACCAGCTAAATTTGTGTCACAAGACCTGCTTGGGACAAAACCGACTTTGTTAGACTTTGTAACAGGGCGTAAGAAGGTATTACCATGGGAGTTAAAATTAATAGAATACGTGTTAAGTGATTTATGGATATTTCCTCAGCTCTGAATTAGAGTGAACATTGATGTGATTCAATGGAGTCACATTCATCATTATTATGGGATTTTTTTGATTTTTGTATGTCCTTTTTATGAGGAAAGGAACCGCGAGAGATTTGTGTGAAAACGTGCCCTGACGTCCAAATTACCATCACATGCCTCCAGTCATGAGACCATAGTTCCATGGTGTTGAGAGCTAAAGATATGTTGGTGGAAAACACGCAAAACACGTGTTCTATAGTCCGTACATATTTTTATGACCTGAACGACGTTTCTAAAATATCCGGGAAGCATTAGGAGGTGATGCAACACCCCCTCCCCGCACCTTTCAAGGAGTGTCGTGACCATTTCAGGGATAGCCTTAGTTCAATTGGGCAAGAAAGTACCCTCTTTCTGGTAATTTACAGGTTCAAGGATGACATTCATGGAGTTTAAAGACACAGAAAACACCGTTATGTGTCAGCAAATCAAAATATGTGTATAAATCACAGCAAAAAGCAAAATACACGGATATTTTGCTAAAGAAACAGCAAAATGGTAACATCAGCAGCAAAAAATTACATCCGGCATGAGCTTCAAGCACCGAGGGTGAAGAGAGTTTACCGGTCGAAAATTCGGAACATTGAATGCGATAAAGCTGATGGACTAAGGAACGGGACGCACCAGTCCTCACATGGCTACCCAAAAGTGACCCTAGTCAGCAGCCTCGGCGCTAGCAGGTGCTGACATATCTGACACAGAAATCTAACTCACACAATTGTTTACCTTTCTTTATGAGGAGTAGGAGTGTACTATGGGGACACACTAGTTGAGTGAACTTCTGCCTTGCGGTCGTCGTCGCCAGAAATCTGCTCCCGGGACAATCGCCGTTTTCTTTTTCCCTGAAAGTTCTTGTCACTCCAGCTCATGGCGGTCAGAAATGGGTGTTACTGATATTGGTAGAGCCTAGTGTTCTAACGTATGTTTTCCAGTAAAAGGAGAGTATTATCTTGGTCATAGTGATGGAGGCACAATGATATAAGCCCTAGAATGCCTAGTTGAGAGTGACGCCCAGGCGCTCTAAATTTCCCCTTCACTTTTTTCTTACTCACTGGCTTTTGTTGGCATAATTAAATAATCCTAGTGTATAAAAATTATCTAGTGTGGAAGCAAGGAAAATTTTGATGAAGAATGTGCGAAGTTTAATAAAGGAATGTAATCGAGTTTTTACTAGCTCCCAAAATATTAAAGCGTTTGGACTTTCCACTCGCCTACTATATTTCCCAACTTGAATTTTACACTCAGTACCCCAGTGCAAAACTAGTTTTGAGACACTGCGGAGTGGGGCGCTACAATATCCCAAAGATTATCCAGCATACTGAGTGCGTCTTTCATTTTTTTCTGAGCGTCGCCTTTCCACTCTGTTCTTTGTCAGCTTCCATCCAGCAAAGTCTTCCATCCAGCAGCCGTCGCTAGTTCCCTTTGTAGTTAGGTATATTTGTGAACGTCATGGCTGAAAATTTATTCACATTTACACTTGTGCTGGTAGCAGTGGTATCTCCATTTCCTGCTGTTGGTAAGGTCGTATTCTAGAACCTCGCGCGCCTTCGGAAGTTTTGCTCTGCTGAGGGAGGATGATGGGCAACAAATGAAGAAGGATTCCATATATCTTAGCTGACGCCGGGGCCTAATTTTTTGGCTGTCAATCGTTGAGACAGATCTTTCGTGGTGGCTTTTGCTTCAAGTGATTATAGGCCAATCAATTTCTAGATGTCCCAAAAATCGCTCATTTGGGTACCTAAAAGTACGAACAGGATTCGAGCGGGCTAATTCGACATAAAGCTCCCTCAAGATCGGTCCCTGTCATCCGCCTCTCCTTGTCATTGCACACAGCTCACGCCGGTAAAAACACCATCCGGGGTCAACTAGGCTATTTAACGCAAATCAGATACAATTGAACAACGTATTCTTTCTTTGTACTTTAGATATGTTTAGAATGCTCGATTATGTCAATATTATTTCGAAAATACACCCACGTAGCTTTCCGGTACCATTTTTGATGAGCTGCGACTATGCAAAATTTACTTCAGGCTGATTTTTGGACCGCAGGCGGTGACCTGACTACGATGAAATTTTGAACGGATGTCCAAAATGGACCAAATAATTGAAAATTTGCGGGGACACTCATTTTAAAACAAAGGTGTGCAAAATATGAAGCCATATTGCTTATCAAAACACCACTCAGTAGCCTTTCATATGTTAGGAGACTCATGAAGGCTCATATTGTCAGTGGCGGATCTAGCCGGTTGGTTTGGGAGGGGCAAACCAAAGTCGAAAAGCAAAAAAAAAAACGTCGCGCAGTGAACAATTGCGCTACAATATGCCTTTTTCGGTAGGATTTTGGGAACTGGAGACGAAAAGCAAAAAAAAAACATCACGGGCTGAAAAATATGGGCTCAAGATACATTTTTTCCTATCCAAGCCCCAATATTTACACTGAACTTCTCTAATTCTGTTTGAAGTTGA
Source organism: Lepas anatifera (assembly GCA_034440635.1). Taxonomy (NCBI): domain Eukaryota; kingdom Metazoa; phylum Arthropoda; class Thecostraca; family Lepadidae; genus Lepas; species Lepas anatifera. Next base: position 356,849 of record JAOTON010002167.1, read on the forward strand.
GAGTTGAAGCACCAAAATTTTGCATACAAGCTAAAAAGGAGTCGGGGAAAAAGGAGGTCGATCGCTTTGGGGGGCAAAAACATAGTTTTGCCCCGAGCTTTTCCGTTTGGGGGGGCAATTGCCTTTTTGCCCCCTGGATCCGCCACTGCATATTGTCTGGTTGCAGAACAATGTGCGCCATCCAACGTCGGCCAGGCAGGTCGCAACTGCCCAGAAAATAAAAGTGACCATACACCTTTAGCTTCCAAATCTAACACTACATGTTCCACAGCAAAACGGAAAGCTAACCAGATTCTGACCCATTTTTGTTACCATTTAATTACACTAGAACATTTTCTGTGCCCCCAAATCCGTTAAAAACAAAATATACATTTTTGCTGGAAGTGAAGTGGCCTAGTCTTACCTGAGACTCTGTTTTTGATTTCAGCCTGTTTGTTACCCTCACTGGCCCAAAAGAGAAGGTAAGACTAGAAAGAAAGGATGTGCTTGAAATGTGGTCGTCAGAAGGAGTGAGCTTACGAGCGAAAGCAAGGAAGTGAACGCGGGAATGCATTCGACAAATTACGACTTTGTGCTGAATCTTCTTTGTATATCATGAAAAACAAGCTTCACTCCGTCGGATCTATGGGATCAATTGTAACAAGGATCACGTCGACAGATCCATGATTTTCGGTGTTATTGCATGGGCACAAAACCGCATCCATGACGCTGACAGTGTAGGGTCTGCTCATAATTGACGGTTTTGGGGTCCAAAAACCTAGCACCATGTGGCAGCGATCGGCTGAGTATGATGCTCAGTCACCCTGATCATGTTATGCATGCTTTATTAGTCAATGATATATTTCGAAATTACAGCAATCGTAATGTAAAAATTTAGATAGAATTATCAAAACTCGATTCATGTTTTTAACGAGACTTCTTAGTTAATACACATGTGTGATAACTGTAAAGCGTCGTCCCAATTTCTTCCCCCTACCCAATTTTAAAATTGCTTCATGTTATTCATTTTACGTTTATATACAAATAATACATACCTAGTTGTTTTGATTTGAAACACCATTCCAATTAAATAATCCGAATTTTGTTTTGGGCTGCACTTCGGATGCTTTCGACGTAAAAATCACCCCCTGAGCGAGGCTCCCCTGTAGAGATAAATGCTGCCATCGGCCTTTTGTCCCCCTTCTCTCTTTCTCTCTTTTTCTCCTCGGTTGGTTAGTCATTCTAAAATTTTGACATTTTTTCTGAGGGACATCTGAAAGCCCGAATTAACCATTTTCGTATTATTATCACAATACTATTTTATAAGACAAGTCGTTATTTCTTTCTGCAGTGAAATGCAGAAGTCAGCAAAATATCGTCAATTATAATTGGATAATCGGTCGGGTGAAGTCTGACGTTTTGGAGCTCAGTATGGTGATTGTAGGAACACTGATCATGGTTTTTGAAGGACAGCAAATTGTTAGGCTGACTTATAATGATGAAACATCAGCTCCTAGATTTCACTTCTGGGTACGAGCAGGTACGATGCACCATTATAGATTCTGGGTAGTTTTTCAACCTATAAAGAGGCCTAGGATACCATCTTCTGAAGAATACTAAGGTATTACACGCGGTATCTACAAAATTAATTAAATTTTTCGGCCAATTTCCGTTTTCCTCATACATTTTCAATCGAGAGGTCATTATCCGTACCTGCCCCTACGTCTACGATCTGAAAAAATTCTAAAATTGGTAGTAGAACTCGGCGGGCCTTTTATGTGATATGCGCTTCAATTCGATAGATTCGCCCTTTTCTTACTTATGCCACCTTAAACATTTTTGTAGGTGAGGAAGCTTGACATGCACTGGTAACCTGACCTTAGATGTCACAATCTTAAAATTTTTGGGAAGGTTGCGGAATCGATCGTGGATAAGGTGTGCTAAGTACGGCAGCGCTTCGCGTCACCATTTTTTCGTGCCCCTGGAGCAACCCAAGGGTTTTCAAACACAGCCCCCCCCACCCTGGCGGGAACTAACAATCCGACGTTGTCATGGTGACCAATCCTTTTCACGGAGATCAGCTTGCAACTGGAGTATTTTTCCGCCTTTGCTGGAATCGGCGCTAGTGAAAGAATGTGGCTTCTTAACCCTCGCCACACGGGGGGGGGTGTATCGATGGCCCCCTAAGGTTTTTTTCGCCGGATCTTTTTCCCCACTATCCTTGAAATTGTTTACCCCAGGCCACACTAGGTCAGATCACCAGGCGGGGTCAAACAAGTTCACCTCACTTCAATTTTCGAGCTCAAGCATAGCTACATTTCTTGATCAATTGATTTCAATTTTTTCACTTGTTGGCCCTTCAGGATCTAAAAAAATTATATCTGGGATTTTTTTATTTAGTGACCTGAGGTCAGGCCACGAGGTGACCTCTCCCATAAAAAACATGGGGAAGAGCTGTTTTTATTCCAAAAGTCACAAAAATGATTGCAAATTATCACATTTTTCAGAAAGGTATTCTTATCAGCCTTTTCACGGATTCCAGGGGTAATATTTTCCCTTTGACATATATTAGGTCATCTCAGGTCACCACAAATAAAAAACAGTATGTTGACCATAACTGTTGACTTAATTAAGCTAGAGCACTGAATTAGACGTCATCATGTATGTTTCGTCACAGGCATTCGACACATGGTATGTTTCGTCATTTGATATTCGACAAAGTCACTTTCTGACCTTTCGTGACCTCAGATCATGTCAGGTCAATAGGTGCCCTCTGGAGGTCAAACCACTGTCGGCAGGGCATTATGTTCCACACAGCGGAGAAAGCCCTGGCATTTTCCTATGAAATGTAGTTGTGATGGGCCCTTTCTTTTCAAAGGAGCCCACACAACAAACAAATATTTATAGTGAGAGCAGAGGCCGTCCCGGCGATGTTAGATCGGCTTGCTCTCTATGAGGTGGGTCAGTTCGGGGTCATCATATAGGTGGTGGGTCTAGCCACCGCGTGGGTGACTAAATTTTTCGCATTCATCTCCCTCTGCAATGTCAACATTTCTCTTTGAATTCTTCGGCCGGCTATAGTGTGATCTAAGCATTTGAGCAGTTTTCTCGTGAAAACCCATTGGTCCTTAAAGCTACCCTCGTCACTTGAGTCATAAACAGAACAGTCAAAATTTTGTAACATAAAAAGTAACATGTCCCCCTTGAAATCTATTTGAAAAAAACACTAGACCCTCCCGTTTAGACTATCCCTCCCTCCAATGTTGCTCAACTGATTAGAAAACTCTGCATACCGGCTAAGTCCAAAAACAACACATAGAATTACAATTACCACCATCCCCCCTTGTTTTAAGCCACATAATTCGTGAAAAGATAGTAGGGGATTCGAGCGCCCGCCAAAAATCAGCCAATTTTGCCCCATCCCCTCCAATAAGCGCAATGTATCATGCGCGATGAGATCATTGGCTGGGTTTTAGGTCGTCAATATGCTGAGCGGAGACGGTTAGATCGGTTTCTTAGGAATCAGTGCTTCCGCCCTCCCTGCGACTCTCGCCTTACGGGATATGGGCGATCGCTCAAACTAGTGAGGTTCTCCTCGGGTGCGCCTCCGGCCTTACCCCGGCATCTTTTCAGCTAATCTACTTGAGGCACTAGGCGGGCATAACCCACCCACCTTCAGAACCGCATCAACCGCCTCTGCTGAGCAGGGTCATCCTAGAACCCAGCCCGCGCCTCGGGCTGATTCGGAGTCGGGTGATTAAACATTGGAAAAGAACGCTTTTGCGTCCCTTCCGAAGAAAACCCATTCACCGTTGCCCACAGACACGTTGTACACAAGGGTACGGCTAACAGAACGTCATTCCTCATTTTAACCTGTTCATCTCGATCCGGGTCTCTACTCGTTTTCTGGTGCAGTCTATTCGATTATTCATCGTCTGAACGGCCGAGGTATACGAACGAATTATATTTTACGCAAAATTGGAAGGGAACCCAACAAAAGGTAGACAAAAGTGTGTGTACGTTGACTGCCCCCTCCGGTTGAAAACTGCATCGTATAAAATAAGTAAAGTGCCAGGGAATACAATTCCTCCGAAGCCTGGCTGCTCAGGGGTTGGATGACTTCGGCCACATCCTGCTATCCTTCTGGTGCGTGCACGGTCTCAGCAGTCCCAAAGTCATAGGGTTCGTATACAATTATATTTTCCATCAGCACAGGGGGCATTACAAATTTAGGGTTCCACGACGTGCGAATTGAAGCTAGTTCACCCCCCCCAAACAAATTACCAGGAAACATAATGAATTTCTCTCTCCTCCCCCCGTTACCCCTGCATCTGCTCCTTTATACCTGACACACGCACACACACACCCACATGCCAGCGATACGCACTCACATACACACGCAAAAAAGAAGAATAAAAAAACGTCAGCGCCATACTGGAAACGATTTGAGGGGAGCCAAAAACGGCCAGAGCGATTACTTTTGCCTACCATGTTTTTAGTTCCACGCGTATTCGGGTTACATTTTTCGATTTTAGCCCGTCGCCCTGGGAAGGTGTCAGCTGTTTTTTTTGAGAAGGGGTTCATTTTTTTGTTTCCGGGGAATGGATTGATGCGGAAGGGGATTCCTTTAGGAGTTGCTTTCCGACTTAGCTTTTCCTGCATTGATGGTATTCCCGATCGGCTTCCCACTCACTTCCATCTCGAACCTTCGTTCCTCCGTTCCTCCTGTCTTTTCCTGGAGTTCAAGATCTTTAGTTCCAAATCTTCTCTCCCAACTTAATTTCTCTCTCTTCCCATCTGAATTTTCAATCCACTTCGTCCTTTGTTTGTTTTCTGCCGTCGTTTTGTTTCGGTTTGTTTCGATTTCTTCTGGCTCTGCTATCTTTATCTCCAACCGCTTCCACCATTTCCGGTCCTCTTCACCCGATTGTCTCTTCCTTTCCGCCTGCTCCTTGTGTTCCGAATTTCATCCTCTTCCTGATTTGCCTCATTTCCTGCCTTTCCGCCACTTCCAGCGCGAGTGCCCCTCTTCTCTCGATGGTACCCCCTCCTGCCTTCCGTTCATGTGATGCCTGTCACGGGATGGCCCAGCGCGTGACCAGTGTCTGGAGGTCTGGCTCACATCAGGCCACAGTGCACGTGGTCCGTTTCCGGCTGGCTCAGCCTGGCGGTGCGCACTGACGTGTCTGAGTGTTCCAAAAGGATAGATATGATAGGGAATTGGTCTAGGGGCGATTTATGATTTTAAATGACGTTTCCAACCCTCCCCAGAACAGCCGGACGAAAAAGAAAAAATGTAACCCGTTACAGAAATGTAACCCGTTACAGAAATGTACGCACTGGCCATCCGTGACAGGCATCACATGAACGGAAGGCAGGAGGGGGTACCATCGAGAGAAGAGGGGCAGTCGCGCTGGAAGTGGCAGAAAGGCAAGAAATGAGGCAAATCAGGAAGAGGATGAAATTCGGAACACAAGGAGCAGGCGGAAAGGAAGAGACAATCGGGTGAAGAGGACCGGAAATGGTGGAAGGGTTGGAGATAAAGATAGAGAGCCGAAGAAATCGAAACAAACGAAACAAAACGACGGCAGAAAACAAACAAAGGACGAAGTGGATTGAAATTCAGATGGGAAAGAGAAATTAGTTGGGAGAGAAGATTTGGAACTAAAGATCTTGAACTCCAGGAAAAGACAGGAGGAACGGAGGAATGAAAGTTCGAGATGGAAGTGGTGGGAAGCCGATCGGGAATACCATCAATGCAGAAAAGCTAGTCGAAGCAACTCCTAAAGGAATCCCTTCCGCATCAATCCATTCCCCAGAAACAAAAAATGAACCCTCTCAAAGAAAACAGCTGACACCTTCCCGGCGACGGGCTAAAATCGAAAATGTAACCCGAATACGCGTGGACTAAAAACATGGTGGCAAGTAATCGTCTCCGTTTTACCTCAATCGTTTCGTCTGGCGCTGACATTTTTTATTCTTCTTTTTTTGCGTGTGTATGTGAGTGCGTATCGCTGGCATGTGGGTGTGTGTGTGCGTGTGTCAGGTATAAAGAAGCAGATGCAGGGGTAACGGGGGGAGGAGAGAGAAATTCATTATGTTTCCTGGTAATTTGTTTGGGGGGGGTGAACTAGCTTCAATTCGCACGTCGTGGAACCCTAAATTTTTAATGCCCCTGTGCTGATGGAAAATATAATTGTATACGAACCCTATGACTTTGGGACTTTGGGACTCTGAGACCGTGCACGCACCAGAATGATAGCAGGACGTGGCCGAAGTCATCCAACCCCTGAGCAGCCAGGCTTCGGAGGAATTGTATTCCCTGGCACTTTACTTATTTTATACGATGCAGTTTTCAACCGGAGGGGGCAGTCAACGTACACACACTTTTGTCTACCTTTTGTTGGGTTCCCTTCCAATTTTGCGTAAAATATAATTCGTTCGTATACCTCGGCCGTTCAGACGATGAATAATCGAATAGACTGCACCAGAAAACGAGTAGAGACCCGGGTCGAGATGAACAGGTTAAAATGAGGAATGACGTTCTGTTAGCCGTACCCTTGTGTACAACGTGTCTGTGGGCAACGGTGAATGGGTTTTCTTCGGAAGGGACGCAAACGCGTTCTTTTCCAATGTTTAATCACCCGACTCCGAATCAGCCCGAGGCGCGGGCTGGGTTCTAGGATGACCCTGCTCAGCAGAGGCGGTTGATGCGGTTCTGAAGGTGGGTGGGTTATGCCCGCCTAGTGCCTCAAGTAGATTAGCTGAAAAGATGCCGGGGAAGTAAGGCCGGAGGCGCACCCGAGGAGAACCTCACTAGTTTGAGCGATCGCCCATATCCCGTAAGGCGAGAGTCGCAGGGAGGGCGGAGGCACTGATTCCTAAGAAACCGATCTAACCGTCTCCGCTCAGCATATTGACGACCTAAAACCCGGCCAATGATCTCATCGCGCATGATACATTGCGCTTATTGGAGGGATGGGGCAAAATTGGCTGATTTTTGGCGGGCGCTCGAATCCCCTACTATCTTTTGACGAATTATGTGGCATAAAACAAGGCGGATGGTGGTAATTGTAATTCTATGTGTTGTTCTTGGACTTAACCGGTATGCAGAGTTTTCTAATCAGTTGAGCAACATTGGAGGGAGGGATAGTCTAAACGGGAGGGTCTCGTGTTTTTTCAAATAGATTTCAAGGGGGACAAGTGACTTTTTTATGTTACAAAATTTTGACTGTTCTGTTTATGACTCAAGTGACGAGGGTAGCTTTAAGGACCAATGGGTTTTTCACGAGAAAACTGCTCAAATGCTTAGATCACACTATAGCCGGCCGAAGCATTAAAAGAGAAATGTTGACATTGCAGAGGGGGATGAATGCGAAAAATTTAGTCACCCACGCGGGGGCTAGACCCACCACCTATATGATGACCCAGAACTGACCCGCCTCATAGAGAGCAAGCCGATCTAACATCGCCGGGACGGCCTCTGCTCTCACTATAAATATTTGTTTGTTGTGTGGGCTCCTTTGAAAAGAAAGGGCCCATCACATAGTTACCAGACCTCAGTAGCTCTAATGGCATAAAAGCTGTGCTCAGTTTACTTAAAGGGAATGTGGCACCTTGGTCGAATCCTGGAATTTAGTGAAATTAGTCGTACTTTTAGCCAAAAATAATGAAACCACTAATGGTTTCTGTTATAACCTGAACGCGCACAACCTCCAAAGACGGCGCTCCGATCTGTACTGCTGTATTGTCGTGTCATCCGGGCGGTCGACTGGCGACCGCCCCGCCTCAGGCCAAACCCACAATGGCGCGCTCAGGCACGCACAGCGAGAGTGCAGCAGCTCACAATCCCACACCTCCACCCTGATTTCGCCGAGGGCGTAAATTATACCGAGGTTCATCAGGAACAATAACAGGAGCTGCTTCTTCTACCACTTCAGTTCGACCAGCCGGGACGGGCCCGGCCCCGGGTTCCACGTCAGCACTGGCCGCTAGCTCGATGTCAGTTGGGTGACGTAGAGGTGAGGCCGGAACAGTTGAAGCCGCTGCTGGAGCTGCAGCCGGTGCAAACAGCGGCTGAGCAGGTGCCGCAGGTGGCTGAGCAACAGGATCCCGGCCGGCTGGCCAGGGTGACTCCTGGCGGGCTGAGCCGAGAGGAACCACGTGATCTAGGTGGCGCTGCAGTACCCGACCATCATCCAGACGGACTGATATCTTCGGTCCGGTGCAGCTTACACACAGTCCCTGCAGCCAGCGTGTTCCTTTGTGAACTCCCGACAGCCCGGAAGCCTGTGAAACAAGGACACGCATTCCTGGATTAACTGTGCGATTCCGGCTCCTCTGATCATATTTCTCTTTCATCTGACCCTGTGACGTCACAACGCGGTGATGTAAGCTGGGCATCATACAGTCCAAACGAGTACGGAGACGGCGCACACAGTCATAACGGCCGTTCGGAATTGGCCAAAATTGCAAAATGGGAGTTACCGAAAATGTCTCGCAAACAGGTTTGCACGATAGAGAAATGTTTAGAGCACACAAAAACATACAATAAACCGCTTTCCATCTCCCCATATTTTCCAGCATGGTCTTAAAGTGCCATGATGGTACGCTTCTGTATTTTGAGGTCGTGGAAGCCCAAATTATATGCCTCTTCGATGTTTGGTATATCCCTTAATATCTGTGTTATTGCTTTGTTTTTAGCATCATTGAGTTTGTTACATAAATCCCAAACTTAACACGATATTTCATGTGGATATTTCACAACAAAACACCCCTGACGTTGCAATTTGTAAAGGCTTGCAACTAGCTATGATTTTTCTTGCACTTTATGTGTGTTGCCCAACAAAAATTCCACAATCTGCATCATTCCAGATTTGGCGTTAGATTGAAGATACATACGTATCCTACAAGTTCCAAAAGATTTGACTGGGGGAGATAGTGCAGAGCCGAGATATTGACATTTTTCCAGTTCAATGTCAGGCCTCACCGGCCGGCCGGGCAGGCGGCCACGGCGGCGGCGTCGTCCGCGCGGCTGAAGCGGACGCGCCGGACACCGCGCGGGGAGCGAAAACATACTGAGGTGTCAATTCAAACACGGGCGAAGAGGATTTTCTACAGTTTACTAAAGGGATCATTATGTTCCCTTGGTTCTTTACCTGTTTTTTTTAGCTTAGGACTGTTTTGGTCTACCTTCCATAGATCCGAGAATGACTTCCAATGGGCTAGGATTCAGTTGACTAGTCGCCGTTGCATGATGAAGGTGTTACAGCTACCCAGTTCTGTTCTCAGTACTTGTAACCTTAGATATGGTCATCTGCATGAACAAAAAGGGATGGTCACGGCATATCATACAGAACCGAGTGCCCTCAAAGTATCAAAGCGAAGCGCTGAAAGGGCCGTAGATATTGAGTTAAATTGGTGCGTGACCCGACAGGGTCACAACTGCTGTCCGCAGAGGAAGCACCATTACGCTGTGAACTAGCTAAGGTTTTAAAACGTGCAGATCCAGTGGAATAGGTGCGGGCGCCGATTTAATGAGCTTAAGAGTAAACAGCCATCTCTTCTGGCTGTTAACATCCAGGTATCGTCAATGAAGGCAACCTACCTACCAATACAATGGAGGAAGAAAGTGAAGCCAATGTTCCTCAGCCCAGTCGTGGGAGGAAAAATAGCCATGCCTATTGCATTTGTAACGCGCTGCTTCTCTCTTTGTTGGTTCACGTCTCAACGTTTCAGTGGAAATACTTTTGTATATAGGTTAGCATGCCGCGCGCCAAAGTAACGATCTGGAAAATTGGTTGTGAGTTTTATACTGATCTCAACTTGCCTCTTCTCGACACGTGTGAAATAGGATGGTTGATATTGTCCATATACCTTCATTATCCAATACCTCACTGGGTATTCATGGTACGCTTTGTTTCGATGGTGATACACATAGCTGGTGGACACCTGGGGATGATACGCCTCAGAAACTAACCATGCATTATTTCATTGCGACCGGTCATTCCGCAAGTTATTTGATTTGTGGTTACCACGCGTAGGTACGCCTGTGTCTCGCTAATAAGGAGCATTGCAGCCAAAACAGCTCGGAACGGCACAGCCAAATACATATAATCTTAAAAATATGTAGGTGTGATTCTCTCCTGATTAAACTTAGGTCGAACTTATCTTGAATACGGGGATGCATGAAGTGTGGTCTCATTGATTACATAATATTTCGACTCTTTTAATCAGTTAGCCTCTGGCTACATGCAGCCATATCGATACTATTAATAGCACTTAAGCATCCACATATGCTTAATCAGACAGATATGTGTAAAGAGAAACATGAGAGAGCGTCCAGCGCTAGCTGAAATCAACCGTATGTCGAAACAAGAGAAGAGTTGAATACTGGGAATAGGGTATGGCCTAGCACCCCATTCCTTTCCCGCCCACTCCATTCTGGCCACGTTACTATTACAATAGCTGCAATGTTGTTTAAACACGTGCATTGGTGGGTCTGGGCCACCTTCGCTTTGACGGGGGTGGCGGGTACCTCCTCCCCTAAGATCTCGAGGACCACGCTAGGTAGCAAAAAAAAGGTGAACGGTGATGGGTAGCCCATCTAATTCTCCATCGAAAATATTTGAACCATTTTTGTCAGGTCATATTTGAGGTCACTAGAGGTCAAAACATGCCGTCATAGGGATAAAATGCAAATGAAGGTTTTGGGTCATTTCATCTAAACAAGTAAAGATAGAGCAAAAAACTGGAATTGCATGAATCCTTGCCGCAAGCCAAATCGAATGATATATAATATGAACTTGCTAGGTTAAAACAAGGATTTGACCTGACCAGAGGTCAGTTGTTCAAGGTCAAATTAGAGACAATGCACATCATTAGAACTGCAGAGACAAGACAAATCTAATGCAGCTAAAATAAACGCTCCATCACCAATCTTGCCAGTTATTCAGTTAAAACAATTTTTCCATGTATTTCCAATTGAGAGGTCTGGCTCGGTACTGACCTTAGGTCATCAATATAAAAAATACCCAAACATATTTTGAGAACTAGTGGGCCCATTATATGATCTGAGTTTCAATCTGATAGTTCACCCTGTTCCGACTTATGCTATCTTAAACGTTTTTGAGGTAAGGTCACTTGACCTGCACTGGTGACCTGAGATGACCTGACTTTAGAATTTTGACAAAAGTTGTACAAATGATAAGAAAAGGTATAGGTACGGTGGCGCTACGTGCCGCCATTTTTATGCTGCTTCTGAAAACCCGTGGGGGTGGGGGTTGGGTACCCGCCCCCGTCAGTGCGCGTGTTAAGGGAAATATGTATTTAAGAAATGAATTGCCTGAAGGTTGTATGTTTTCAAAATGTCTAGTTATTCAGACTAGCCGGTAACACCCAACGTTGGATATGACTTAAAAGTTATTCAGACTAGCCGGTAACACCCAACGTTGGATATGACTTAAAAAAACTTTTTGAAAGTCCCCTTCAAAGTCGGCGGTGGGGGTGTTGTGGCTCACTCAAATAGCTCTGAAAACTCAAATTTGATCGTTTCAGATGCACCCAATTTCGAAGCAATCCGATCCTTCTTTGCTGAGATAGGTTTTGGCTATTCGAACGGCCTTATGACTGTGCGGCGGCCCATCATCAACTCCGCCGGGGTGTGCCTGGTAATACTGTGAGGAGACGTACGGTACGTAAACAGAAAACGCGACAGCTTGGTGTGGATACTTCCGCCGTTCTGCTTCTGGAGACCACTCTTGACGGTCTGAACACCCCTTTCTGCCAAGCCATTGCTTTTAGGAGACAGAGGAGCTGTTAGAAGATGACGAATCCCAATCTGCTCACAGAAGTTCTGAAATGCAGGTGCAGTGAAGCATGTGGCGTTATCAGACACCACAGTTTTGGGAATCCCAAAACACGCGAACGACTTGCGTAGCGATTCCATAGTAGTCTCCGCAGAGGATGTGGTGCATACATGTACATCAATCCACTTTGAGTACGCGTCAACAATTACCAACAGCATATGGCCATGGACAGGTCCACAGTAGTCTATGTGGATCCTCTCCCACGGTCTGGTGGGCCACGTCCAGGGGCTGAGCGGCGTCACCGGAGCCTGTCGACGGTACTTTTGACAAGTAGTGCAGTTTTGCACCATCTGGGTTATATCGTTATCGATATGGGGCCACCACACATACATGCGGGCAAAACTCTTGGTGTGGCTTTCTCCCAGGTGGCCCTCATGTAGCATAGCCGGCACTCTTTCCCTCAACTTGGACGGCACGACCACCCGAGAACCCCAGATTAAACATCCGTCATGAGCGCTGAGCTCACCTTCTTTATTTCGGTACTGTACCAACTCCGGCGCAGAGAGTTCACCAGAGGGCCACCCATCCTGGGTAAAACGCAGAGCAGCACTCAGCACCGGATCCCTGGCGGTGAACAGTCGAATGTTTTCCGATTTCACGTGAGACGAATCGATGAACTGCATCAGCTGCACAATCTCTGCTGGCGTGGGCAGCTCAGGAAAGCCTGCAGACAGTGGAAGCCGGCTTAAGCCATCACAATGACCTTGCCTGGAACCTGGCACATATTCCAGCTGATACTTGTAGCCAGACAACAGCATAGTCCATCTAGTGACGCGCGGCGAGGCCATAAGTGATAGTGGCTTGTTATCTCCCAACATGCCCAACAATGGCTTGTGATCAGTCCGGATTGTAAACTCCCTACCAGCGAGATAGAAATGGAATCGTCGCACCCCTGCAACCACAGCTAACCCCTCTCGATCAGTCTTGAGTATCGCTGCTCCGTGGCCGTAAATAAAACTAGCACCCTGGTAGCACACATCCACCTGAGCTTCACCTCGAACCCGAAGTGCTTCTCCTGAAAATTTATGGAGAAGCATGCTGCATTGTTGTAGCATCCGATCACCAGCAGGCCACAGATCCTTGAACCTGTTGTACGAGCACACAGACACAGAGGCACCCGTATCCAGCTCCATCCTTACGTCCCGGCCGTTGATTTTGAGGTCCAACAAAATTCCAACAAAATTGATTTTGAGCATCCTCATCTTCCCCGACAGACTGGTATTGATGGGCTCCAGCAGCTGCATAGCTCTGATCTGGTCTAGCAGCCCCTTCCCTTGATTGCCGTTATGCTGATGGACATGCTGCACCGTGCCGGCCCTGTGTGCGGCACTGGTATGTCCATATTTGGAGCACTGAAAGCAGCGTTTTCGCTTGAAATGGCATGCAGACTCGGCATGGTTACTTTTCAGACAGCGCCAACACTTCTGTCCGACAGTCAGATTTGGCTTACTTGTATGCTGCTGCTCACCGCCGCTTTCCCGTGTTCGCCGTGCTGGCTGAATGCGATGTACCGCTGGCCCCGGCTGAGTCGGCTCCGTTGGATGCGCCGACGCCGTAAGTTCCTGCAGATTTTGTCCGGCCGTCTCCATGGCAACGGCTAGGTCAACTGCATGAGGCAACGTCAGCTCTGCTTCAGCCAGAAGCCTGCGTTGGATAGCGTCTGAGTTCACACCGCATACCAAACGATCACGAATCATCTGGTCAAGGAATGATTCAAACTTACAATCCCGAGACAGCTGTCGCAGACGAGCAACAAACTCTTGCACAGTCTCTGAAGGCAGCCGGCAACACGAGAAAAACCGGTAACGAGCGACTGTGACCGATGGACGAGGACAGAACTGCTTGTTTAATGTTGACAAAATCCTGCCATACTCAACCTCGTTTGCTTTTTCAGGAGACAAAAGCGAGCGTACAGTACCGTAAGTGCGCGATCCCACGTTGCTAAGAAGAACAGCCCTCTTCTTAATTGGATCCGAGATGTCATTAGCTACGAAGAATTGTTCAAGACGTTCCACGTATTCCTCCCAGTTGTGCTGATCAGGATCAAACTCTTCTATGTGCCCCAGCGGCATCTTGAGTCCGTCCGGTCGCCAATGTTATAACCTGAACGCGCACAACCTCCAAAGACGGCGCTCCGATCTGTACTGCTGTATTGTCGTGTCATCCGGGCGGTCGACTGGCGACCGCCCCGCCTCAGGCCAAACCCACAATGGCGCGCTCAGGCACGCACAGCGAGAGTGCAGCAGCTCACAATCCCACAGTTTCTCTGAAAAATGTACAATTAGCTCAATATCTTGTTTTCAAAAATACTCCTCTAGAAAAAGAAATAAATATCAGCCTGTGGATGCTGTCGCGATCTGGTAACTACCACCATACTTGAAACGCTTCAAGGGCTTCGATTGGGTGATGCTCATCGTGACGTCAGCATATGTCATCACACCAGCAGCTCACAACAATGGCCGCCCGGCGACGGGCTGATGGGGGGCTGGTGTCAGGTAGATTTTAGCTTTTTTTCTACGGAAATATCGAGCTCCAAGTCAAATGAAATATGGAGTACAGGGTTTTCCGACTTGCTTTACAACTTGGCTATCTCAGTTAAAATCACGTTATGAAGGTGCCACATTCCCTTTAAGCATTGCATATGTTGGTAGAAATAGCCTATCGTGACCCAACTTGATCTTTGGAGGTCAAAATATTGACCTGAGCGCTTAAACGCATACAAGTTAAAACCTTTCTGAATTCACAAGAGCTTTCCAATGTACTTTGCAGATTTGCGCTTGCCCCCATATTTTCGGAGTTAGAGGGGGCCATCGATGCCCCCTGTGGGGCGGAGGTAGCGCTGGACCCCCCCCTGGAGCGTGGGTTAACATCACTCCTATTTTTATAGGGTACAGAAATGGGGACATATTTGGTAAATTGGGAGAAATAAAATCAAAGGTTATAAAATCATTATCTTTAATATCTTTGGTACGAATGACGAGGTCCGGATTTGCATGCGTGAGAAGTAGGTAGGTATAATTGGAAGATGTATCGAAAAATTAACATATTGCGGTTTTCATATCTTTCCCGGTCTTCAAAACTTGTAGGGACGTTCCCTACAAGTTTTCGGGGGTCTCCAAACTTGTAGAGACACGGTCCCTAGTGTCCCTAGTGGTGGCTACGCCCATGCCAAAACCCGTATTTTAAGAAAAGAAACATTCTCGAAACTGAATTCTACGCCACTGATAACCCTGTGTACTAAATTGAAACGAAATCGGAGACTGCTATGTACAATCCAGGTGGTGCCTGGTCGATTTGTCCTGGAACGCCCCACCTGACCCGGACACATTTTTAGTTCCATCTGTGACAACTGTGCCCCGCCTGGGTACAACCGGGGTACACCATCGCCAACCTGGGCCCCTGAAGGGAGTGAAAAACTGAGATAAAGGGGTGGCGGTACTTCACCATGGGTTTTTTCAGTGATCGATTAGGTACACAGTGTCCTATCTTAATCCATCTATCTTGCTGGGATAATTCCATCAAACTCAGGACCGAAACAGCGATATGACCTTTCAACAGACTAGGAACAGCGGTGGCGTGTGCAAGGGCGCCTCGTGCTGAAACTGCAACGAATGAAACGCATTCTAGAAGTGGGTGGCTGGTGGGAGTAAATACATTTTACGGGGCGACTAGTTTTGATATTAACCAGATAAAAAGTACAAAAGTTGGATTTAAAGTAACAACCTGTTCATACAGCAGTTTAGCTTAAAATCAAGCTAAGGCAGGAAACACATTTAGCTGGTCCGATAATACATTGCAACTTCTGCTGCCAGGTTCTGGGTTCCCTTGCTTCGAACATGGAAGACGGGACGTGCGCTCGAACCATGAAAAAGACACACAGCCCAGCGCGGTCAGCGGAAAAACGCATGCGCATTGCACAATCTCATTTATTCAGGAAAAAACACACACAATGCAAGAAGAATAATGCAAATAAACTAAGGACCAGATAGACTAACCAGTATATCTGCATGTGTCGTATTTGTTTTTTTTCTGTCCAATTCGCATCTGCAACCAAGTTATCGGCCAAAGAAAATGCACAGTTTCAGGATCTACATTTTTCAATCGCCTGCTCCCACCTGGTTTCCTCTATCCGACGCATCCGGCGCCTCTGCCATATGCACTGGCAGCTCGACAATTTGATCACTCCTTTGAAACAGTTTTTGAATTTGCTCCAGGGTCAGTCCGGCTGTCTCGTGAAGACAACATGAGGCAAACACCACCTGCAGCATGCTGACCACCGCATGTAGAATGAAGGCTCCTCCGTCACCTATGGATTGCTGCAGCAGCGTGTACGTCTCGGCAAGAAGAGCATAATTCGAATAGAACACAGCGAATACGATGTTGGCCCCGAGTGCGCGAGTTCGGTTGGGAAGCAGCTCACCACAATAGCCAAAAGCGAGAGGCGCGATTACAGCAGAGCGAGCAATTTGACAGAGGGTGGCACCGATAAGGACGATCCAGCCAAGCCCTTCCTGCGCTTCCGCAGATAGGAAGAAGAAAGCAGAGATAGTGGCACATCCAGCGGCGGAGAGAGTTCCACCGAGGCGCAGCATCGGAAGGCGACCGGCCCGCTCCAGAAGCACACACCCAGTTGCTGAGAAGACGAGCGACACCACCGGAGGCAGCATGGCTACAAAGTACCTGTTCAAAGGAAGGTCCAGTGTCTCAAAGACACGAGCCGTGATGACCGTAAGCGTGCTGCCACCACACCAGACGAAGATCACTATCTGTGTGCAAGCCAGCAACAACGGGTGAAGTGTTTCTCGTCTCCAAAGAAGTCGCCATGCTGAAGGAGTGTTGCTGTCAGGAGCAGTTTTCTCCAGTGACTCCAAAATACTTCTAATCTCACCGTCGATATCAAAATCCTCTCCTTGATAAAACTCGAGAGCCTTTCGTGCTTCTGTCTCCGGTCTTCCGCGCGCCAAAAGCCATTTGGGAGAATTGGGAAGGAAGAGAACACCTAGAACACAAATTGCAGAAGGAAGAAAACCAGACAGAAGGAAAACATGTTGCCAGGTTAGGATCGATCCCAAGAATAAGGAACTGATTTGTCCCAAATACAACAGGCCATTTGCCAAGACCGAGTATATAGCTCGCCGAGATCGTGGTGATATTTCAGCAATAAATCCACGCACAGTAGCATTGGTCATCCCAATGCTGACGTAGATGACTCCTCTTCCCAGAAGTATCCAGACGAAGCTGTCCCCTAGACCAGCTGCGAGAACTCCCATGATGTTTAACGGGCAGGTAAGTATAAACAGACGGCGAACTCCCAGCGCGGGAGCCACGACAGCACCGAGGGCGCTCCCAGCGATCCCGCCCAGGAAGGTGATGCTGGTGGTCCAAGTCAGCTGGACCAGGCTCAGGAAGCCGTCGGCCTCCGCTGGCACTTGGATGATGGTGATACTGTTCAGGCCGAAGTTCATGCCCAATATCACAATAGGCTGTGCCACCACCACCAGCGCTAGCAGCTGAAACAAACAAATATCAGTGCTCCCAGGCGCCCAGCTGCAACACCAAAAGCGCAGTTTGAGTTAACGTGTCCACGAACCCCTACAAAACTAGAATCACATGTTCGTGCAAAGAGAAGAGAAAAAGCACCCCAAACAAACCACCCGGACTTTGCCGCGGAAATACAAGTTTAAATCAGGGGTGTGGATTTTTATATCCATGGCGGTGGCCAGGTAGCCCCAATGTAAGTTCGGCTAAATAGCCTTTCAATTTTATTGTCTTTAGTTTTTAATACTTTTAATTGGTTCTATCTAGCAGAAAAGGTCAGTGTGAGGGTGAAAATAAAAACTTATGATGGTAGGTAATTCTGGGACATTGAATATTTGCTTTAAATTTCAACATAAAAATCTGGATCAAAATTTAGACCTCATTAAAACTCTGTATTCTGATCTAAATGTGACAAACAGCTTGACTTCCTAAGGGTCGAGATGTTAAGATCTTAAGATCTTTAGGAGGCACTGAGGTTTAATCAGGGGGAGTTAAGTGCCCCTTTGCGCCCCCTGGGTCCGCCTATGTCAACCAGAATGCAAAAATCCAGGCACCTGCGATGTGATCACCTCCCCAGTGTTAACATACCATGGATACCATCTGAGTGCAATATCTGGCCCATCACTTTTAGATAGCTTCCGTGGATGTACTAGCCAGATGACACAATTAGGTCTTCCTGGGATACAAAATAATTATCACAATTGTTTCCATATCTATTCATCCCACCCTACACCACAACCTACCACTCCAGCAATGATTATACCAGTTTCCCCACACTCGTAAACAATGATCATAAAACGAAAAAAACGAAGTAAAGTCCAAATATTTAAACCTTATCGTCTCTCGCACTCTCGCTTTTTAACTACGTTTGCTAGTTTTATAAGGACATTTTTCGTTAAGAATGTTTTTCGCTTTTGAAGGATTCTTTTTCTCTTTATTGCTATCTCATTTTGCGCAGTATAGCTAAACCAGTGCATTTCAGTGCCGTAAACTTGTTTTTGTTGACGAAAAAACGGAAATGTTTGTTACCAACACAAATGTTCATACAACACTCCGACATGATATTACTGTTGTCCATACAAGATGGCACTGTAACGAAAATATCTGTTCTATTCTCTTCCTTCTCTTTTGGCCGTCTGTGCAGTTTCTTATTAGGAAAAAAATAGAACTTGTCTCAATCTGCTGTACTGATTGTTCCCAACTCAACTCAGCCATAACCCGTGTGCTTTAGATATTGATATGTTCCAGTATGTCTTAAGCCTGTCCTTGTTCTTGTTTCTCCTCATTCCTCCGGTCCCGGTACTCGAACAACGTCCGCCGCGCCGCTACCGACCTGCTCCCGCGTCCCCGCGGGCCGGCCGCGTCGGAATGTTAAATCCGTTGCTTTGCGTGAACGCGTGCCCCGTGGCATCCCGGCGAGCTCGCCTGCGTCCCCACCCCCCCCCACACCCCGCCGCTGCGGACCCGTCGCCGCCGCGTTGCTCGCTTCGCCGCCCGAGCTGGTTTTCTCTGGTCTCGCAGCCCGACACGGTATTGCGTCTCTCTCACCGTCTCACTGTCTCATCGGTACCTCATATCTCTTGACACTTCCTTTACCTTCTTCCCGTCACTTTCCCTTTGTTACTTTACTCGGCCTGTGCTCATGTTTGATCTAACGAGTTTCGTGCGGCGCCTGCCGCTGGACTTAAACGCTGATCTCCTGTCGTGCGTTTTAACCATACTTGTGTGTGTGTGTGTGTGTGTGTGTGTGTGTGTGTGTGTGTGTGTGTGTGTGTGTGTGTGTGTGTGTGTGTGTGTGTGTGTGTGTGTGTGTGTGTGTGTGTGTGTGTGTGTGTGTGTGTGTGTGTGTGTGTGTGTGTGTGTGTGTGTGTGTGTGTGTGTGTGTGTGTGTGTGTGTGTGTGTGTGTGTGCGTGCGCGCTAAATACATGTCATGGCTACAAAACGACCGTAGAGAAACGAACAACGTCCTTAGTAAGTGCGCAGTTTAGCCTGTACTTCTGAGTTGGTAAGGTATATTATTTTAGTAGAACATTTGCTACTGCACAAAGCCTGGTTAGATTATAAAACCCGACCGGTTTCGGATGCATTCCTCCCCCGTTTTCAAGGGAGATCACACACTATTACATGAACCTAAACGTACAAAAAAACAACGACAGTCCACTGTAAAACAACAATTTGAACCGTTTTTTTTTGTATAGTTAGGCTCATGTAATACTGTGTGATCTCCCTTGAAAACGGGGGTGGGATGCTCCCGAAACCGGTTGGGTTTTATAATCTGACGAAGCTTTGTGCGGTAACAAATTTTCTACTAGTCTTAATATTAACCAAGGCCTTGAAGAGTAACAATGTTTATTATTTTCTCTTCTGACCGGCCTCTGACCCAGGTCCCCGAGACTGATGGGGCTGTATTGAGCATTTGTGGGACTCCAGCCTCCAACTTTAGCATAGGCGGATCCAGGATTTCCTATCGGAGAGGGGGTACATGGTCGGGGGATGCTGATACACGCATTCTGGGTGGGAGGGGAAGAAAGACTTCAGGGAGCTCCATCGGCCCTTCAGGGGACGTCGTAACCATTCCGGGGCGCCGGGGATCGATGTAGGGGAGGCAAGTGTCACTTTGCCGGCTGGATCCGCCTAGGAGCTTAACACGCGCATTGACGGGGGGGCGGGTACCCACCCCCCCCCTCGGGTTTTTCGGAGATAGTAGAAAAACGGCGGCGCGTAGCGCCGCCGTACTTGGTATACCTTTTCCCTCATCATTTTTACAACTTCTGTGAAAGTTTTAAGGTTAGGTCATCTCAAGTCAGGTCACCAGTACAGGTCAAGTGACCCGACCTCAAAAAAAGTTTAAGATAGCATAAGTCGGAGCAGGGTGAACTTATCCGATTGAAACTCATATCACATAATGGCCTTACCGAGTTCTTTAACATATGTTCCGGTATTTTTGATATCGATGACCTAAGGTCAGGTACGAGGCATGACCTCTCCATTGGAAATACATGGGAAAAATGGTTTTTACGGAATAACTCAGTAACGGATGGTGATAGAGCATTTATTTTAGCTGCATTAGACTCGCCTGGGCTTTGCGGTTCTAATGATATGCATTTTATATAATTTGACCCTGACCTGACCTCAGGTCAGATCAAATTATATATCATTCGATTCGGCTTGCTAAGAGGATTCATATAGTTCAAGTCGTTTTGCTCTATCTTTACTTGTTCAGATGTAATGGCCGAAAAACTGAATTTTACATGTTATCCCTATGACGGGCATGTTTTGACCTCTCGTGACCTTAAATGTGACCTGACAAAAAAATGGTTCAAATGTTTTCGATGGAGAAGTGGATGGGCAGCCCAACGCCGTTTACCGTTTTTCGCTACCTACCGTGGTTCTCGAGATCTTAGGGGGGGGCGGGTACCCGCCCCCCCCCCGTCAGTGCGAAGGTGGCTCAGACCCCCGTCAATGCGCGTGTTAAGAATTGACGAATATATGAAGTTTTCACCCCTGGGACTCAACCGGAAACACAAAAACAAACAAGAGATTTGAAAGGTACCAGGCGAGCTCGGAGACACCACTGACTGCCTTGGGGCCTCCAAAATGTGCTTTGTCGTATGGATTAGGTAATGTAACATATTTACACCCTGATGTCTGTAAAATTTATGATATGCATGTATCAACCGCCCAAAAATGGCAAGGTTGTTCCGATGACTCCAATCTACAAGTATTCTGCTATGACTCCACGCCACAGGAACGAATAAAGAATAAGTTGGACAATGCAAAGGGACACCAAGATAGCCAATGGAGATTGCAAGGCCCAAAATCTATCCGATATGCGAGTATGTGTTTGAATATCCAATTCAGTGTATTTTACCGTGGTCCGATCTTTGTCTCCTTTCAGCACGTAGTAAATTTCAGTTTGGTAAAAATCAGTATCAAGGACCAGCCAGCCTGCAGTTCAGTTAACCAGCCTCTCCTTACTACCCACCTGCTGCAGCGTTCTCGCCATTGATGCACTCAAGTTCGTTTGCTCTAGTAGCGTATCAATCCGAGGACCAGTCGGCGTCGGCACCAAACTTTCCGAGTAATTCTACACTAGACGAAATCTCGGCACAAAATGTGACGGCCTCAAGCCTGAGCTCAGTATGCTCGGTCTTCACCGCAGCATCTAGGCCAATAGACTGGTTCGGTGCAGAGCTGCCCACTGCACGGGTCTAGATTATAGCCTAGATGTGAGTACGGTATTAGCAGACTTGTTGGGTCGCGACTCAGATTCGGAGTAGACTCAGTCGACTCGAAATTTCCTTGAGTCAGAGTAGATTCGACTCGCTTCCAGATTTGGATTGAGTCTGAGTCGGCTCAACTGCTCGACCAGTTGAGTTGAGTCAGAATCAGAGTCAGCCTCTAAGCTGTGAGTGGGGAGTTGAGCCGACTCAGCACTTTTCTCTTGACATGAGTGATCACAGGGCTGAAATTTTGGAAATGTTTGCAAATAATTTTGAAGGATTTCATATTGTAATTTACTAATAACAGGGAACTTATTATTATTCATATGAACACTACACCCATCCCGGGATCAGTCATTAACAAAAATAAGTTGTGTAAAATATGCAGTTTCAAAAGCACACACATTTCCTAGTATTTTCCATTTAATATAAGTAATAGCATGCAAAATAATAGAGACAAATGTGATTTGGCACACATTTAGACTTTTCGATTTTGAGAGTGCACACCATAAAAGTCCTAAGCTAATAATCATGCAATAATTCACTCTCAGGAAGCCACATCTTTATTTTCTATTTTTTCTTTGGTTAACTGAAAACACTAAAAAAACTAAGTATTATAAGCGCCAGGTAGAGGGCACCAAAAATCTTGTTTTGCACATAAACCTTGAAATGGGTCAAAACGGAACCTAAAAGCTACAATTAGCTGCTTTTTCAAAGTACTTTCTCGACTTGTCATGGTTTGAGGACATCCCTGGTAGATAATATAAACACCAACGACACAGCACTGTACCTACTGTTCTCTGTATACGGAAAATAAAACTCAGTCCTATCTCTGGCATTCCCTACACATCAAGTCTCTCACAAACCACCACTCTTTAAATTATGTTGTTTATCATTTACCTATTTAGCGCCCACTGCCTGCACAACATAGGGGATGGTCCAGGCCCTCTTGCGAAAATCCGAGAGCTTTTGGTGCCAGCTGCTTTGTAAAAAAATTACCCCAAGACGAATGGCGCAAAAATTGAACCACGTGAGTCATAATTGTCATAACCAAGAACAAGGCAATAGTAGCGCATTCATTACATTTCTGTACGTCATTTATCTTGGGTATTTTTCAAGGCCGCTAGGAATTTTCTGAAAAAATGTCTGGCACCAAAAGCTCCCAGATTTTCGCAAGAGGGCCTGGACCATCCCCATAATAGTGTACTGTATTTGCTTTGTGACTCTTAACTCACTTAATTAAATTGTTGAACGTGTATATTCATTATTGTTGGGCAACAAATAACAAGTAGAATTTGAAGTTTTAGCACGAGTGTGATGAGATGTTTTCTCAAACTTGTGTAGTATTAAATTAGGCGCTGGCTGAGCAATCTTTCGCTGACGGAGATAGTCGAATGGCCTTCGAAAGCTACGAAAATATAACCAAAATCCGACTGGTGTCTAAAATAACTTTTGCAAGAGCTTAATATGTCCCAGTCAAACACGATTTCCCACAATATATTAGCTTTGCTTTGTAGCCTAAGGGCAAGGTATGCAGATTTTTTTAAGTCATCTGACTTTTGAACTGCTATTATCGTTAACTGCCCTGATTGTCACCTTTCGTGCTATCGGAGGTTAGGTACGCGTAATGTCTTCCGTGCGCCATCTGTAGTATTTATAACAGCGATATTATCGAGAGGACAACGCGAGCGTCCATTGTTTAGTTTTTCATTGTTGAGGTGGTGCACGGGTTCGGTTCGACGCTGGGTAGTATGTAGCTTAATTGTTCTCAGGATTGTTCAGAATGCACTGGGGCAGGAATTGCCACTCAAAATATCAAATGTTAGAATACTGGGTCTTGTTCTTTGTGTTTGAAACCTCGCTTATTGCCTTAATTATGACTACTTATGAAGGACATACCTTCCAAATGAAAAGCCTTCAGGCTCTTCATCTTACTCATCTCTTTGCATTTACCACCTATCTTCATTCTTATGCAGACATAATTTATGTCATGGATTAATGCATTGCAATCGGCATTTTATTGAAGGAAATGTGCAGATGTTAAATAGTTAATGCAATGAACAAACGTTTTGGAATTTGTGTACTATTAACACGCGCACTGGAGGGGGCTCGGAGGCCCCCCACCTGTTTTTCCAAGGTGGCCGGAGAACCGCTTGTAGTCGAAAAACGAAACGTGGCCACCCTTAACAGAATTTAATAGCGCGTCGATTGGTGAAGACTTTTTGAAAATCGGCAGAAAATTTTTTTACTTATAGGCTTTCAAAGTCAGACCTGCATTTTGAGATCACCGTAAACGCGCGCTCGGACCAGTTAGCTTGCATTGCAGACCGAGTGGTGACGTCATAACGTCATATAAGCGGGATTATATGTCAAGGTCACTTCACATGAAAGTCAAGGTCAAGGTCAAAGGTCACAGGTCAAGGCCATATCTGCACTTTCAAGGTCACTGACCACTCTGCGTCCGGCCAAATGACGTTACCCGGTCTGACTATATTATGCTATGACGTCATCGGTAGGGTACCCCAATACAAAAGTCAAGGTCAAAGGTCAAGGTCAAAGGTCATTGGGAAAGGTCGATCCCCATTTCCTGCCAAACAGTGGCTACAGTGTTAGTCAAAGTGTAAATAATAAGTAGTATACCATATGGTGACCTTAAAGATCAGTGTCCTTGAATGACCTTGACCCAAAAATTGTGGGGAAGCCTCTTTGAGACCTCTTCTCCATGAAATTTGTCCGCCTTTAGCTTATTCCCGCCATTTTCCCGCATAATCACAGCATTTACCAATCGATCCCCAGCATGGCCAATATTTGATCTTTACGACCTCGTTTAACCTTGAAGATATTGACCTAGGTCAATGAAAATTGGTCATCATGTAGATCACCATAGCCCCCACCCACCTATTAAGTGGCGTTTTTCTATGCCTCTTAGTTTCCGAGATCTTAGGGGGCCTACCAGGCCCCCTCCAGTGCGCGTTAGTGCATGACCCCCTTCCAGTGCGGGTGTTAAAGGAAATGTGCATTTTGTGTACATTAGGTAGGGTTGAAAATAACAAACATGCGATTTTCTCCATTGCCTAATGTTTTTCGTTTGCCTCTAAATGCGTAGAAACTGGGAGTAAAATTGTTTTTTCCCAAAAAAAGAATTTCGATTGGTGGAATTTCAGTTGAAAAGTTGGTGTTTTCCGCGTTTTTCTCTGTTTCGGCCGCTTGGTTCCAAAAAATACTACATACTTAACCACTCATAAAAGTACTTATAAATTTCACTGGCTTAAAGGTAATGCCAGTTTTGAAAAATACATAGCAAGAGCTTTCTAAATATGGTTTTACTTTGTCAATACGGATTCATTTAGATGGGTGGAATCCCGATGAAACATGTATAATTTTTGTATAATTTCCCAGTGTCGGCCGCCATCTTGTTAAATTGTAATACCTTCACCCAAATATAAAAAGTTTTCTATATTTTATTGGTGTAAATTAAGTGCATTTTTTTCAAATATGCATTAAAAGATGTGTAAACCTGACCTTATACTCTCCTCTATATACTTTCTTCCCTTCATACTCTCCTAGCATCCTAGCCTCTCCTAGCCGCTGGTATGTCTGGTGGTGCTAGGACCAGGTCAATCGCTGACACTCACCGGGCAAATTTCGTGGGTAGTTCTGAGGAGCTTTTTTACCTTCCACCCCACTAGTAGGAGTGTCCTCCAGATAATACTGCTGGAAAGGATAAGGGATCCTAGGTAGGTACTACAGGTACATCCCCAACATGGAGGTGGCGAAGAAGGTAGAAAAGGCTGTCCCCTCAGCGTGGAAAAAGGTCAACAGTAATATGGTGGGGGCGCTGGCGAAGAGAAGAGAGGTAGCGGGGATAGTGTTAATGCTGTGGACCAGAGTTAAGAGAGTAGCCAGTGGAGGATAGAAGCCAAAAGGTACGAGGAAGAAATATGGGAAAGCCTGGGGGAGAGGGAGAGCGTCGTGGAAGATTTGGACAAACTATTCGACATATCCAGTTGCCACTGCCCTATCACCCTCTACGCTGAGCTCGGCTGCCCCATCAGCTGCAAGTCCATGGTTCACATCCGGTACAGGTGCCCCAAGGAGTCCAAAATATCTGAGTTAGAGCTGGATTTCATGTACGACCAGCGGAGTAAGGTTCGTTTCAAGGGCAAGGTGGTGATTGCTGGAATGGATGCAGTGGAGACGGCAAGACAAGAGAAGGCTCTGCAAATGGAGTTGCTGGATGAACAGAAGAGGGAGGAAAGGGAGCGCAATCTGGTATGGCAAGGGTGACGATAAAGGCGGAGGAATGAACGAGGACCGCTGGGATCAGTTTCATACAGTTTGATGGAAAGGGAGACGGCGAAGGCTTGGGTCACTCTGAAGTGCGGCACTAGGGTCGTCAGGTATGTCAAGGAAAAGCATGTCACGCTCACAGACGGCCAGGGTGAGTTGTTCACGCACTTCACCAGGGAAAAGGTGAAATATATGAGCCAGGCCAGGTGATCACCCTGAGGATCACCAGCTTCCTCACACTTGATCACCAACCTGGACTGACCTACCAGCTGCCTCCTCCCGCACACCCAGCCCCTACCCTTCAACAGTGACTTCCCACCGATATCTTGTGGTGAACCACTCGTCACCCTTCCTCCTAGGGTGTTAGCAGACCTGAGCTGGGACCAGCAGTGCGGGTACAATATGATGTGGGCCCTGGAGTCAGGCACCGACCCCCAATCCCTCCAGATCATTGTGAACGGCCCCCGGATCACAGCCGTTGGCTTACGACCACAAATCGGTTACTAGACCTGTGGACCAGGGAGAATGTGTTAGTGGGGTAGGACCTTAGGTATCTCTCTTTGTTCATCAACGGGGTAAAAGCAGTGATTTGCTATAAAGAAGGACCGCAAGCTGGTGGACTGTTCTCCGATACATGCCGAGACAATTTCAGATAGCGCAAAAGTACTGCTCAGATGAAATTAGGCCGTGATGGAGCCCTACATCGTCAGGAGCTACTGATCACATCCACCATCGCCACGGAGCAGCTGGCGACCTCGCTGGTGCCCACCAGGAGCTGCTGCTGATCACCATACTGGCCTCAGACGAGAAGGATGAGAAAAGGTTGGCATTGCAGGTGATTATGGACAATATCAGGAAGGGTCCCGAGCTCGGTTTGTCACTGACTCGCCAGTTCCGAGCTCTCCCCATCAACTTCCAGGCTGAAACCCTGCAAGCTCTGATCTGCTGGGATTCAAACTAACCGAGCCGCTGCTCACATCTGCACAATCACAAAGGAGCAGCTGGAGACCTCGCTGGACTTACCCCTGAACGCACTGAGCATTCTAGGAAGATACTGAAGAGGCCAGAGAGCAAAGCTGACTACAAGGCTCTGTTCGATTTCTCTCTGGACTGAGACAATGGAATGTTCCTGATCATATCGTCATGAAATACATTGAGACAATTTATTTTAAAGTGCAATTTAACTTTTGAAGGTAAAAGCAGCAATGACAATTTCATCCAAGCGAATTGAGCATCATAATTAGAACAAGTATGCAATTAGTTCAAGGTAGTATGTTTTGTCAGAAATGGCGGCCGACACTGGGAAATTATACCAAAAATGCAACATGTTTCATCTGGATTCTACCCATCTAAATAAATCCGCATTGACAAAATAAAACCATATTTAGAAAGCTCTTGCTCTGTAGTTTTCAAAACTGGCATTACTTTTAAACCAGTGAAATTTATAACTACCTTTATGAGCGGTTAAATATGTTGTATTTTTTAATACCAGGCGGCCGAAACAGAGAAAAACGCGCAAAACACCAACTTTTCAACTGAAATTCCACCAATCGAAATTCTTTTTTGGGAAAAAGCAATTTTACTCCCAGTTTCTACACACTTAAAGGCAAACAAAAAACATTAGGCAAAGGAGAAAATCCTATGTTTGTTATTTTCAACTCTACCTAGTGTACATACTTGGCCACCATTCTGAGTCAGAGTCGACTCCGACTTAATGTTTATTTGAGTCGGAGTTCAGTCGACTCATTTCTGAATTTTGGTTGAGTTGAGTCGGCTCACCATTTTCAACACAGCACGTCGAATCATAATCAGAGTCAGCCTTTAAACAGTGAGTCATAGTTGAGTCGACTCAAAAGAATTTGAGTCATCAACAAGTCTGGGTATTAGACACTAGGTTGCGATACTTGGTAACTTATTAAAATAGATCGTTAGATACTGTTTGAGTTTTCTCCTCTACGGCAGGGCTAGGTCTTAACACGCGCATTGACAGGGGTCTGAGCCACCTTCGCTTTGACGGGGGGGGGCGGGTACCCGCACCCCCTCCTAAGATCTCAAGGACCATGGTAGGTAGCGAAAAACGGTAAACGGTGTTGGACAGCCTATCCCATTCTCCATTGAAAATATTTGGACCATTTTTTGTCAGGTCGCATTTAAGGTCACGAGAGGTCAAAAAATGCCGTTATAGGGATAACATCTAAATGAAGGTTTTCGGCCATTAAATATGAACAAGTAAATATAGAGCAAAACTACTTGAACTACATCAATCCTCGCAGCAAGCCAAAACGAATGATATATTTTGACCTTGCTAGGTGAAATCAAGGATTTCACCTGACCGGAGGTCAGGTCAAGGTCAAATTATATCAAATTCATATAATTAGAACTTCAAAGACGAGGCAAGTCTAATGTAGCAGAAATAAACGCTCTATCACCATCCGTTACTGAGTTATTCAGTCAAAACCATTTTTCCCATGTATTTCCAAAGGACAGGTTATGGCTCGTACCTGATCTTAGGTCATCGATATCAAAAATACCGGGACAAATTTTAGAGAACTCCGTGGGCCCATTATGTGATATGAGTTTCAATCGGATAAGCTCACCCCGTTCCGACTTATCCTATCTTAAATTTTTTTGAGGTCAGGTGCCTTGACCTGTACTGGTGACCTGACCTAAGATGACCTAAGCTTAAAATTTTCACAGAAGTTGTAAAAATGATGAGAGAAAAGGTATGCCAAGTACGGCGGTGCTAAGCGCCGCCGTTTTTATGCTGTCTCCGAAAAACCCGAGGGGGCGGGTGCCCGCCCCCGTCAATGAGCGTGTGCAGCAGACTTTTCAGAAGTAAAAATAAGACTCATGGGAAAATGCTGCATTAATGTATGCGGCTCCTGAGAATGATATAGAAGATATGACAATTGCAATCGTCCAAATTCAAGCAAAAATATGTTCTATAGGACTGTAAAACTCTTCTAAACCATTTTTTAATTGCAACAATTACGCATACAGCATAAGCTGCTGTACTATTATATGCGCCTTTCAAATAAATAATGTTTTAACCTTGCACCCAAATTATTCCGCTTTTTGTTTACCTTTCAGCGTTTGCGGGTGATTTCGCGCGTTGGCGCCGGAAGCGCTGTGGGTGCTGTCTCGCCCAGGTAGCAAGTACCGCTATTTATTCGTCAAATTCTAAGGGAAAACTAACTTAATTGGTTAAAAATTAACTAATCTCAATCTGATATGGGCTGCAAGGCACACAGGTCCTAGTTAAGATTATTACTAGTTAAGATTATTATTATACGTTCTCCGATGTTCGGAGGTCCCGGCACGATCCCGGTACAAACCCAGTTGATCCCGGAAAAGTCCCGGCCGAGCCCAGCATCCGGTCCCGGCTCCGGGACACCGGGGCCAAAGACAAAACCTCTGGTACTGAGCCCGTCGAGTGTTCTCCGCAAAAGACGCCTAGTAACAACACAATAGTAAATTTGAATTCAGAAAACGTCACAAGTGCTCAAGAAGAACCAGACAGCAGCCGGAGGCAGTTACTGAAGAGCTGCTCGCTGCGGAGACACAGTCATCATCGACTGACTTACTGGACGCTCCAACAGTTCCAGCCGAAGTCAATGTTTCCCATGTATTGCCACTGCTTGACGAGACCCCGTCAGAACAGATAGCAGGGGCGCCGCCACGGAATTTTCGCAGGGGGGACAGGCCCGGGCTAGTGATGACTGGGGAGGCGAATTTTGAGCATATTCAGTACCTGACGGTATTAATGACCATTGACTCAAAAATTTGGGGGACGTCCCCCCTGGTTGGCCAACTGGGGGACGCGTCCCCCGTCCCCACGCCCCGCTTTCGGCGCCAATTACAGATAGGATTTTGGTTGAACTGATCCTTTGAAGTTGGTTTCTTTCTCGCTGTGTGCTTTCAATTCCTTATTACCGTTGTGAACCAAAGTAGGCCACTTTCATGCCTCAATAGAAATTAAACTGTTTTTTTTGGTACATTGATTCAGCCTCCTCTGCCTCTTCTGCTGGTGAACCGAACCAAATGCCACTAAATCTAAAACACTTCTGTCATAACACAGCCATTTAACTATGAATTCCCTTCCGCCCAAGACCTGAATAATATTGATTCCACCATGCTTCAAAACACATGCTTTATGACGTATGTTGTTTACGTTCTTTACTCTTAATGAAGCTTCACGGAAGCCGAAAACAAAATATGAAAGCAAAAGAAAGAATAGACAAAAAACGTCAACAGAACATTACTACCTTATGAAAATTTCCACAATGCCATGTGCTTATGTAGATGCATGTTTCCCTAGCAACAAACTTCTAACCCATTGTCTCTGCTGACCGCCACACGCGTGCGTGTCGTCGGTTGGCCGAAGTGCCCGACGGCTACCGGTGGGGCGCGCCGGGCGGCCGATTTTCGCGCGCATGGCGTCACTCTTTGGCTGATAAGACATCAATAAATTGAAGAACACAAAATTTAATTGATGTTATTAGAAAACACAGGCACAGGGAGACATTCTCCCTGAGGTTATTTTAAGATGAATCACTGGCCACATCTAAAAAGTATTGTTCCAAAAATTGAATACAAATCACCAAAAACTTAAAATTATTTTTTAAAGACTAGATTATCAAAGTTTGATAATACAATTTCAAATACAATCACGTGTTAAATGAGCATCCATAACGAAGGACTACACAGAAAGTAATGATTTTATGCCACCATGTTTTGCTAAAAACATGGATTATCATGACTTTCAACAAGCTGTAACTCCGAAACCCTTATTATGAGGAAAGGAATATACTAAAATCTGAATTCTACGTCTCTGTTAGCCCTGTGTACGAAGTTAGAACGAAATCTGAGACTATGCTATGTACAATCCAGCAGAGTTGTGCATTTCAGAATTTTCTTGAATCGACTCAACTCAACTCATGTGCTGAGAGTGGTCGACTCAACTCTGACTCAACTCATTATCAGGATTTCAGTGAGCCAACTCAACTCTGACTGAATGCTAAATCATCCAATTTTCTTGAGTCGACTCAACTCAACTAATGTGCTGAGAGTGGTCGACTCAACTCTGACTCAACTCATTGTCAGGATTTCAGTGAGCCAACTCAACTCTGACTCAATGCTAAATCATTCCGACTCAACTCCAACTCAACTCACGACTCAACTCAACTCCAACTTCTACTTAGTTTCAAAATATATAAATAAAGGATAAATAATATAGATAAATAATAACAAATTAATAAACCACTATAAGACAAACTGTACAGAAAGTCTTACAGGAAAATGAAGATTAATCGATGGTAGATAAATTGATTGGAACATTAAAAATTAATTATAGCCGGGAGCCATGGATATCTTTTTATTCTTCCAGACTGACAATGCCGGGTAAAGCTGCCACACCATGTTGCAATGATTTCTGAAAGAAGCCTTGCATGTTCAACCAGGTGCATGGAATGGAAAGGAAATTAAATGGGTTAAGGTTACAATAAAATAGGGAAATAATTGTACCTCCATACTATCAGAAAAAGTCCAAGCTAAAACAACATGATCTAAACTGTATTTTCGGGAATGATAAGGGTAATGCTTTTGTTTCTGTTAAAGAACGATGCTAGATAGTTTTGCTAAATGAAACATTCCTATGCCATGAGCTGAACCAAAATCTAAGCTTTAATTACTAGAGTACCTATTTGCAATTGCAAATTTAAGGACTACAGCAAAACCTAGGAAAGGGTATACCATATCAAAATATGAAATATGACAATAGAAAAATGAAATTTTATCATTGTGTTGCATTAAATACATCCATATTTTTAAACCCAATACAATTTTCAGCTTGAAAACTTTCAATACAGCAAGCACGTACACCTTCCTGCAATTGAATCTGTACACACTAGGCTCGACCAGTTTTCAGCTAATTGCTAGCGAACTAAGGCTTACTTGGGCGTGATTCAACCACCGGAGTGTGCGTTTTAGCCGCAGGTATCTATTTAATACCCATGCACACTTGGGTACGACCCTCCTCTGCGCCGAGCACGGTCACGTGACTACTGTGTTTACGCATGGCTGTGCACCCGGCACAATAACGCAGCCGTAGTAAATTCTATGCGCTGCACACTTCAAGGTCAATGCTTGAACCGAGCGGGACGGGCTACGGTCAGGTGTGAACTAGCCTGGGGCAGGGGATTAGAGACGTAATGGTAACAGCTTGGTAGAGTGGGTGTGGGACTGAGCGAAACTCCGAGGCTGACGCCAGCCTGTCAGGGCGCTTGGGCGGAGCGGCGAGTTGGCAACAAGGTTGTGACATTGTCTCGTCAGTAGAAGAGCCGGGTTCGAAACCATGCGGCTCCGATATTTAAAGAATGGGGAAGAAATATTTTAACCACTTGAAAATTGTAACGGGTTAGCTGTCTAAGATAGCAGAACACGAGGCACCATTCCCTCTTCCCAACGTGCTGTCTTTGACGGGGAAACCCTTGATTGCAAAAAGTACACTTTAATTGCACATTCCGCAAAACACACCAAGTTGCACTCACACCATAAGTCGATTTAAGATACAGAGCTTATGATTCTCCAAAAGAATAAGAGCTGCCAAATTTGAGAATGCTGAGAGCCATCATATCAAAAGGAGGCAAGGCTTAGGTTTGTTTAACAACACAAAACTGGCCGAATATACAAAGTTTCTGATTTAAAGATGCCTGATGTAAATGTATTTCGGTTTTATTTCTACGTTTCATTAGCGATGTGCGTAAACCCATAAAATGCACAACTGTGATGAATAGGAACGCATAAGGTAACGGGTGCCATCATGTTGAAAAAAACGCTTCATTTTAACAAGTTTTTCGCTTTAACACGCGCAAGGGAGAGGGGCCTGATGCCAACGTGGAGTGTACCATTAGAGGGGGTCCTAAAGTGCCCCCTCCTGAGATTCCAGAAACCAAGAGGGCTAGAAAACATCCGTCAAGGGGTGTGTGGAGGTGGAGGATGTGATGGTGATTTACGTTATGGTAAAGTTTGGTTGACCTAGGTCAATATCTTCAAGATCAAACGAGGTCGTAAAGGTCGAATCCGGGCCTTGCTGGGGATCTTTTGGGAAATGCTGTGATAATGCGGAAAAAGCCGGGAATACACCAAAAGCAGACTAAAGTCTTAAAGGTAAGGTCTCTCACAATGTTCTCTGAAATAATGAGGTCGACGATCTAGGACGTAACAATATGACATATTCCCAATAATATGCAACATAACTGGCACTATAACAGCATTTGGGCAGAAAATTAGGACTTGAACTTGAAAAAGACCTTTGGCCTTGACCTGTGACCTTGACGTTGACATTGAGTAGCCTTAACAATGCAGTTGTAGCATAATATACGTCATACTGAATAATGTAATCTGACCGGAATACTGGGGTCAAAGACATTAACCTGTAACATTTAAACTTGACTTGACCTTGCGTTTGGGTTGACCTCGACATATAACCTGATTATATGAAGTTATGACGTCACCACTCGGTCTACAGTCCAGGCAAGCTGATGCGACCACGTGATTGCGATGGTCTCAGAATATAGGTCTGACTTTGAAGGCCTATAAGTAAAGAAATTTGACTGATTTTCAATTTTTTCCAATTGTCGCGCTTATAAATTATCTCCAATGTGGCAACGTACCATTTTCCGGCAGAGAATGGCTCTCCGGCCATCTCAGAAAAATACGTGGGGGGGGCACGTAAGAACCCCCTCAACTGCGCGTGTTAAGGTGTTGGAAGCTCTACCTGTGACGGACTCTCTGACTCGTCCACAAGTGACCGACGAAGGCTTTCGCATAGGAGAGGGGAGAGCAAAGCCCCAGAGGGCACCTGTATGCCTCATTGCCTACGTAGGGATCCCGAGAATTACGAAGGGGTCTTCTGACACCCATCTTGGAATATATGGAGTGAGTATCTCACATATCTCATTTGGAAGTAGCAGCTCCCAGGAGTTGCGAGCATGAGGTCTAACTCTACAGTGCTGTAGGTTCTGCTCAGTAAAAAAAAGATAACTGTGATCAGGAATCTGTGGACAGCGCATAGCTCCGTCTGTGTCATCTTCTTAATTTAGCTCAACTGCGTTGAAATGACTCTATTGTATTTATCAGGCATTTGCCCCCCTGTACAGGACGCATTCAGCGCCCAACATAGGTATCTGGAGAGAACAGAGAGGACTGGAGCACACCGAAGTGATAAATTGATTTTTGTCCCTGGGAATCTTTCCTTGGTGTTTGTGATTACGTGTGGCAGAGGCTGATCCAAGGGAGGGGGCAATCGCCCCCCCCCTCGGGCCAACCTGAAGCACTGGAAAGAAACGCCTGCCGCTGCGGCCGCCGCCACCCGCCCCCGCAGGGGAGGGGGGGCGTCAGCTGCGGCAGTAGCCGGGCCCCGCAAGTTGTCTTCCAAATGTCACCCGAATGTGGGTCTAGGAGACTCTTATAATGTATCTAAGGGCCCCTGAAATTGATCTCGGGGGTCCTCAAGAGTTGTCTTTTGGGATCCCCGAGGGTTGCGATAATCCCCCCCCTCCCCAATGTCGGTTTCTGGGCCTCCAGCTTTTGGTCTCAGAAGACCTAGGAGTTGACCTCGAGGCCCCTAAATAGGTGTTCTCGAAGTCCTCAAGAATTTAGCTGCTTTGGCCCCCAGAGCTGTTCTCGGGCCCCGCCCTCGGAGGTCCCACGAGCCCGACGACCGGGCCCGCAACAATTGTCTCGGGGGGCCCACTGCTGCTCAAGCTGCGCATCTATTCTAAGCAGTTGTGGGTCCCCATTATTCCAACCTAGCCCCCTTTGGCTGCAGCCGGGCCCCCTGTGGCTCACTCAGGCCTCCTGTGGCTATCCGGGCCCCCTGAATTGCCTCCAGGCCCCCTAAATTGCTTTTGGGCCCCCTTTGCTCCACTTGGAACCTCTCTGTCCGCGACTGGGCCTATCAGATACCGGGCCCATCGCTGCCGAAGGCGGGCCCGTATTCTCAGCAGTCCGATAGAATTTCCCTGTATTCCACACGGGCCTCCTGTGGCTCCAGGCAGGCTCCCTGCGGTTCACCCGGAACTTCCTGTGGCTATCTGGCCCCATGAAATTTTTCTGGGCCTCTTGCAGTCCACTTGGAACCTCTGTATCCACAACCAGGCCGCCCCTCAGAGCTATTCAGGGCCCACTTCTGCCGAAGCCAGGTCCCTATTTTCAGCAGTTGCAGAATATTCCCCAGTATTTCACCCGGACCCTCTATGGCTGCAGCCGGACCTCCTGCGGTTCAACTGGGCCCCTCTAACTATTCAGGCCCCCTGGAATACCTTCGGGCCTCTTTTGGGGCACTTTTTGACATTCTCAATCGACACAGGTTGATATATGTGTATGTGTGAAGAATATATATTTTTTTTCTTTTTTTTTAAATATGTAGCTGCCCAAAACAGTCGCATGTTTTTTTGTTCCCAAATAGTTGGGTGTTGACACATTTTTTTAATCTCATACATCTTATACATCACAGAGGGTCTAGATATCATGGATCAGAGCCAGGAGCGTAAAGGTGAACAAGACCTTGTCTCTAACCCCCCCAGCCCGTCTATTTTTGCATGTTATTCCCCTCAATAATTATGTGTAACCTATTCATTATCAAGAAAAAACAGATACAATATTTCTAGCATATTGCAAAAATGTGTCAGGTGATTATTCTTGCAGCGAGAGGAATCTAGCACACTGATGCATTGCTCTTTTACTAAAGCATATGTTGGAGAAACCACAAACAAAATTTGCACAATTCCTAATAGTCCTGGATCAAAATTTGCTTGATAGTGTTTTTGAAGCCTTCCTTTGACGATGGGATCTCATGCAGCATGGTATGTGAGGGACTACAATGTCATTCCAGGTTTTCGGTATTGTAATTGAGAAAGCAAACGTCCTATAGAGTGTTTCAGCCTGTTGTTGTTGAAAGTGTCGGTTCTGTCTTGTTAGTCTGTGGCGCTCATGATAGTGGAAGTGCCTTGCATACACGTCTGGTAGCGTTTTGTTTATGAAATTGTGTAAAATTATCAATTTCTGCTCTTTAATTATGTCTTGTAATTTGAGCAGGTACAATCTCTTGAAAATCGGGGAACTTGGGGTCATGTAATGCACTCCTTCAATGAGTCTCACAACTCTCTTTTGCATTTTGAATAACTTTGCTATGTTTCCGTCAAAGTTGCTTCCATAGATGAAAGCACAGTAGCTCAAGTAGGGCCGAATCAGAGCGTGGTATAACATAAGGAGGTGCTATTTTCCCAGAAAATGTTTTGCTCTTGCAATTAATTCAATGTTTCGGCAGAGAGTGTTGAACGTTTTTTGTATGTGCGTTTTAAAATTAAGGTTCTCGTCTAGATGTACGCCAAGATATTTGATAGTTTCTGCCCTTGAAATAGCGTTAGAATTTATTACGATCTCAATGTCTTGAATTTGTTCGGTGATTGAGTATATTTGGTAATAAGTTTTAGATGTATTTAAAGACAGTTTGTTTGCACAGAGCCATTCAAAGATTCTGGGCATTGTTTCATCCATGGTAGACTTAACTTTACTTAATGTTGGACCAGAGAACAGTAGTGCAGTATCATTTGCAAACATGTAAAATTTTGCAGTGTCTGTGCATCTTACAATGTCGTTAACATAAATATTGAATAGGAGGGGGCCAAGCAAAGATCCTTGAGGGACACCGATTGTTACTTGTGCTGGTTTTGAAAATACTTGTTTAAACCTAGTGATTTGGGATCTATTTTCCAGGTATGGTTTAAATAAGTCAAGACCACCATCCTGAACACCATATTTCACCATCTTTCCTCACTAAATTTTGTGATCTACCGTATCAAATGCCTTTTTCAAATCTAAGTATAGACCTACAGGTACCTGGTTCTTTACAAGGTCGGATGTGATGTTTTCATGCAATAATGATATTGGCATATACGTTGAATGTTTTTTCCTGAACCTGAATTGGGAGTCCGTTAAGATGTGTTGTTCAAGCAAATACTCCATGTTAAATCCACCGTTCATGGAGGGGGTCAAGGGGGAGGGACTGCCCGGACCCCGGAGCCATAAACCCGGCCAGCAGAGCCGTGGAGTGCCGGTTCTGAGAAATGTGGTGCGAGTTGTGTGATGTGGCAACTCTGATTGCGAGTAATGCGATGTGGCAGCTCTGATTTGCGGTGTGTAAAGTGGTGTGCATCTAGTTTCGATATCGAGTTTTCAGCCGTGTTTTACCTCAGCTGTTAATTATCTTAAATATTATTATGGTGAGATCTAATCTAACTAGGGGTTTGAGGCGTGTCAATTTGATGGCGGAAATTATATGTTTGCTCTGGGCCGGTCACGTGACCTCGGCGAGCCGGCGCCATTTCTGTCCGCTCAGCGTTTGGCCTTTTCCTTTACGGAGACCGCCCAGTGAAGGTGTGCGAGTGCGCTGGGGAATCCACCAGAGATGGAGAGTTCGAGGAGCCCGCGAGGGAGAGGTCGCGCCACAGCGAGGGGCCGACTTAGTGGTCGCCGCACCGTGTGCCAAATGGACGCCAGTGGTCGTAACCGTGATTGTACCAAATACATGGTATGCACCTGGCACCCCGTGGTGTGAGTTCGGAGGCGGCGGCGGCTACAGTTACGACCATGGTCCACGCAGAGGAGGCTGCACCACCCACTTCAACGGCTTCAGACTTCGCCCAGCACTGCAGTCATGGACGGTGAAGGAGGAGTCCGACAGGCTGGAGCAGGTCTGGTGGGTGAGTGGAGGTGGCAGAGAGCCAGTGATTGTGGGATAGCTGTGTAGGCGGGACGCTCGTAGGCTTAGTGTCAGAGTCTGACGGAGGAGGCTGCTGTGCAAGATGGGAGCGGAAAGAGTGGAGGAGCACAACTATGATAGCTGTGTAGGAGGGGACGCTTATATGCTTAGTGTGAGTCTGACGGAGGAGGAGGCTGCTGTGCCAGATGGGAGCGGCAAGAGTGGAGGAGCGCAGCTACATGTTTTTTGTTTTTTGCCAGTGTGTTGGATGCTTTGTGAGGTGACTGTGGGGGATGGTTTTCACTGTGGATTTGATGTGGTATAATATTGGGGGTTAGGTGTGTTGCGAGTTGTGATTGTGGCTCTGGGTTCTTCGGGTAGTCCCTTCTCTTGGTTTTGGCTTTGAGCAAATTTTGGTTAACAGTTAGTTCAACTACCTTGATCTCCGTATCTCGTCTGCCATGGCTACAAGGTTTTGGATATTCCAGCAGCATTGGTCATTTGGGCTAGGTTCCACATGGTGAGTATTGAGGCATTCGTCTTTGATTCCTGGAGTTTGCGTCTGGATGGTTATCTTAGTTAAAGGCAGCTTTATTTCTGAAATGGCTCCATGTTCGGTAATTTGGACTCCCTACTGGTGAATAGTAAAAGGATCGAGGTTGTTACAGGCAAGTGATTATTAGTAAGTACAGGTTAGGATTAATTTGTAATATAAATCTGGTTGGTGTCCATGGAGGGGCACTTAATGTGAATCTTGTTTTGGCTAGGTACGGGTTCAATTAACTCTAGTTAAATTCTAGCTTGGTACATTTTTTTGTTTAAAGATGGCTGCTAGGGATGAGTTCTCTCGTATGAGAGTGGTTGACCTTCAGCAGGAGTTGGAATCTAGGGATTTGAGCACTTTAGGAAATAAATCAGAGTTAACTCAGCGTTTGTTAGAGGCTAAGAAGGCAGAGATCTCGGAGGTTGAGGGGGACAAGGTAATTCGGAACCCTCCCTGAGTCGGGGCTTGATAACCCAGCAACTATTCTTGCTAAATTGCGTATCATGAAGGAGCGTCAGAGCTTAGATCAGGAACAGCTTCGCATTAAGGCTAGGCAGGAACAGCTTGTTTTGGAATCACAGCTTATAGATATGGGGAAGTTTGACGAGTCTGTAGTGGATTCGGTCAGGATCAAACCAGAGGATGGAAATCGCCCAGAGATGGGAAGCTCAGCAGACGTGGTCTCCACGCAGATCCAGAGGGCGCTACTGCCGCCCACCCAGGTGCAGCCTTTCTCAGGGGATGTGCAGCAGTATAGACTCTTCCTCAGAGCCTTTGATGCGCGGGTGGCTAGCAAGACAGCGGATCAGAACGAGCGCCTGTTCTATTTAGAGCAGCTGACAGAGGGTGTGCCAAACCAGCTGGTGAGGTCATGTCTCCATCTGGGTGCCCAGGGTTACGCTGAAGCCAGGGCCATTCTGGAGGGTCGGTATGGGGATTCCCATCGTTTAGTAGATTCTTATGTGGAACAGATGCGGTCATGGCCTAGGATCCAGCCTAATGATATCGATAGCCTGGATAAGTACACATTGTTTCTTGTAGAGGTAAAGAATTCTATGTCAGGAATGCCGTTTGGTGAATTTAATCATCCTAGGACCTTGCGGGAGCTGGTGGCCAAGTTGCCACAGTATCTCCAGAACAGCTGGCTGCGAGAGGCTGACAGCTTGTTGGTGGGGGGAGCTTCAGTTAGTTTCGCTGATCTGGTCAGATTTCTGGAGAAGGAGGTGAGGATTAGGAATAATCCGCTCTTTGGGGGAGAGGGGAGGCTAGAGAGCCGGCTGGAGTAGGCCATCAGCCTGCCAGACACCGGGTGAACGCGGCGCAGGTGTCGCGCCCACGTCAAGGAGGCACCCAGCAGTGTGTCTACTGCCACGGCAGTCACGCTCTGGACCAGTGCGGGGACCTACGCTGGCGGCCTCTGCCGGAGAGGAGGGCCTTTGTGTTCGACCACCATCTTTGCTATGGGTGTCTGTCCTCGGCCCATTCCGTGGCGGCCTGTAAGAAGCGTCTGACATGTCGTGTATGCAGTAAACCGCACCCTACACTCTTGCATAGGGAGTCGACCACCCCACCAGGCGCGCCGTTCTCGGGCCGC
The DNA here is from genome assembly GCA_034440635.1 of Lepas anatifera. Lineage (NCBI taxonomy): Eukaryota > Metazoa > Arthropoda > Thecostraca > Lepadidae > Lepas > Lepas anatifera. Next base: position 396,649 of record JAOTON010002167.1, read on the forward strand.
CCGCCGCAGGCGCTGCTGCGCCAGCAGGCGCTGGTAGGAGAGACCTGCCACCTGGCGGCAGTTCCCGGCAGCCTCCAGCTGCCGGGGAGGGGAGCGATCGGCACCAGTCTTAAGTGCCAGCACCAGTTTGAAGAAGCCTCCAGGCAAGACCTGGATGGCCGTGGTGCCAGTGAGGCTACGAACAGCGACAGGAGTAGAGGTGGTCACAAATTGTTTTCTGGATCAGGGGTCGTCGGGGAGTTTTATAACTCAGTCGTTGGCGGATCGCCTAGGGGTGACAGGTGATGACGTAACCATATCTGTAGACACAGTGACTAGTTTGGGTAAGGATGTCCGCACTTCGGTGGTGGCAGGCTTAGAGGTGGGACCGCTCATAGGGAACACATTCTTTGAGCTTCCGCCAGTCTTCACGCTTAGATCGCTACCCGTGAGCATCGAGGACAGGTGTGGCCAGACGGAGTTAAGGAAGGACTCTCATCTAGCAGAGTTGGATATTCCAGAGTTAAATGAGGGGGTAGACTTGATGCTAGGGGGAACGTTCCACAGTTGTTGGTGGCTAGAGAAGTAAGGGAACCTCCATCAGGAGTGGGTTTGTTTGGGGTGAGGACGGACCTGTCATGGCATGTCATCGGTACAGATGGGGGAGGGGGAGTATGGATCCGAGGGTATTAGTAAATTTTTTAAGGATTCAGGAGACTCAGCCACACCAGGAGACCTGTCCATGTGACCTGTATGAGAGGCTGTGTGACCAGGATTTTCGTGACCAGTATGACGATTCAGAGGGGTATTCCGTGGCAGACAAGGAGTGGATCTCTGAGGTTGAGAACTCCGTTCGTAAGGATGAGACTGGTCACTTTGAGGTTGAAATTCCTAAACATGATTTTGACGAGCTGCCCAACAGCTATCCGGTGGCTGAGCGGCGGTTGAACTCGCTGAGAAGGCGCTTCGACAGAGACCCAGAGTTTTTCCAGTCCTACAAGGCAGTCATTAACTCTCTCTCAGATGACGGGTATGCTGTCCCGGTCGAGACAGGTGATGTTCAGACTCCAGTCTGGTATCTGAGCCATCACGGAGTGGTTGAACCAGGGAAGGAACGGATTCGCGTTGTCTTCGACTGCGCGGCCAAGAGTGGAGGCGTGTGCCTCAATGACGTTTTGAAGAGGGGTCCTGTGTTAACCAACCCGCTCCTGGCGGTTATCTGTCGTTTCCCGAGAGGGGCCAATTGCTTTCACATGTGACGTGCAAGCAATGTTTCACAGAGTCCACCTAACAGAGTCCGATTCTCAGCTCATTAGGTTTCTATGGTTTGAGGGTGACAACCCTGGTGGGAAAATTCAGGTTTGGAGGATGGTTTCTCACGTCTTCGGCGCAGTCTCCAGCAGCAGCGTCGCCAGTTTTGCCCTCCGACGCTGTGCTGAAGAGGGAGGGACCAGTTCCCAGAGGCGGCAGATGTTCTTCTTAGGAAGACTTACGTGGATGATTCGTGTTCCGCTTATGAAAGCGTCGAAGCTGCAGCAAAGGTAGCTGGGGATCTGAAACAGCTGTGCCGGACTGGAGCGTTCAACATGACAAAGTTCTCCAGTAACAGTGCAGAACTGATGAAACTCATACCGGAATGTGACCGTGGTAAATCCTTCAAAGGCCTGGACTTGGATAAGGATCCGCTGGCGCCTGGGAGTGCGCTAGGTCTGATTTGGTCGGTAGAGGATGATTGTTTCCGGTTCAGGTTTTCAGAGCAGCGTGAGCGGAGTGGGCCTCCTACCAGGCGTTCTGTTCTCGCGCAGCTGAGCGGGGTATGGGATCCACAGGGGATTTTGGCACCAGTCACGTTGACGGGCAGGTTGCTACTGCAGAAGGTCTGTGAAGCATCGGGTGGCTGGGACCAGCCCCTCTCTGAAGGCCTGGGGAAAGAGTGGGTGAACTGGTTGTTACAGGCTAAGGGGATAAACGGGGTGAGCATGGATAGGTCCATCACAGGGCCGGCGGGGGAGGTCATAAGCACACAACTTCATGTATTTGGAGATGCCAGTGAGACCGCCTACTCGGCAGTAGCCTACATACGGAGGGAGATACGCTTGTCAGGGGGAAGTTCAATACTTCGTCAGGTACTTGTTAGGCAAGTCTAGAGTGAAGCCGATTCGCTTCGTGTCCATTCCACGACTGGAGCTCGCTGCAGCGGTCCTGGCAGTGAAGCTGAAGAGGATGTTGGTGCGGGAGCTAGATACCCAGTTTGACTGGGTGCATTTTTGGACTGATAGCATGATCACACTCATGTGTATCCGGAATCGTGAGACCAGATTCAAGGTTTACGTAAGTAACCGCTTGGCTTCCATCCATGACGGTTCTGAAGTGGCTGACTGGGGCTATGTGCCCTCTAAGGAGAACCCGGCGGACATCGGATCGCGCGGCTGCCGTCCAGAGGACCTGGGTATGTGGCTGAGGGGGCCGTCCTTCCTGGCGGGTGGTGGAGTAGCTGGCCGGAAGAGCCTAACGTTGAAGTCGCTCTCCTGTGTCTGAAGTGAGAGTGTCGTTACCGATGGGTCTAACGTTGGAGCAGACCCCTGCTCCGTTCGACGTGTTGATTAGCCATTATTCCTCCATTTACCGCCTCAAGCGGGCAGTTGGATGGTTCTGTAGGTTTAAGGGTGTCCTGAGGGATGGCACCTTCCGCAGATACTGTCTGTCAAAGCGTAAGGGGCTCAGAAGTTCACAGCAGACTGTGGGGACTCACCTGACCATGTCTGATCTCGAAAGGGCGGAGAGAGCTATTCTGCGGCGTGCTCAAACCGACTTGGTGGAACATCCGGGAGATGGCGCTAGTGATGGACCAGTAGAGGTGCAGAATAGCAGTCATTTGTCCAAGCTGCGACCGTGTGTTCGAGACGGCTTGTTGGTTGTCGGGGGAAGGCTGAGTCAGTATCATGGCGTGGATGAAAATGTGAGGCATCCTGTGATACTTCCCAGGCAACATCACGTGTCACGTTTGTTGATGAGAGAGGCGCATGCCAGGGTAATGCACTCAGGCAGAGACCACACTTTCTTTGAGCTCCGGCAGAAGTACTGGGTAATAGGGGCGGGACCTGAGATTAGGAAGATGATCAGATCGTGCGTTGTCTGTAGGAAAGCCAATGCGCGTCCCGTGCAGCAGCTCATGGGAGACTTGCCGTCAGTGCGGGTTACACCTGGTGGTCCGGCGTTCTCCGCAGTGTTTCTGGATGTATTTGGGCCCATCATGGTTAAGTCTGGGCGGTCTGAGCGGAAGCGCTATGGGCTTATGTGTACATGCGCCGTGACGCGAGCAGTCCACATTGAGCTATTAGAGTCCTTGCATACAGATTCGATGATAAACGCAATCCGCAGAATTGTGGCGCGCAGAGGTCAGATTAAGGAAATTTGGTGCGATCGAGGGACCAATTTCACAGGAACCGAACGAGAGCTGGCGAGGTCGCTTAGAGATGTCGACTTCCTCAAAGCAAGGGAACAGGCGGTAGGGCTCGGGATTTCCTGGCACTTTAGTCCGCCGACAGGGTCACACTTTGCCGGAGCAGTTGAGCGGCAGATCCGAACCTTTAGGAAACTGTGGAGGTGTCTCCCGTTCCAAAATCGTTTGGACGATTTTTCCTCGCCACGCTTTTTGCAGAGATAGAGTGCGTGATGAATGGCAGGCCATTGAGTTACGTATCCACCAGTTCCGGGGAGCTGGAGCCCTAACACCGGGACATTTGCTGCATATGAAGGGCTGTGCGGGACAGATTCCGGGTGTTTACTTAGAATCAGAGGCCTTTCTCGACGTCGGTGGCGGCAGATCCAGTATCTGTGTGACGCGTTCTGGGTTAGGTTCCAACGTGAATTCTTGCCTACACTGCAGACGCGACAAAAATGGAGACAGGCATCGAAAAATCTCAAACCTGGTGACATAGTTCTGCTAGTTGACCCAGATTTGCCCAGGGGCAGTGGAGGATAGGAAGGGTAACTGAGATATTCCCGGGTAAGGATAAACTCGTTCGGAAGGTTAGGGTAAAGACAGGTAGTTCGACATATTTGAGGCCGATCCACAAAATGGTCCTGATCAGCTCGGACACCGATTTGCAGTGGTAGGGTCCAGCTGGATGGTAAAAAAGGAGTAAGTATAAGCTTAGTATTAAGTTCTAGAATTAAGTACAGGCTGAAACAGTCCTGTTTTCCGCGACAGTTAAGAGTGTTTCGAGAGCAGGCGCTGTTGGGAGGGTGTTTGATGTACGTCGAACGCCTGCTGAGGTGTCGAGTTCACCGGCATGGATCCCGCAGCTGAGCGCTGGCAACGTGCCAAGACTGACCGGCGGCAGCCCATTTAGGGAGAGGGCGAGAATAGTGTCCCGCTCCAGTCACTGATAGTGTAGTGGAGTAACATTAGATATAGCGAGTGTTGTTGTGTATAGTCGTGCTATCGCAGAGGAGCGACAGCGGCAGTACGGTATGGTACTCGCTCTTCAATTTTTTATCATAGCGGGTAAGTGCGTCCACAGGTGGTGGACGCTGGTTTCAACGAGGCTTATTAGCGCCAAGGATATCCGAGGAGGGTACTCTTTTTTCACTAGGGAATTTTTTTCAGGGTTCTCGGGTCGTCGTTTGGGCGATCCGAAAGTGGCTACGGCCAGTTAGGGGGTAGGGGGTGGCTTATTATAAGGACTTCGTTAGTGGTAAGTTGTTGTTAGGGGGCAGCTATTTCTGCTCCTTGTCGTGATAGGCCATGCTATGGAGCATTCGCTCAAGCAGTAGGCGCCGGCTGGGTTCGCCGCGCCAGTGGGTTTAGCGTTGTTGGTGTTCCCTGGTGAGCTCTTGGGCTTGACTGGTCGCATTCGGTCGTTTGTACCTCTGTCCGTCGGAGCAAAGGTGGTGTGCTCATGAGATTTCTGGATGAGCTTGTTCATCCTGTGTGTGGCCGGGTGGTCTAGATCGGAGTTTCTCTTGGTTTGGTTTGGTAGTTTCGAACGAGGATGCTCGTTCGAAAGGGGGAGTGTTAAATCCACCGTTCATGGAGGGGGTCAAGGGGGAGGGACTGCCCGGACCCCGGAGCCATAAACCCGGCCAGCGGAGCCGTGGAGTGCCGGTTCTGAGAAATGTGGTGCGAGTTGTGCGATGTGGCAACTCTGATTGCGAGTAATGCGATGTGGCAGCTCTGATTTGCGGTGTGTAAAGTGGTGTGCATCTAGTTTCGATATCGAGTTTTCAGCCGTGTTTTACCTCAGCTGTTAATTATCTTAAATATTATTATGGTGAGATCTAATCTAACTAGGGGTTTGAGGCGTGTCAATTTGATGGCGGAAATTATATGTTTGCTCTGGGCCGGTCACGTGACCTCGGCGAGCCGGCGCCATTTCTGTCCGCTCAGCGTTTGGCCTTTTCCTTTACGGAGACCGCCCAGTGAAGGTGTGCGAGTGCGCTGGGGAATCCACCAGAGATGGAGAGTTCGAGGAGCCCGCGAGGGGGTCGCGCCACGCGGGGGCCGACTTAGTGGTCGCCGCACCGTGTGCCAAATGGACGCCAGTGGTCGTAACCGTGATTGTACCAAATACATGGTATGCCCTGGCACCCCGTGGTGTGAGTTCGGAGGGGGGCACTCCATTAGTTGATTATACATCACCCGTTCTAGAATTTTAGAAATCACGGGTAGAACAGAAATAGGTCTGTAGTTGTTCAGCTGTACATTGGATCCTGATTTGAATATAGGTGTTATCATTGCAGATTTTAGACAGTCAGGAAAAATGTGTTTTTTCGATTGATATATTGATAAGATGTGTTATATCATTAATAATGTAGGGTGCAATCGCTTTCAAAACCTTGGATGATATACCATCTATTCCTGGTCCTGTATTTTTTAGACATTTTACTACAGACAAGACATGTTCTGGGGTGACAGGCAACATCCTAAACCTTTGATCAACCAAAATGAGTCCTTTGATCAACCAAATAGCTAAGAGGGTCCGAGAATGTTGATGAAAGGTTGTTTTGCAGTGATTTTCCTATAGTGCTAAAGAAGGTGTTAAACTCGTCTGCAATGTCGTTTGGATCATTCATAGCTCTTCCATTGATTTCAAAAGATTTGGGAAGTTGTGGGCGTGTTTTTCCCCTGTGAAGGATTTCAGACATGGTCGACCAGAGTTTTCTAGCCTTTGTTTTGTGAAGATGAAGCTTATTGCGATAGTACCTAATTTTGGCATGTTCTATCACCGAGTTTAGCCGATTCCTATATTGTTTTAAGTCTCTTTTTTTGAATAGATTCGATCTGTCTTGTATAAATTTTTTTGTGGAGTTTGTTTTTCTTATTAATACATCGGAGAATGGCAGGAGAAATCCAAGGTTGGATGGGGTCATATCTCTTGTGTTTGTATGCTTTGGTTAGTTTCAGCATCTCTGTTGTGATTGTTTTTACAATATCTTTTGCCAGATCATGAGGGTTTGTTGATCTAGGGATGAGATTAAACTGTGTCTGAACTTTTTGGCCAAGAATGTCTACTTTCCTCATGTCAAAGTAGGGTTTAGGAGCTACCTTATGTTCGGGTCTTGAAGAAAGACTGGTTGTAAGTTTGGCAAGTATTGGCAAGTGATCACTTGTATCTTCTATAAGGGCAGCTGTATACTCTATGGATTGTGAATTGTTAATAAAGATGTTATCAATTAGGGTTGCAGATGTGCTGGTAATGCGGGTAGGGACAGAGATGGATGGCACAAGACCACCAGCTGCCATGCAGGCCATTAGTGTTTCTGCTGTATCAGTTTGATGAGTAACTTTTAGATCAATGTTAAAGTCTCCTGCTACCAGACATAGCTTCTTGCTAGCTAGAAGTTTTGGTATGATGCTATTAAGATATTCAAATAATATATCAGAGTGAAATGATGGTGACCTATAAATTGTACCAACCAGAAATTTCTTTCCTGTTGATAGTGTTACTTCCACAAAAACTGATTGAATTTCAGGAATCTTTATCGCCAGATCAAATCTTACTTTGTAGTCAAAATCATCTCGTATATACATTGCAGCACCTTTACCTCGCACATGTGATTCCAGACATGTGTTCAAGAGCTTATATCCAGGAATGTTGAATCCTTCAGTTAAATTTTCACTTAGCCATGATTCAGAAATGCATATTATCCCATACCTCCTTCTGGAATGACATAACAAATTTACAAGTTTATCATAGTTTTTGGGCAATGACCTAATGTTAACATGTAAGATTGCAATATCTTGGGCTGATAATATAATTTCATCTGGTCTGTAGTATTTACATTTGCATGAGAGATCATTCAAATCGTTGAGTATGCCCTCAGAACCATTGTCTAAATGTTTTATATCCAGGCATGACTGGAATGTAGTGGTGTTAGCTGCATTGTTGGGTCCATGACCAGTCAGCATGAGTGAGTATTGATCGATGTGATTGAGTTTTTGTTTCTCAGATGCGACTTGACAATCAAGAAAAAGAGAAAAAAGTATGAAGTATTAATTTCTGTAGGATTACTCAAGGGGAAACTCCTTGGCCAAGGAAAATGAGTGGTTCAGCATGTTTTTTTCTGGACAGACTACAAAGTGTGAAAGAGTGAATGATAAGTGAATGATTAGTCTGTTGTAGAAGCTAGGCTTTTGGGGATAGTGTCAACATGACAAAATTCCTTTGGGGAGTTCACCACTCTGCTCTGACTCAGGCCAGTTTCACTGTCAGGAGACTGAGGGGCACGCATATCAGGCAGGGTCTCATCCTCAGTCACAGAGCCTGTTGTGGAATGCGTTTTTGTCTTTGGACCATCATCAGAACCCTGTGCTAGATCAGTCGAGGGGGAATCCTGGAGTTCTCTACAGGGCTGCAAGTCTCACTTGGGGGAGTGTCAGACCCCTGCCCGCTGTAGCTGGGAGAGGGGTCACACGTCTCACTGTTGTCTTTGGTACCCGCCCCTGCCTGTGTCCAGAAACCCTGCTCCGACCCCTTGTGGCTACCCTCCATTCGTCTGTCATGGTTGGGTTCCCTCTGGTAGGACCAGATGCAGCGTGTTCAGGCTCAGTATTTCTTTCGCCCCTGCATATACCCCATATTTGTTCCTCAGTTGTTCCCACATCCAGCTTTACAGGGGTAGCACCCTCCCTCACTCTCAGAAATACTGTCCCATTTGAGAAATAGAAGGACTTGAAGGGACAGGATCTGCCTCTCATCCTACGCAGTGTCTGGACCACTTCCATCCTGGGCTTTGTCAGGGATTCAAAGACCAGCATGCCCCGCCGGATTGGTTTGGTGCGGTTCAAGTAGACAGACTGTCTGGTATCCAGGTTTCTGAATCTAACAAAGATTGTTGTCCTGCCTTCAAGCCTATGACATGCTGTAATGTCACTTCTTTGAAGCTGAATGCCAAGGAATGTGGCTAGGAGCCAGAGAGTGATTTCCCGAACATCTTCCCCTCTGGATGCATCTGGAACTGCTTTTCCAGCAAGGATAAGCTGATACCTTCTCCCATATTGGTCCAGGGCATCTAACTCTCTGGCCATGTTGGATAATTTGGCCTTTTGATGTTCATTCTCCTGGCGACTCTGTTCCAGAAGCTTCTCTGTTTCTGCCTGCCTTGTTTCTGTCTCGGAGCGGAGAGCATGGTAGGATAGTTGCTCCTCTTTCAACTTACGGATTTCTGATTGCATCTCAGTCACAAGGTTTTCAAGATCTGAATACTTCAGGCGCATTTCATCTAGCTGTTCTTTTAAGCTACTTTTTGGTGCTATGTTGGACGAGAATTTGGTGACAAAAACAAATAAAGGAACAAGAGTAGAATCCCTGTCAGTCAGATATCAATATAGCGATCTTATTTTGCAGTTGTCCTCCAAAATTCACCAGCTCTGAGCAGCAAAAAAACACGGAATTTATAATATTCTCAGTTTCTGTGAATCTCCTAAGTAAATCTGCAGGCGTTGGTGTGGAGGTTCTGAGAGTGAGGGCCTAGTGTTGTTATCTGCCTCACAGTGGTGCGTGTTGGACAAACATACCTTGTGTCAAGCCTTAAGGTAATACCTACTTACCTATGTGATTGAATTATGTGAGCGTGTCTTTCCATAAACCCTAGCCAAGGTTTCCCCCTGACGCAAGACTCTGCCCCTAATTTACCTGCATTTGCACCTTTCAAGATCAAACCTTTCTGCAGAATAACGGTATGTATGGCCTTGAGAATATCCGCACGGCACGCTACGCTCAACGTACTTCGGAGCTTGTGTGATTGTATGCGGCGTAAGTCGGCAGATCAGCGCCAAAAATAACAGCACGAAACTGTGCGGCCAAGATGGCGCGACCCCTCGATTGTGTGTAGGTATTTTGGAAAATTGTAGACTTATCCGCCAGGTATGTAATTTTAAGTCTTATAATAAGTGAATTTGAATGTCAAGCTGTGTGGAGTGAGTTCCTGTGGTATGCTGTGGTGTGAAAAGATGGTGCTATGAGGCGTCCACCCTTCCGAAAACAAAGTTGCCAGCACTAAAGTGAAAATATTTCGAGATTGAAGTCGTGAGTTTTGAATTAATATCTTCTCCCTATAGACACATCTTGATTGTGCGTGATAATGATCCTTATTCAATGTCTGTTCTTTACTTCTGGGTTATGATTTGTGTCTGAGGATTTTGAAAAGTGCGCTAGGAATTGGGCGGGAAACAAGAGCGGATATTTGCGAGGCCAGGGCCGGAGCTCGTGAATCGCTTTTTCCACACCGGGCTCCTCACAATTAGCCCGGGCCCACTGCTGCAAAAGCCGGGTCCCTATTCTCGGCAGTTGCAGAAAATTCCCTTGTAATCTATCCGAGCACTCTGTGGCCCCAGCGAGGCTCTCTGCGGTTCACCCGGGCTTCCTATGGCTATCCGGCCCCCTGAAATGCTTCCGGGGCCCCTGTGGTCTACGTGTAACCTCTGTATCCGCAACCGGGCCGCTCACGATAATGTCAGACATACTGTAGCAAAAGTCTGTCTCTACTAGGAACAAATTTCACACCATGCCTAATGTTCGAACCTGCCCCACTGCGTATATTCGGGTTATGGGGGAGATGCTTCAACCGCGGAAAATTTGTTTTGTCAGTCAAATAAAATTCCCTGTATGTTTCAGAACCTAATAAAGACATCACATGTAAGGCATGGCCTTAAAACACCAGTTCATGACTTTTTGAGATGAATCAGATCAAAGTAAAAAAACAGCATGCGAAATCGTAAAAACGAGTGTTTGATATCTACCCTGGACTTGAAATCAGTAACGGTAGAACGTCCGAATTTAAGGGGAGCGAGAGATGCCACCATGAACTTTTGAGCCCATTTATTGCCAGTCAACACCATAGGATTGGTACTAAAATCTCTTATTGCAGGGGGCCGGGGGGGCGTCACCATGCCCCGTTGCTCCCCCCAGTTCCGCCACCAGTACTTGAAATCAAACCCGAAAGCAATCTGAAGATAACTGATTGTCATCATGGCAAATATTTCCAATAATAGCCCGCATAAAATATATTCGATGGTCTTGGAAAAGCTAAGGCGCCCGAACCATCATGCCTTCCGACCATACCCACCCTTCCCTAAGTTGTTGTCCCAGGAAAATATTCCACAAGACTCACAGCTTGAAAACAAAGAGCTATAAACCAAAATAAATATTTTTACACATCGTGTAACGTGGGTGTCCATTCTGCTTAATTTATCACACTTTACAGTTCAATAGAAAACCATTCGCACAATCTCGCTGGGTTGCGCTACGCTATCGCTTGGAAAATAATTTGTTCCACGAGTAAATCGTCAACATGTCTGATACAATCCAGTCAAACTGCCACATTAGCCTTTTGGATTTTGCCCAGATCTATCCATTTTGCATTTTGTAAACGTTGCACGCGTTCTCGCGAATACTGCTGCTTCGCGCTGCGGTTTGAGCGGAAACTTATATGTGTTGTTAAGAAAATTAGGAAACTTTATATGGTTTATCTTCATAACACGGTGCCAGCGCTAACCCGGTGTCCTAACCAAACGGTCACCGACGGTCGCCAACCGTCGGCGACCGTCGGCGTCCGTTGCAGAGCGGTAATTTTGGAGGTTTGGCCGACAGAGGAAAGGTTCATCTTTGGTAGCAATCTGGTAGCTCAAGCTGCGACGAATTGTTGTTTACCAACAATCAAAACTAGGCTGGCATCAAGAACTATTAAAAGAACGATTTAGGAGAAATATTTAATAATATCCAGTTTCCATAGATCTTTTAGTGTGAATTCCAATTTGAATTATTATTCCAAAACATGCATTACATTTAATGACTAAAAACAACAACAAATAACACGGATATCGGCTTCTGACGCAGACCGTCGGCGTCAAAAGTTGGACATTGTTCAACTTTTGCTGCGACTTGCGTGCGACGCGTTGCGTCAGTGCGTTTTGTGTCCTGACCGAAAATCCCGGTCGTTGCGGCAGATCGACGGCGTGCAACGCCTTGCGACGCGTTGCGTCTTGGTTAGGACACCGGGTAAGTCTATAAGACTCTTATGCGTGCTGATGGGTATTAGCCATCCGTTGACCGTATTCATGATGAAATTAAATAATCGTGACAATTCAACGAAAAGTACAGTATACATGGAACATGCTGAAATATTTAGATACTTCACTGTGTTTTGCTTTTGTGCTACTGTAAGGGTTTCCCCGTCAAAGACAGCACAGTGGGGAGAGGGGAGGGTGCCTCGTGTTCTGTTATTTAAGACAGCTAACCCGTTACAATTTACACGTGGTTAAAGCATTTCTACGCGATTCTTTAAATATCGGAGTCGCATGAATTCGAACCCGGCTCTGCTACTGACGAGACAATGTCATACTCTTATTGCCAACTCAACGCCCCGCCCAAGCACCCGACAGGTTGGCGTCAGCCTCGGAGTTTCGCTAAGTCCCATACCCATTCTTCCGTGCTACCATAACGTGGATCACCACCACCCCCACACACCTCTTGCCGGGCGCTTTCTAACCCTCTTGGTTTCTGGCATCTCAGGAGGGACTTTATGATCGCCTCCAATGCTCCACTCCACGTTGAAGCCAGATCCCTCTCACCGCGCGTGTTAAAGCGAAAACCTGTTAAAAATGCAGCGCTTTTCAGCATTATGCCACTCGTTACCTACAAGGCACGGTTTGTTGGTTTTTATATAATTGTAGTAGTATTTGGCACCTGGCAGCTGGAACATTGTATTTATTACTGACTAGTTCTTTCCTCAGCTATATGCGATTCTGTTCATCACAATTCTGCATTTTATGGGTTTACACACACCGCTAATGAAACGTTGAAATAAAATCGTATCGTTCGCATCAGGTGTCGTTATATCCGAAACCTTAACCGTGTCCCCTTTTAATACGTTGGCTCTCAGCATTATCAAATTGGCCAGCTCTAATTCTTTTGGAGAATCATCGGCTCAGTATCTTAAATCGACATATGTTGTGATTGCGGCTTGGTGTGTTATGTGGTTTGCGCAACTGATATGTTCTTTTTGGCAATCAAAGTGCTGGTGTTTCTGTATTGTGTAGTTCATCTGTTCTTTTAGCAAAACGGTTCAATGCCTCATTTCGACATGATACGCAATGTGTCACGTTCTGCTACTTTCCCTCGGCTGCTTATATCTTTTTGGGGTTCCGAGGAACCCCTATTGAAAGTTCAAAGTAATGATTGAATATTTCTTTAATTTTTGGATTTTGCCTTGATGTTCGATATTTTATTTCGTTTTATGTTGTTTAGAAAGTCTTTGTGGTTTCTAAAACATGCCTTACAAACATTACATTCCAATGTGGCGGCTGTTGAGATTGCTTTGAATTTGGAGAATTCAAGTGATTTAAACAAATTCATGTCATTGCTCGGACCATGTTTATTTATTTTTATTTTTTTGAAGCTTCGAATTCTTGAACACCATAGTACTCGGAAAAAGAGCTGTGAAATCCCTCGCCAGTCGAGAGGAAAATGCATAAGTAAGCGCTGGGATCACGGAGGCCGACTATACTTTTTTAATTTTTATGATTAAAGGTTCTTTTACCAGTTACATTCGAAGTTTTTACGGGGCGTTTGAATACAGTATTATAGGGATATTACATTAAATTGGTGAGTTTTAGCGATATTGAAAACCAGGATGAAATAAGTTCTTAGCACAAATAATGGTTTGTTTCGTTGAAGGTGCTTAGATTGCCTATGATCCGCGGGTCAATCGCTCTTTGATCGGTAGAACCCGCGGTAAGTGGAAGTAACAAAAGAAGTCAACAGCCAAATGAAAGCAGTAGTCACAGTCGTATCATGTTAAAACAACCGCACTCATTGGTAAGCTGAAATCTACGATATATATATATATATATATATATATATATATATATATATATCTATACACGAGTTCATTGGAACAGTATCATGTATCCTTTTCACCTCCATCGGTATGGGCAGCGCAGGCAGGCGCAGGCCTCGTGGCGCGAACTGTCTGTGCCGCCTCTCTGCACGGTTCCAGTGTTGCCGCAGGTCAAGCCGAGTTGTCAATGGCAGCATTCATGGGCAAACCATAGTATCGCAGTGGTCACGTTTATTTATTTCTTTATTTATTTCAACATCAAGGTGCTCATCCATATCAATGGCTATTAATGAGCCCAGGTCAAAAATGGGGGTGGATGGGACAGACACGCGACAGTCAAAATTGGGTACAAGTCAAGTCAAGAAAAGTCAAGTCGAAATCGGGTACACTCATCAACCGAGCAGATGCTTTTTTAGGCGTCGTTTGAAGCTGGAGAGGGAGCCATCCCGGATCGCCGGTGGCAGTCCGTTGAATGCTGCTGCAGCACGGTGCATAAAAGCTCTCCTCCCAGTCTCAGTTCTTAGGCGTGGGAGGCATAAATCTCCGTCTTGGCGAGTAGTGTGGTTTCTGAATTCACGCCTAGTCACGAGCTGACGCTTCAGGTAAGCTGGCTCGCCCGTTACCATCACTCGCTTGAGCAGACACAGAGAGTGGTATGTGCCGAGCTCACGTGCAGGCAGCCATCCCAGATCTCGCACGGCGTCGCTGATGTGATCTCGTTTTCTACGTCCGGTAACCACACGAGCGCCAAAGTTTATATCCTTCTGCACTCTATGCAAACGCTGAGCAGTACAGCTACCGTACACGCTTATGCAGTACCGCAGCACGGACAAAATCAGACTGTTGACGAGTGGTTTGATAGTACCAGTGGGTAGACGGTGCCGGGCATGGTGTAGTCCGATGAGCAGGCCGGTGCACTTACCAACCATCTGGTCAATGTGGTTTTCGAATGAAAGAGTTTTGTCCACAGATAGGCCTAAATTCTTTACTCTTTGACTTTCGGTTACTGTTGCACCGTTCACGGACAGAGTTGCGGGGGAAGATCGCGAAGAACTTGCCGAGTTCCTAAGACCAAAAGTTGGGTTTTTGCTGAATTTAGCTTCATCGAATTTTGAGTGAACCAGTTGACATCGAAGAGCTGACCCGGCCGGTCGCACCCTCCGCTCGCTCGCGCCCCGCCACCTGTGCCGGCCCACGCGCTTGCGTGGTGGGATGTGGAGCCCTGTTTTTTAAGCGTGAATAATTGAAATAAGTGACAATCGTTTTCAAGCCGTGAAAAGTGATATTTAGAGAGTGGAGGATGGCTCAGTGGTCGTGCTTTACGGAGGCTCGCACGGGTAAGTGCATGTGGGCATGATTTCCTCTCTCATCGGCCGAGAAACGGACATGGACTTTTGATTCCGAAACTTATCTACAGATGTGAATACCTGCAATAGACTATGCCTAATTCGGGAAGAAAAAGCCGGGGCCGTAGTACCCAACAGTCACAGCAGCAGCAGCGCGGGGCCACCGGTAGCTCCCGCCCACCCTCGCTACAGCGGCAACAGCCGGGCCAGGGTCGCGGCGCCCCCGGCGGTGCCAGTGGCGGCGCAAGCAACATCCGACCGGGAGCGGGAAGCCAAACCTCCGTCAGAGACATGATAAGTCTTTTGGACAGCACCCGGCAACCAGCTTCCGGCAGTCAGAGCCCTTCTAAACGGAGGCGTATTTCTAGAGTTGTTTCTCCGGAATCTGACTCTGTTTCCGCCGCTTCATCTACGGCACGCGACTCAGCGCAGCCCTTAACGGAGGCAACGCTGAACTCGGCCCTGCTCAAGCTCGCCGATAGATTCAAACGAGACATGTCAGTGGAATTCGCCGCACTAAAAAATGACATCGGACGTCTCCATGGGCGGATACAAGAACTGGAGCAGCATGTCGCCTCACGTGACTGTGCCATCGATGAGCTTCAGCAGCGACTCAGCGATAGAGACGTCCGCATCAGTGACCTGGAGATAAACGTGGACAGGCTTCAGAGCCAGCAACGGAAGAAGGATCTCATCCTTACCGGAAGTGCTGTCCCCACTCCACCGCAGGAGCACTGGAACGAGGACGTCACTGACACGGCGGTCACGTTACTCGGCCGCTGTCTGCCGGACGTGCCCGTGACTCGGGACGATATCACGGACGCTTTCCGCATTGGTAAACAGAGGCGTATCGTGTGCCGTTTCAAGAGTGCATCCAAAAACTCAGTGCGCGACAGATTGTATGAAAACCGATTTAAATCTAAATCGGTCAACACCCACGGTGTAGCTGAGCCAAGCTCCCTCTACATTAACGAGAACTTGTCTCCATATCGCCAGACGGTATTCCAGGCCTTACTTAAAGAGAAGCAGGCGAAGCGGATTTATACCGTGTACACTAAAAACGGCGAGGTCTTCTGCAAGACACAGCAATACGGGCGCAAGATTAAGGTGGAATCTCTGCAAATGATAGCATCTGTTGTATGTGGGTGAGTCCATAGTCAAGTGGCTAAGCATTGGTCTACCGCTCAGACTCTAGTGCATAAGTACATAAAATGGCTGTTGTGGTTCAATCCCTCGGATCAGTGGTGCAATTTTCGTTCTCGCTTATGCCGGTGAGATTTCTTTGTTCTTATTGGTTTATTCGTTGTCTTTTTGTTTGTTGCTTATCTCTAATAACTCGGGTTTTCATGCTTTATCTGCAGACGAGTAGAATGTGCTATCGGCTAATTTATGTGGTGTACACATGTTTGCCCCACACCTACAGTACAGGACAGATCACGCAGATACACATTCACTTATGTGCACTACGCTATATAACTATATATATTCGCCTCTTTGTTTGCAGATAAACATTCCTCGTAGAATATGACGGGTTTTAAGATACTATCACTTAATTGCAGGGGCCTTGGGGACTTCAAGAAGCGCAAGGATGTATTTATGTACTTAAGGAAACAGAATGCTGACCTGATCTGTATTCAAGACATTCATGTGGAAAAAGACAGGCAAAAATACTTCAGAAACGCGTGGGGACATGATGCAGTTATTGCGCCATATACAAATAACTCCCGCGGGGTTGCTATTCTCGCAGGAAAAAATAGCTCTCTTCAGCTTTCAGAAGTTGAAACGGACGTTAACGGCAATTTTACAATTTGCAAAGTGAATGTTGCTTCAAAAACTTTTTCTTGGCCTGCGTATATGGCCCAAATGATGATAGGCCAGATTTTTACGAATCACTCAATTCAACTCTCACAGAAAGAAATGATTACATGCTCCCAGTTATTGTAGTGGGAGACTTTAACCTGGTATTAGATCAGCACTCAGATACATATAATTACGTTAGAGAAAACAATCCCAGAGCGAAAAAGGCACTTAAAACTTTGATGGAATGTCACGAGCTTGTCGATATATTCAGGGAGCGAAATCCTGACATAACTAAGTTCACATGGAGGCGTCATGAGCCCACTGTCAAGCAAGCCAGACTTGACTTTTTCCTTATATCAAACAGCTTATCATCACGTGTACAACACACAGGTATTCTTCCCAGTTACCGCACAGATCATTCACTCATTACCATAAACATACTTTTCATTGATCAACCCAAAGGTAGGGGATGGTACAAATTCAACGTCTCATTTTTGAAGGATACTGAGTACGTTCAGACGATTAATTCGACTTTCGTTGCGATAATTGACCCATATGCGGTTCCCGTCTATTCCAAAAAATTTAAGCACGATGTTAATAATTTGGAGCAACTGCATTTCACAATAGACGATGCCCTTCTTTGGGAGGTCTTAATTCTTTCGCTGAGAACCGAAACAATCTCTTACAGTATACGAAGAACGAAAGTAAGAAATGAGCACGAGAACAACTTATACGAAGAAATTTGTGCTTTGGAAAACGATGAAAATCTTGTTCGGGATTCGACTCTGACTAGGCGTCTAAGTGATGCCAAAACAGAATATGAAGAGCTAAGAAGCGAAAAACTTAAAGGTGCCATTATAAGATCGAGATGCCGTTGGCAGGAGTATGGCGAAAAACCAACATCTTACTTCTGTAAGTTAGAGAAGCGTAATGTCACTTCCAAGGTAATAGCCTCCCTCAACTTAGGCAACGCCGTGCTCAATGGGCAAGGTGAGATCATCAATGCCTTTGTGACACATTTTCGCAATTTATTCACGCAACGAGCAGAGCCAAATATTTTAGATATGATGCAATACCTAAACCAGGACGAGTTCTGCAAATTGAATGAAAGCCAAAAAGAGCGACTGGCACAGGCTGTTACCGTGGAGGAATTAGGCTCTGCACTGAGAAAGATGCAGAATATGAAAACGCCCGGCTCAGATGGTTTTCCGGCAGAATTTTATACATTCTTTTGGTTAAGGCTTAAGTTCTTTCTCATTTGGCTCCTTGGAAGCAGTTTGTGTAATGAAAGCCTACCTTTAACCTTGCGGGAGGGGCTCATTTGCCTTATCCCTAAAAAAGATAAGCCAAAAAACAGCATTAAGGGCTACAGACCAATCACACTGCTGAACGTACCGTACAAAATTATATCTGGCGCTCTTGCACAGCGCATTAAGTATGTTCTAGATTCACTTATTAAGCCAGAGCAGACAGCTTTCCTCCCTGGGAGGTTTATCGGCGACAACACTAGGCTGATATATGACCTCATAGAAGAGCTGAATAGGAGCAAAAATGCGGGGCTGATTCTTGCTATCGATTTCGAGAACGCCTATGACTCCATGAGTTGGAGATTTGTTGAGGCTTGTTTATTAGCCAGAGGTTTTCCTCCCAACGTTATAAAATGGTTTAAAATGCTTCATAATCAATCTTTCGCGCGACTTACCTATAATGGTCATTTGTCTCAACCAATTCACCTGCAGAGATCTTGCAGACAAGGCGATCCAGTCAGTAGCTATTTATTCATATTAGCGCTAGAACACCTACTGAACAGGATAAGACGTAATAGAGAAATCAAGGGCATCAGAGTTAAAGGTGAAGAATATAAACTATCTGCATATGCCGACGATACTGTTTGCTTGTTGGATGGAGATATCAATAGCGTAAGATCACTTTTTCATGATCTAGGAATGTATTCTAAGTTCTCTGGTCTATACCCCAACGAAGGAAAATGCAAAGCCATGTGGATTGGAAATTGTACTCATGCAATGGTGCAAGATGCTGAAAACGATTGGAATTTCGCGTTTAGCTGGGTAAAATCAATGAGAATGCTTGGAGTGATTTTTGAAAACAATGTCGAAGGAATAAAAAACAAAAATTATTCTAGCATGATGACAAAAGTCCAAAATACTATAAATCTTTGGAGATTCAGACAGCTGACGCCAATGGGAAAAGTAACGGTAATCAAGACACTCATAGTACCGCAATTTACTCACATCTTTACAGCGCTTCCTAAACCTAGTATGAGAGCAATGAAAAGATTCAAACGAGAACTTTTTGTTTTTCTATGGGGCGGAAAAAGTGAAAAGGTTAAAAGAAAGGTCGTCGTCAAAGATCTCAGTGATGGGGGACTGCGTATGATAGACATAGACAAATATATTACGGCTCTTCAGTCGTCATGGGTAAAACGACAGCTTTTATCATCTCATCCATGGGTATCATTGTTTAAAAGTACCATCACTGATGACAATAATATATGGGAACGGAATTCTAAGTCCCTCCGTATCTTTGCTCAAAGTATAAATAATCCATTTTGGAAAGAGGTAATTCTTTCATGGGCAGAAGTAGCTAACATATTTCCTATATTTGACGAAGAGCATTTACGCATGGGCTTATGGTTCTCTGATGTAACAACAAAATTTTCGGCATCAAGATTAGATCACTGGAACCGAAAAGGCATCGTTCGAGTAAATGATATCTTGGACGAACAAGGAAACTTACTGACTTTTGAAAATTTACGGAGCCGTTATAACATCCGAGGAAATAGATTGGATTACCTACTTTTACTACAATCAATAAAACCAGCCGTAAGACAAGAATTTCAAAGAGGTGCCTTACCAACACCAATCATACACCCCATTATTTCTTTTGCGCTCTCCAAGCCAAAGGGTACAGGCCATTGGTATCAGTTGCTTCTTAGCAGCGAAGAACAGGTAACAAAACTTTGGGAAAACTACTGGAACGAACGCCTAACTCAACAGTCATGGCCTAAAAACTATTGTGCTGTTAGCAGATTTTCAAAGTCAACATACTACGCTGCTCTGCATTATAAAATTCTCACTAGGATTGGCGCTACAAACTTGCAACTTTACCGCTGTGGAATAAAAGTTAGTCCTCTCTGCGAACGTTGTGGTAACTGTCTAGAAACAATAGAACACAAATATTTCACATGCCCAGAGGTACGCTTATTCTGGATGAGTCTACAAATCCTTCTCAGGAGCTGGGATATTTGTGCAGAACTTACTATGTCCACCGTCATAGCAGGACACACTCAGAACTACCTGGCAGACCATGCCATCATACTTACCAAATCATTACTGCAAAATCTAGGGGAAGTCCCAACAATTGCACATTTCAAACGCAGATTGAAAATGGATATGGATTCTGAGAGATGTGCCGCAATCATCAACGGAAACTGTGCACATTTTGACAAGAAATGGCTAGGTATGCACACTCGCTTATAGCCGTCTCCATATTTATAACGCTTCGCTGATATATCACTTGGTATCACAGCAACGAGGCCTGTGTGCTTTTTGTGCTGTATAGGTCTAAAGCATGTTAACTGTCCCGCGTCTGCAGTGTCCACTTTAAAA
Organism: Lepas anatifera; assembly: GCA_034440635.1. Classification (NCBI taxonomy): domain Eukaryota; kingdom Metazoa; phylum Arthropoda; class Thecostraca; family Lepadidae; genus Lepas; species Lepas anatifera. The sequence continues at coordinate 416,747 of JAOTON010002167.1, forward strand.
TCGTGTGATCATGAGAAGTGACGTGTGAGGTGACACTCCTGCGGCGGGCGTCCGGCGCCAATGCGTGTGTGTGTGTCTACGTGGAGATGTGTCTGATAGAACAGGAAAAAGCTCAGAGGATTCATCATCTGTGTATGTTTTGAAGGTGTATGTTTGTGTAGGCTTTTCAGGGCAAATACGCGTTTGATTGCTCTGGTTGTGCAGTAGAGTTTTTCTTTGACCTGTCGTATGGTATTGGTTCTGTAGGGCGATTTCATCGTCTGTTATCGCTGATCTTTACGGAGTTGCTTTAGTATTCTCAGTGGGTGAGGGCTGAGGGCCAGGGATTAATGGTGAGCTCTTGGTTTTTGCAGGTAATTGCCTTTGAGGATCAAAAGGTGAACAATACAGGGCCCCCGGGCCGTCAAAGAATCTGAAAAAAAATTTTGAGTGAACCAATTATAGAGTGTGGTCAGCGCGCCTTCCATTTTTCGTATCATGTTCTGAAGGGTGTGTTTTTTTCCGGAAATGATGAGCTGGGTATCATCGGCATATTGTACAATTTTGACGCTAGTGTTTACATACAGATTGAGGTCGTTGGAGAAGATGGAGTAGAGAAGGGGGCCTAAACAAGTTCCTTGATATACGCCTATAGGATTTTTGCGGCTTTAGAATTTTTGTATCCGACATGAGCTGAATGGCCGGGCCTGCTACGATGGTTTGAACTGATGTGAGGTGTTTTAGCGGTCATACGGACGTACTGGTAATGATCGGAAAGATAACTTCGGAACCATTTGGAGTTCTCATTTCACAGCTGACCGCGTGTGAAATGAGAGCATCTTGAAATCCCCCGGTACTGGCTGGGTTTCCGGTCGAATAGAACACGATGTTTGATTGGTTGTAGGCTATCTCCAGCGTTGTGATTAATTGGTGCTGAGGCTGCTTTGCCGGGATTTCCCTGTAACTACGCGCTTTGTTTCGTTTTTGCACGATGGAGTAGACAGCCACTGGTGGAAATTTTTAACACAATTTTTTGTGGATTGCCAATTTGGGATGAGCAATAGAACAAAATTGTATTATCGGGTGGTGTTCTGTCTTATTTTCGTCAGGTGAGGCTGCGTTTGTTCAATTTTACGTGATCTGTCTATTTCACTGAGGGGCCAATTTCCGGGCACTGGGGGGAAATTTCGGCCGACTGGGGGGCAAATGGCCCCTCAGTTAACATGTTTAAAAATGACCTGATTCTACCTCTTAAAATGTTTAAGACAAGGCCAGAGATAGGAGCCTGTTTAATTTTTTCGAGTACAGTCAGTTGCGAAAGTATCGTTCCGCTGCCGACCCACTAGTTTGGAAGTCACTGTACGCTGTAGCGCTGAGCCGGGCGAGTGGGCGGGCATTGGGCGGGGACAGCTGAGGAGGGGTAGAACTCACGCCTCAGACATGTTGTTTGGTCAAGTTGAGGTCAGTTATACATGGGTGCCACAACTGCAGATTCAAACTAAAATGGACGCAATGTCCGCATCACATGCCACCTGACGGGGTTTCTTTATGCCTCTCTTGAGATCTATAGAATTGGGATATTGCCAGGCGTGCACCAAGGATTTTCGTTTGGGGGCCCGGCTGACGAAGCGGGGGGCTGATGGGAGGTGGCATGTTTGAAAGGGCGTGCCAGGCTACTGCAGGGGAAAATTGGCCAGAGAGGGTACTTATCAGGTAAAAAGCAATACATATTTGTCGTATGGTGTAAAACGCAAGTGAAGGGGTCATAAGCGTCGCCCCCGCGCAAAAAAGGGGGGCAGCTAAACTCCAACCTGATGCTGACAAAAAACTTTCCACGTCAGGACAAAATCTGTCTGAATTTGGGCTCCTCGCTGCCTTCCGCAGCGGCTGGTTATAAGCATTTGCAGTTTTCTCCCATTTTGACTGAGATCAGTACATTTTTGGCCGAAAAGTCGGGGACCATGCCCCCCTGGCCCCCCTTTTCCAACGCTTATGGAAGGTGATACAATTATTATAAACCTGGCCTGTGGTTGAATCACATATTGAATGAATAATTCACCGGAGGGGCTACACACTTTGAGCAGGGGCGGTAAGGTGAAAGGAGAACTGGAACTAAAAGCCAGATCAAGCCTCATTTCTGCTCTTGATGGGTGACTCCAGCGGTCAGTTATTACCAGAACCCACGTCGAGTGCCACGCCAGACATGGCCGAGGGCCGGCACTTTGGAGTCAAAGCGTTTGGGGGAAGGGGGCCCGGGCCCGCTGGCCCTCTCCTTGGGTGCGCTACTGGGTATTGCTGAGCGTGGCGGATTGAGGGGGTTAATCAAGGGTGACATCGACCTATCCCATTTCCACGATTTTCTTCTTATTTTCTTTGCAGACTTTTTTACGATTCTTAGGTCTGTTGTCCCCCAGACCACCAGTTCAAACTCGCAGGTAATTGTAAATTTCTTTGAATGAAAATCTCCTAACATTCTTGATTTTTTTCCAGTTCGGGGATCAACCTAGAAACAGAAATTTAGGGAGAATTGATGCTACCTTGGTATATTAAATGAACTCTATACGAATTCAGACCTAAATATGTATATGCGTAATTACCGAAAGAAAGGCATCATCATCAAACGCATCATTTAAGATGCCTACTTTAATTGGACATCACTGTCAAAGTTTGTCCATGGCGTATAGGGGGCATTCCATGACAGATCGACAAGTCGATAACACCCTCATATCTCAGATTTCAGTGTATGTTTTTGTGAGGGGGCTATTGATGAAGCTGATGACTATTTTTCTATTCATTTTGCTCCCTGACTTACAGACTGGAAATTTTAGCCTCAAGCATTTTGATCATATTCACTTACTTGTCTTTTTTAAAGACTAAATTTTACCTGTGTGATTCTAAAAATACCATGAAGACTTGATCTAGGCCTCTTAAGGATAAATTACGAATTTTGGCTCATGAGAAATATAACTCAAAAAATAAAATTTTGAATGTATTATACATTCTTCATTTTTTTCAAAATCTATGAAAAATTGTTTTCCTATGCCTTATTTTAAACGTTTTGAGGCTCATATTACTCTTTATACTTTTCTCTATAAGATTCAGCAATAAAAAGAATGGAGTCTTTAACCAATCGCGAGTTCTGAGTTCCCAAATGTCCCGATCCCCACTTTTGTGAGGTTCGTTCGCCGGCGCGGCCCGCCGTCGTTGCGGCTATCAAACGTCTCTGGTCACGAAAAATACCTTCCCACAAATCCCACCATTGACACTTGTGTCAACGATGGGATTCGTGGGGCATGAGGGTAAGGATGCATTTAAAACAATAAGCTGTAATGAATGTCCCATTTCTTAACACCCGCACTGGAGAGGGGTCTGACACTTACGCGCACTGGTGGGCCCCCTGAGCGCTTGGAAATTAAGAGACGTAGAAAAATTCCGGTTGGAGGCTGGGTGGGAGCTATTGAAATCTATACTATGACCGATTTCGATTGACCTAGGTAAGTACCGTCCAGTTCAAACGAGGTCATAAGGGTCATGTATGAGCCGTGCTGGAGATTTTTCTGGAAATGCTGTGATTAAGCGCAAAAAAGTTAAGAATGCACTAAAAACGGACCAAGGTCATAATGAGAACGTTCCAAAAATGTAAACCTAATTTTTGGGGTTAAGTCATTCAAGTTCATTGACCTATAACGTCAGAATATTACATATTCCCTATAATTACACCATGGCTAGCACCATAGCAACCGTTGGACGGAAATGAGGATGGACCTTTACCCATGACATTTTACTTTGACCCGTGCCTTGACCTTTACATTGAGTTATCTTAACTTGGACGTCGTAGCATGGTATGCGTCATACTGGGTAACGCCATGCGATCGGAAGCACCGGACCAATGACTTTGAGAATGCTGGTATGGCGTTGAACTGTGGGCTTGATCTTCATGTTGGGTGAACTTGACATATAACCTCATTTCATATACCGCTATAACTTTGCCAGTCGGTCTTTGATGCACGCAAACTGGTACAACCGCGCGATTGCAGCGATCTCAAAATAAAGCGTTTACCTTTGAAAGTCTATAATTACAAAATTGGGGCCGATTTTCAAGATAATTTGACCAATCGACGTGCCATTGGATATTCTCAAAAGTAGCTATTTAGCATTTTTGGCCACGAAGGGTTCTCCCGCCACCTTGGAAAAGTAGGTGAGGGCTTCCGAGGCTCCCCTCCAGTGTGCTTGTTATCACGCGCTGGTATGAGGTCCCAGGCCACCTTTACTAGCATGGGGGTACTCATCCCCCTACGATCTTAGCAACCATGCTTGGAAGGGAAAAGGAAAGCAGTGTTCCATTGCTTCCCTCGATCTCTACCAAAAATGCTTATACAACTTTTCTTTCAGGTCATTTTTGTGGTCTCGGAGGCCAAGGTATGTTTCCATAAGAATACAACGGAAACTTTAATCTTGTATCGTAATGGCTAATAAACTATAACAAGAGTAAAGTTATTGCCATCGTTGAAATGTATGTGCAGAAACAAAAACTACTCAAATTAGCTACTGAGCTCAGAAAATGCTTCGATAAGGCAATCACGAGAGAAGGAACATTGAAGATTCACAAGTTCGTGTTGGTTAATTCGAAGGCCATTATTGTGCATGAGCTCTCGAACGACTAGGGACAGAAGGTTCAAGTTTCACATTTAATATGTGAACTTCTTTTGCGCCACGGGATGGAGTCGTTCTTCCGATCCGTTGGTCAGATCTTAACCCTCGCCCGGTGGGGGCGTTTGAAAACCCCGTCGGTTTTTTTCCGGCGGCAAGAAAAACGGCAGCGCCAAGCGCCGCCGTACTTGGTACAGCTTATCCTTGATCAAGTCCGCAACTTCCCGCAAAATTTTAAGGTTAAGTCATCTCAGGTAAGGTCACTAGTGTAGGTCAAGTGACCTCATCTAAAAAATGTTTAAGGTGGCATAAGTAAGAAATGGGGAATCCATCGAATTAAAACTTATACCACATAATGGGCGCACCAAGCGCTAAAAAATATATTCCGGGGTTTTAATATCGATGACCTAAGATCAAGTACAGACCATGACCTCTCGATTGGAAATGCATGGAATAAAAGATATTGGGTTGTATTTGTGTAGATACAACTGAGAATACCTTCATATTCTCAAAATCGTAGTATCCTGTGCCCCTTTCCAGGTTCATTTTGCGATTTTTGACCCGTGACCTCTGAGAGGTCATCTGGGGGTATTTAAGCAGTTTTCAGACTTAGGTCAATAACTTTGCATGAAATGATGAAACAGCTTTTATTTTGATGTCATTGCGTTCAGGTTGCTATTGCAAGTCGATTGATATGCATATCGACTATGCTAGGTTAAAAAGTGACCTTGACCTGACCTGGGGTCAGGTCATTTTTGTGTTTTGACCTAGTATGGTCATAATCTACATCATTAGATTCGCCGTGACGAGAGAAAGCGAATAGTGCCCAAAAAATGGTTCTAACTCAGCTCTCAGACGCTAGAGCACAAAAACTTTACCCAAAATGCCACTTTCTTTGACCTGTCATGACATGACCTCAATATTGAACTCAGCCAAAAAGTGACTAAGATAGTTTCTTCATGAATTTGTATGAGCTATCCAGCAGCATTCGCGTTTTTTCGCTATCCCGCATAGGGGCCAAGTTAGAAGGGGTTGTTCAAACACCCCACCTACCGGGGCGAGGGTTAATAACAATATGACATATTTATGTCAAAAGGTACTCCTTGTGTTTCAGTGTTAGTTACGTGTACTAAAAAAACACGGTTGTCATCACAACTAACTGTATGCAGCTAATGACATCATGATTGACTTTCCAGTGGTTTCAAAGACCATTCAGAAGAACACGTTCTAACGTGTAATTCTGAACGAAAATAAAGTAAAGGACTTCGCTCCGCAGCCGCAACTAACGCCGTTCGGTCCCTGTAGGTTCACATATGATATGGTAATAGCAGACTAATGGTACCAAGCGGAATGGGTCTGTAATTTTTTTAAGCCAGAGGGAGAACGATTTTTTTAATGGGCTGGATGGTGGCTTGTTTCCACAATTATGGACATTTCTCCTCATTAAGGGATTTGTTGGAAAGAGTGGTACGTGGTTTGTAGATCAATATCGCCGTTAGCTTCAAAATAGGAGGGAAATTCCGTCGGGACCTAAGGGATTTATTGAAATTGAGTGAGTTTAGTTGGTTCAACACTTCTCGCTGGGTGATAACGATGTTGTTTAAAGGAGGGCTGATTTCTCTGTTTGTGTCCATGTGAGGCTGGGATTGATCATCGATGTGTCGCCTGAATAACGAAGCGCAATATTTATTCTATATTTAATATAATATGATATTATATAATATGATTTAATATAATATGATATAATATAATATTCTAATATTACCTATCTATTGTGATATTGAGATGGATTTTGCTTGAACTGGACATGCGTCGCTAATTTTTTTGCACCATCCATCTTTCCCAGCCTTCCCCCTGTCACTCTTCTTAGCCAATTTGAATTGCAATTACATTTGTGAATGCTTCTTAAAACCTCCGATGTCACCCATCGGTTTCTCCCGCTGTTAGTCAAGGGCACGCTCAGTACCAGGGGCGTAGGAACGGTTTGAAAAGTGGGGGGGCCAACCTTAGAGGGGGCCCACCTCAAGGGGGCTCCAGTCCACGGGGGCCTATAATTTTAAAAATTTTAGATAGCTCGTTTAGTGTAATAAGGCATGCATGCACACAAGGATGACAATGTATGGAAAATTGAGAAATTAAATTTTTTCCCTATGATTTCGAGTTGTACCTATTATGATGTAATAAATAATAGTAAAACGCCAAAAAAACAATTTTTGTTTTTTACCTAGACCCTTTTCAAATACGAAATACATTTTTAAGCTTTTTGTGAGGATTTCAATCATTTTTACCACGAGCACGTTTTTTATATTTACAGATGTTTAGGCCCTTTTCATTACATTTACAAAATTAAGAACTGCTTAGAAAACTACAGACAATGCTTTGATACCAAATAGCCTCACTTCGCTATGCCTAATCAACTTGTATTTGCTTATTTAATGACGAAAATGGGAACATTTATGTAGGTTATTACTTATCTATTCTTTCCATCATTAGAGATTGATTTAGGTAAAGGCTGATCACAATAAATACGCCTAGCTATATTTCGATGGCTAAAATGCAGAGTTCCAGCATGACTGCAAGTGCAATGTTGGTACTTGATGGCCAGCTTTGTAATGCCGAGGAGGTGTGGGCATGGTGTTATAGTGGTTCGCAACCCTGCTTTCCACGCGACCAACTCGGGTTTAAGGCACGGCAGATTCCTTGTGCAAGGAGCAATTTGACTCCAAAGAAACCCCTCCAACAGGGAAAGAGTTGGCGACGCCATATAACCCTGGCATCGAAATACGTCGCGCCTTTCGATGGCTCAGGGACGACTGTTGCTCAGCATTTAGTGCAGGGTCCGTGTCCGATTCATATTTTGTGTTGGGATTGATATGGAATGGAGTTTGATTGGGCCCAGTTCTCGGGACTCATTTGGAAACACTCGGGTAGTAGGTTCCTTGGCTTTGTTACGAAGCGCTCCTCCTCCAGGGGCTTGCAGGCAGCGTACTACCGAACTTGAACGTTCCCAGACAAGCTATCGGGGCCGTTTGGGTTTCTTGTTCTATATTACAGTTGCTGATATTTGTATATTCGTTGCGGGGGCCCACCTCAAAAGGGGGGGGCAGTATCCCCCTCACCCCGGTTCCTATGCCTATGCCGCCCAGGGGCCGCCAAATTATCTCGGAGGGCCCCAAAGTCCAGACCATGGCTCAGGAAACCAGATCAGTCAGCTCAAGGGCCCAGACCAGTGCATTAGCTTTGGGACCAGCTTATCAAGGGACCCTACATAAGCACAGCACCGATAGAAGCTCATCACAGGGGAGCTCCAGATTCGCACAGGGTGCCAGATTAGCTTAGGGGCCCGGTTCAGCTCGGAGGTCCCCAGGTCGACTTATGTAGGGTCTCAAAACAGCTCAAGGGACTTCAAGCTCACGGATCCCAGCTTAGCTCAATGATGCTAGAACAGTTCAGAGGCCCCAGACCAGCTCAGGGCTCTTGTTCAGTACAGGCCAGCTCAGCTCAGGGGCCCAGATCGGCTGATATAGCGTCTCCTCTCACACCAGCTCAGGGGCTCCATTCAAGCTCACGGCCCCAACTTAGCCCAGGGACCCTAGAAGAGTTCAGGGCCCCCATACCAGATCAAAGGCCCCAGTTAAGCACAGCTGTACCCAGATTAGCTCAGGGCCCCAGCTAGGCGTAGGGGGTCCCAGGGTGGCTGATGTAGAGTCACAGAACACAGTGGCGTAGCCAGGATTCGGCCAAGGAGGGGTCCGACTACCGTCGGGGGGCCCCAGGCCGGGGTTCCCTTAGCAACCGGGCCCATCTCCTATATCTTTTGTATAGTATTTTAACATTATAACATTCACACGAAGGAAATTTTGTTATGGCTTTTTAAGCATTCATTCTTATTTTGTTTATAGCTTGGTTTTTCAATCCGACCAAGTGTTGGTAAACTAAGGTCACCAAATATTAAGGATGGCCCATAACTTATATGGTAGCGTGGCTATAATAACAGCTTTGAGCCATATTTCGGGAAGTTCAATGTTGATGCAGGCATGATGTTAAACCTGAGTCTACCTCAATTCACTCGGGTAATCAGACATGAAGTTATTGGAGGTCAGTCGTTTTGAGTACGAAGAAATGATCTACGAGAAATGATTAGCAATTATTTCCCGGTGTCGAATCCATGAACTCTTTAATCAGGAAATTTCCAAAGAAACGAAAAAAACGAATAAAGATACAAGGGATATGGGAGTGTGTACTGAACGTTACATAACATCTATTCCGTCGACAGATCCTGTTGAGATCCATTTACTTTCTTAACCTTGCTATCTTGTAAACGAGCAAATTACCAAGACAAAAGGCGCCCAAGATATCTATCGCTTTGGCTCACTCTGTTATTGTTATTTTCAACCTTGCATACCTATTTTTCTTTTTGGGATTATGCTCATTAATTTCTGTCATTACCCTAATTTGTCTGGTTTCCTACGAAAATATTGGAAAGTTGTTTATTTCAGAATATTTAGGAATGTATTTATTGGTGTTAAGCTACTCGATTAAAAATTGACTAGCCCTGTTTGATTTGCTCTTATGATAAAATTATATAAATTTTTGCCTTTCCTTCGATAATGGTGCCTGATCGACATGTTTCAATTTGTCCTTTTTTAGTACGCAATAGGGGTAGGTACATTTTTTTCCGAGGCATATGATTTTGAAAATTTTTATTTGAGCTCTGGAGCCACCTAACACCAACACTTGGCGGCACTCACAAAGATAATTTTCGGCCGCCCTCCCGATTATATCTCAAGGGGTCTCTGAGAGTGATTCACGGCGCCTGTTGATCAAAACTGGGGGCCCCTGAGAATCTCTCGGGGCTCCTGAGATTAGTTATCGGCAGCACCTCTGGGACTAATTATTGGGCCCCCCAGATTTGCTCTGGAGGGGGAGGGGCTGAGACTGACTATCGTGACCATCCAGATTAGCTATTGGGGTCCCCTGAGGCTGTCTTTGGGGTGGGGGAGGGGGGCTGGGAATGACTTCCGACAGCCCGCTGAGACTTACTCTAGGGCACCCCTGAGACAAACACCCGGGGGGGGGTGGAATCACCTCTGAGACTGTGTCTTTGGCGTTCCTGAGACTGACTCTCGGAGGCTCAAGATTAGCTCTCGCGGGCCTAAGGCTAACTCCGGGCCCATGAAACCAAAAATCGGGAGCACCTCTGGAAATTACTCTCAGAACCCTGAGATTAACTCTCGGATGTCTCTGAGACTGACGACCGGGAGCCCTCTGAGACTAACTTTTGGGTGCTCCCTGAGATTGACTCTTGGGGCCGCTTATACCAAAACTGGGGGGGGCACAGCCTGAGGCTAAATCTCGAGGGCTCCCAAAATTACCCCTCTGGGGCCCCCTGAAACCAGCACTCTGCAGATCAAATTGGACTAACTCTCGGACCCCCGGATTAACTCTCGGAGCCACCTGAAACTAAATATTGACTCCTGAGAGAGAAACCCGTGAGACTATGAGGGCCCCCTGAGACCGACTCTTGGGGTGCTCTGAGACTCACTCTTGTGGTTCTTTGAGACAGACTCTCAGGGGGACCCCGAGACCGAATCTCGGGGTCCCCTAAGACAGACTCTTGGGGTCCCCTTGACCGACTCTTGGGGTTCTCTGAGACTGACTCTCAGGGGCCCCCTGAAATAGACTGTTGCAGGGCCCTGAGAACCACTCTCTGGGGGGGGCCCTGAGACTAGCTCGGCCCCCTCCTCTGAGACAGACTCCCGGGGCCCCTGATACCGACTTTTGGGGCCCCTGATACCAACCCTCAGGGACCCCCGAAATCTACTTTCGGGGGGCCTTGAGACCGACTCTCAGGGCGTGGGCCGTGAGGCCGACTCGGGACGCCCTGAGAACGGATCTTCAGGGGCCCCTGAGACTAACTCTGGGGGCCACGTGATCAGAGAATCCTTTGCAGTGGTTCAGATTGGCCCAAGCGGTGGGGGTCTGCGGACGCCTAGGGCCCCCTTGGCTACACCACTGCATCCACACTTTCGGGGGCCCTCCGAAATCACCATTTGGAGGCCCCTAAAATAATTGCTCCCCTAAACCAATACTCCGGAGCCCCTTGATACTGATGCCCGGGGGTCCTAAGACCAAGCTCGGGGTCCCACTTAGATCAGGCTCAGGGGCACCCTCAGACCCATGCTCGCGCTTTTCTCAGGAGTAACTCGACACCGATGTTCCGGGGCCCTCAAGATCAATATTTCGAGCCCCCCCCGAGACTAATGCTTGGTACTCTGGAGCCCCTCGATGCCGATGCTCAGGGGTCCTGAACCCAGGTCTGGGGGCCCCTGGGACCAAACTCTGGGTCTCATGAGGCCAATGCTCGTGCTTCACTCATGAGTCCCGCGATATCAATAGTCAGGGGGCACCCCGGGGGGATCCTGAACCCCTGAGACCAAGCTCGGGGGCCCCTGAGACCAAGCTCGAGGGCACCCTGAGACCAAGCTCGGATGCTCCCTGAGACCAAGCTCGAGGGCCCCTGACACCAAGCTCGGGGGTTCCTTGAGACCAAGCTCGAGACCCCGTGAGACCAAGATCGAAAGGCCCGTGAGACCAAACATCGAAAGGCCCATGAGACCAAGCTTGCCCCCCTGAGACCAAGCTCGGTTGTCCCCTGAGACCAAGCTCGGGGCCCCTGAGACCAAGCTCACGGGCCCCCGAGATCAATATTCGGTATTCCAGAGCCCTCGATACCGATGATCGGGGGCCCCCTGAGACGAAGCTCGGAAGACCCGTGAGACCAAGCTCGGGGCCCCTGAGTCCAAGTTCAGGGGTCCCCTGGGACCACGCTCGGGGGGCCCTGAGACCAAGCTCTGGGGCACCCTGAGACCAAAATCGAAAGGCCCGTGAGACCAAGATCGAAAGGTTCGTGAGTCCGAGCTCAGGGGCCCCTGAGACCAAGCTCAGGCGTTCCCTGAGACCAAGCTCGGAGGGCCCCTGACACCGAGCTCGGGGCCCCTGAGACAAAGCTCGGGGGGCGCTGAAACCAAGCTCGGTGGCCCTCTGAGACCAAGATCAGGGCCCCCCGAGACCAATGCTCATGTTTTCCAGTGCATACGGTCAGCCTTATGCATCAGATGCCCTCGGATGCCCCCTGAAACCAAGCTTGAGGGCCCCTGAAAATAAGCTCGGGGAGAGGGGGGCCTGAGACCAAGCTTGGGGACATCCCTGAGACCAAGCTCGGGGGTCCCCTGAGACCAAGCTCGGGGGCCTGAGACCAAGCTCGGGGGGTTATCTGAGACCAAGCTCGGAGGGCTCCCTGACACCAAGCTCGGGGGGCCCCTGAGACCAAGCTCGGGGGCCCTGAGACCAAACTCGAAAGGCCCCCTGATACCAAGCTCGGGAGCTCCCTGAGACCAAGCTCGGAGGGCCCCCAGACACCAAGCTCGGGGCCCCTGAGACCAAGCTCGGGGGCCCCTGAGACCAAAATCGAAAGGCCCGTGAGACCGAGCTCGGGGAGGAGGGGCCCTGAGACCAAGCTCGGGGGCCCTGAGGCCAAGCTCGGGACCCCCTGAGACTGAGCGCAGGGGTCCCCCAAGATCAATATTCGGTACTCTGGAGCCCTCGATACCGATTATCGGGGGCCTCCTGAGACCAAGTTCGGGAGGCCCCCCCACCGAGACCAAGCTCAGGGGCCCCCGAGATCAATTTTTGTGTTTTTAGTGCATAAGGTCGGCCCAAGGGGGTCCGCGGACCCCAGGGACCCCCTCCCCTGGCTACACCACTGTCAGAACATCTCAAGGGACCCATTCAAGCTCACGGCCGCCAGGTCAGTGGCTGTAAAGCCTTATAGGGGTCCCAGACCATCTCAGGGGCCCTCAGTTCAACACAGAGGCCCATATTAGCTCTGATGACCAGATAAGCTTAAGGGCCTGGATCATCCAGGGGCCCCTTGCAGGCATATTTGGGGTTTCAGAACAGTCCAAGGTTTCAATTAAAGCTTATAACCCAATTTCAAAGCAGGGGCCCTATTCCTGTGCAGGGGCCTCAGATAAGTTTAGGGTCTTCTGTGCATCACAGGGGATCCAGATTAGCTCAAAGGACAATATTAACTTTACGGTCCCAGCTCAGCTCAGGGGCCCCCCAGGTCGGTGGATATAGGTTTTGGCCAACTCACGGGGCCCTGTTCAAGGTTACGGCTCCTAGCTCAGTTTAGGCATCCTAGAACAGTTCATGCTGCCCAAACCATCTCCGGGGCGCTCAGTTCAGCTCAAAGAGCCCAGATTAGCTCGTATGGTATCAGAGGCCAGTTCAGGGGCCCCGAGAAGCTCAGGGGGCCTTAAAATCAACTCATATGACCTCAACTTAGTTTAGGGGCACAGGTAAGTTTAACGGGGTTCCGGGGCAAGCTATCGGGCCAGTTTGAGTTTCTCGCTTGATATTACAGTTGTTAATATTCTTACCTCCGTTGCGGGGGCCCATCACAGAAAAGTGGGGGGGGGGCAGTGGCCCCCCTGCCCCCCCCCCGGTTCCTACGCCTATGCTCAGTACGGCTCCTCTCGCAGGCAAACCACAGCACAAATGGGCAGCAGTTTGAAAGACAATACAGCATGCCCCGTGTTGAGGAATTAACGTGCCTTACATTCGCGCGTCCCCAGCTATACAATGGTACAGTAACTGTGCAATTGGCTCTCCGATCACCCCTAAACGGCGCGCTTCCTAGCACCTGCTACCTCTTCGCCGGGTCACAAGATCACATTCTCCGCAATCCGATGCCGGCTCAGCTTGCGCCGGCACCACCCGCTCAGGTCACGCGACAGCGAGGGTCGTCTCCGCAGACCATTCAGCTCCGTGTTCAGGTCACGTGACAGTGAGGGTCGTCTCCGCAGACCACTCAGCTCCGTGGCAGCAGGGGCGGCAGCATACAGAGACAACGGTAGGAAAACATACAAGATAAAAGTATGAAAGACAGGTCCCCCAGTTAGATATAACGCGGCACATACGCTAATGATGACGATGGCGGAAAGGCCAGGCCTTCCGCTGATCTTAGCCTGGACGCGGTGCTGCATATGGCGCCGGGGTGACTTAATGCTCGCCCGAAATACGGCCCTTGAATGTGCAAAATGGAGCTCGGATAATTTTGAACAAAGGTTTCACAAACGTGCTAAATTTGGCATCAAATCTTTTTAAAGTCGCGCATCCCTAAACGTATGCAAAGGCGCTATCACAATGCAATAGGGTCTCAACTATCGCCCCTGAACGATGCGCTGCGTGACATCTGCTACCCCTTCGCTGGGTCACAAGGTTACATTGCCCGCATTCCGATGTCAGCCCAGCTCCACCCCCTCAGGTCACGTAACGGCGAGGGTCGTCTCCGACATGACAATGTGTGGAAAGCTAAACATGTTTGCTCCTAGAAGCATCATTTGATAGGTTGGCATCAGTATTCAGTTTTGGAAAAAACTGCCAAGCTATGCACAGCCAACCCGGGTTCGAACCAGCATGCTCTGTAAGAGAGCGTAACACCCTATCCACTACACCACGGCTCCGCACGCTGCCGCCACCCCACTAGTCCGGACAGGCGACCCGTTTGGAGGTCACGTGACTCTGCCGCCAGTACCTCCGACTGATCGAGGACACTCGCGGTGACGGAATCTGGCGTTGAACGCTGGAGTGGGCCAGAAAGTAATTTCAAGAGAAGCGCTGGCATCCCAAAATATTATTGAAATCGATGTTTCGGAACAGTTAAGATACAACAATCCGCTGTAACCACTGTGACGTCCCTATCATAGGTAAGATGGTGCTGCAAAGTGTCAAGAGACCGATCATGTTGAGGGGCTGGCTCATCAGTCATTAATTAGTTTGAGTTCTGCATCCCTTGCACCTCATGGGTGAATTCAGGGAAGGCAAGTGAGGGCACTTGCTCCCTTCCCTAGATTGAGCCTCGACGCCCCTTAATGGTCGCGGCTTCTCCTAAAATGTCAGTGGCGCCATGATAAACTTTCGTTTGCCACCCGTTTACTCTTTCCGTCAGGATGCAAATGAGCACCCCACGATAGGTTTTGGTTTATCACCCCTCCCCCTTCTGGCTCAGATGGTGACCTGCTTTCAATCATGCGTCGTCCCATAAGAAATCCTGTATTTGCCCATTCTGCAACCCCGACAACCATGTTATCCCCACTCCTGCCAACTTTCTGGCAATAATGTGACCTCTGCTCCCCCCTCCACCTCCTGGCAGTAATACTACCCTAAAGCACACGGTCCTGCCTCCAATGGTATTTGGGGTTCAGCTCTCAATAGTGGGGAGGGATACTTGGTGGCCCACCGCAGCAGAACCGAGAAATTACCATTATGGTGCTTCGCCTCTCTGTCGGGGAGGCTCAAATACAGGAGTTTCCACGACTGAAAGTGAAAGCATTGGGTCACCCCACCCTCCCCGGCTGACCCCAGCCTCATCGGTCCGACCCGCTAACCGCTGGGGAGGTCGACCAGCCAAACAGGCCACGCCCTCAGACATGTGGTTCCCAAACTTCATGTTTCCGCCTGGTCGGACACCCCTGGAACGGAACGATACTTTCGCAACAGACT